>JH431327.1:246035-418827 GCA_000239455.1 Strigamia maritima | reverse complement strand
AAAATATTGTTTTACTGCACCTGTTTGTGCATTTAGCATTTAAGTTTATTTTTTTGATCAATTTTATTTTTGCACCTGCTCTTGTTTTTCAAGTACAAGTTTTTTGAGTAGCGTTTTGACATCGCCATTGTTTTGTGTTATTAAATTGCATTTTCAACATTTTATTGGTCACTTGCTCCAGATGCAGCTTACAGTTTTATGCTCTAATTTTCTTTTCCTGACACATGCTGAGTAAAGGCTAATTACCCCAACTTAATATTTTATAATTAAATTTTTTTTTTTTTTTTTTTAGTTTAATGTAGGTACATTATACCAGGCTAGGTTTGTGATCAATAAGGTGCAAGATTTTTTTAATGTGATTAATAATTTATGTATATGTGGATTGTAAAATGTAATAATAATAATTATTAATATGATTAATATTATAAAATATATATATATAGTTGCACTCAATGTAATAATTGCGCATTTATTATAAATAATATATACAATAACTTAAGGTTTGATACAATTTTGAATGATAAAATTAATTTTTAATTAAGGAAACACTTGATAATGCTCAGTTTCAGCTTTGGCCACTAGGTGAAGTCGTTTTTTTTTTTCACGCACAAACAGGCGAAAGTTGATTAAAATGTAAATTTTTAATAAAGTTGAGAACCGAAAAATCCAGAAATTCGATTAAATATTTGTGAAAACTTAGAAAAAATAAAAAACACAAAATTTGATTATGAAATTTGAAATGACATAAAAATTAGAAACACTTAACAGAAATCAAATTAGAAGAAAATAGCTATGAAAATTCTCAAAATTCAATTGAGAATGACTAATTTTACACTTAAAAAGACTTTTAAACTACTTTAACTAACGTAATAGTGGGATTTTCAGTGCTTCTTTCATTTTTTATTTATTTATTTATCTCTTTCTTTTTTAAGACATGATTCTAACATGGATCTGATAACATGGAATTAATCTGACATGTAATTATACTACAGTGAAGGCTGTGGCTTTGAATGTTGCATTTTTTTCTTTCTGATATGCCCATTACCATAAGAATAGGAAATTCAGTCTACAATCATACTTTTTCCTCTCTACAATTTTTGATTTTATGTTTCCCAGAAGTTGGCTGTGTGTGTTAGCAAAGAAACAGTTTTGTCAGACAGGTTTTTTATTGTGTTGTGAATGATGAGATTATGATGTACTATCAAAGATGTCTGTCTTGTCTCTACATATTGTAATTTTTTTCTTTTTAATTATCTGTAATTTAGTTAATGAGTTTCTGAGTCTAATTTAAAATTTTCTATAATAATTCTAATTTGTTAATTTCTGTAGAATTGTTTGGTAAACTAACTGGATATTTTTTAATTTAATTTTTTTGGTGAGTTATGTATAGACATCTGAAATAAAGTGTTTAAATAATAAATACTAAAGATTTAAGTAGGATTTTATCTTTTTTTACTTTGAATGTTTCCCATAATGTCAAGAAATATTTGACAAAAAATATGACGTAAGGTCCAAACCGCAAAACGCTGCATAATAAATGGCAGCCTACATGCACTCAGTTATTTTTTTTAACATAAAAGAACCATCTTTCATGGGAATGATGTGGATGTTTTATGTGAATTATTATTTACAATGGGCTTTTTATGCCATTTTTTGTGCAACCCTAAATATTCTTTTAACCGAAAAATAGTTGCATTTTTATCCGTTAAAATGGTTAAATAAATTCATTTGCATGACATCAAAAGCAAAATAAAGATTTTGTTTTTGCATTTCGTCAAGCTCAGAGTTTGAAAGCGCATGCGCAGACCACATTTTCTATTTCAACAAATGGCGTCCTGGAATCCGACACTCGTCATGTGCTTAATCATGGATCTGATGGATTGGAATTTAAATTTAAAATCAAGAAGTGTAATAATAACGTCAAACATCACAATTCCATGAACATAATCATCCTGTCGATCTTGCTCAACTGATATTTTGGGTAAATATTAATTTTTTATTTTTATTGTCTATTTAATGGGTGACAACTGACAAGATTAATATTCGGTGCACTTAACCTTTAACTGTTTGTTTTGCCAATATCTCCACCTACTACATAAAAAATGTGAAGGAACAAAAAACGTATCCAAAGATAAAAGAGAGATAAACTCCAAAGCTGCTAGCTTTTTTCCTATTGTAAAAGTAAAGAAATGATGAATTCATGTTGTGAAAGGTTTATGGTCAAAACGTTTGTCAAAAACTTAACGTTCTGACAGTGGTGAGTTTCCAAAGGTCAACTTTACTGTGCTGGTTGCACTTTGTTATTTCAGATACAAGACACAAGACATGCGCAGTAATTGCAAAATTTGTGCAATAACCAAAGCTAGCAAGGGTAAGCATGTTGCATGCACATGTGACATGTGCCGATGTTATTTACCAATACTTAAGAGTTCGAGTTGTTTTTAAAATACTTCAGAAGGATTTTGATCCCCTCGTATGCTGCAAGAAGAGCTTTCTGCTATTCTATACTTTCTTGTTGTTGACTTGTTGCGTTTACTTTTCTTCCTTTCTCCACTGCGTTGCAGCTAATGTAAACACAAATGTGAACTTGCAGGTGAACCAATGCTCTAAAAGCAGCAGTAACATGATATAAAAGATGTAGAGAGTTGAAATAAAATACTGCTTGACAGTTTTATAGCAAATAATAACAGATGAAACAAAAAGAAGAGGAAAGAAAAATTGTGCAACATTGTAACTGTTCAATAAACATACTGGAAAACAATGACATGATGGCCAACTTTGATATGAACTAAAATACCACAACAGGTTTTGTTTAGTTGTTTCTTCTTTCCGGCTAATTCGTAATTCCCACATAAAATCATCCGAATTCATAATGCTGCAATAGGATTTGGGGATTTACTGTTTGTATCTCGTTATATCCTCATAAAGTATTAATAGTTTATCGATCATTTCACTTTCATTTTAATATTTCATTGAAAATGTGCATAAGAAATTTCGATTGTCAATTGCTCGTCAAGTTACAGCTGTCATCGCAATTCAGAAGCAATCTGACAATCATTTTTATAAGCGTTGTGGCGTTGTGTGATGTGGAATTTAAAAAAGTGAGAAATATTTTTTAAAATTTATTCGATTCATTCATAATAAGTCTACAAAGCAGTCAACATGAACTCCTGTTATTATTACAAACACTATTCTCAATGTGTACAAGATTACAAAGAGCTGGAGCGCAAATATATATAAAAAAAAATGAATTACAAACATTTTGCTTTCTTTTCATTAATTTTAAATATTTTTTTTAAAAAAAAAAAAGAAAGAGAGACAAACTTTGATCAGCTTTTTTAAATATTTGGTTTTTTGGTCAATTTGTTGTGCGCTGATTGGATAAAAAGTAAAAACATTAGAAACAGCATCAAAATAAAAAAACTAGTTTAAAAAATATAAAAAAGGTAAATACAGATTAAAATTTTTTTTTCTTAGAAACTAGTCATAAGAAACCACCATTTTGAATTTTGTTATTTGTAAAAAACATGTTACACCCATTTTGACACTTATTTTTCTTCCTTAAATTTCAATATTTGAAATATCATTTACATTAAGTGTCATATTTGATACAAATAAACAAGATGGCTGTAGAAAAGATATGAATTTCGCTTGATTTGCTATTGAATTACAAAAAAATGTATAAAAGGTCAACGAATGGGCGGTGTGGGAATTTTTATTGAGTTGTAAAGTACCAACAACTCCACATTTAAGTCAATTTCTGTCTAAAAGTTATTGGAAAAACATGATATTGTTGTTTAAAACTAGTAACTATACATTCACACAAGCTCTCCTTTCTAATGTAAAGTTAGTATAATTATTTTTTTTTAATCTAAATTTTTACAATTAAAAAACACGCACACACGAAAAAGATATTTTGTAACGTAAATTTTAAATTTTCAGAATGTTTTACTAACATTGTCAATGGACTCTTTGGGTGTAAGCTGTAATTATTTCAAAAAACTCCATTTTTTTGTAATTTTTTTTTGCGGTACTCAAAATTCATTTTTGTTTCTAAAAAGAAATAAAAAGTCAGTGACAGTAAAACTTTCGGTGATTTTCTTCTCATTTATCATTAATTATTTAAAGGGAACCAACTTCTTATCATTTTATAAATGAAAAAAAAATTATAAAAATTTCAAAAATTGGTGACAAATTCATCAAAGTTAGTTCCCCTTAAATCAAGAAACTATCAAAAAAATTAATTTATTTATTTATTTTTTTTTAAACTTTTTTTTATTTATTTATTTATTTTTTTTTTAAACTTTTTTTTATTTATTTATTTATTTATTTTTTATTTTTATTTTTTTTACAATTTTAGTGGGCTGTGTGATAGACAAGAAAGCACAAAATGTGAGCACAAACACAGAAAGACTATCACAGGGCTCGTCGATGAGGGGACTTTGAAAATTTTTCGTCCACAAATTCTTACATTTAATCCCTTTTGTTCAAAAAAAAATTTTTCTTATTTTAATAATTTAGGGTACATATAATTTTTTTTAAATGTTACCATTAAAAATGTTACTTTTACCCTTTTTTTAAAGTCTATTTCTCTTCTAGTTTGTCACAGCGTCCATACTAGGATTTTTTTTAATGGTTGACAAATAATAAAAATCCATCAAGATGGTTGTTTAAATCCATTTGTTTACTCTTTTTTGTTCTCCTCCTGTGCTTGCTTGTTGTCGCCTTCATCTAATTCCTTCTTATCTTTTTCTTTTTCTTTTTCATCTTTTTCGACTTTTTCCTTCTCCGGTTCGGAATCGCGATCCTTCTCATCAGCTGTGCTCCCAGTCTTCTCCTGGTCGGCTTCCTTATCTTTTTTTCCTCTTCCTCAGGTTGTTTCTTGGGTAGATGTGTGTTGAGGTCCAACGTCTGGAGAATTTCATCCCAGTCTTCCCAATAACGGTCTTTCATGCGTGCAACCAATGCCACCAATTGTTGACATTCAGTTTCGAGGAATGTCTTGGGTGGGAACTCCATGTCGTCAAGGAGTAAAAATTGTACTAAATGTGCAAATGCGACACAATCCAACTACAATTAAAGAAAAATACGGAAAAAATGATTAAAACATAAAAAAAAAAATCAATTTTGTCTCGTTTGTAGCAAGAAAACGAGAATATTTCTCTTTTTCAATGTTCCACGCCATTTTAAACTAGAACCCAGACACTAAATGATCTAATTTCAACCTTTTTACACATTTCTTTATTTTCTTTCATAGAATGTTATCGTTTTCACGCTCAAGTAGCCGGAAATTACGAAAACCGTAATTTACTTAACACTTTGTTCCATTTCTTCGTTAACAAGAAACTCTCATAATCTCTTCGAAACGAGCATAAAGTGTATTCAAATGCCTCAGAAGACTTTATAATCATCCTCTACAAGTCTGTTACCACATGGAATTATTACATTCATAAGGAGCTTTGCAAATGTGTTTTGGCTTCTTTTTTTCTCCTTCTCATAACTTGTCTTAACCTATGACATTTAGTGGAGTCACAAGAAGACTGTAATAATTCCCTAATGAAATGACAGTGCAGATGGAGAAAAAATGACACATTTATGACTCTCATGAGCTTAAAAAGAACTAAATTAAAGAAAGTAAGGAAGAAGCAATTGCTTTAAAAAAGAGATTTTAAAAAAAGAGATAAATAGTTGAGTGTTTTGACTAGAGTATTTAAGAAACAAGCTTCATTTGTGTAACAATAATTATAATTTTTTTGCATTTTGCCAATATTTTCATATTTCATTTGACACATGAATTATTACAGAAGCGAAGTTGAATACTAATTTTTAGTTCTTACCAGAGTAGGCTCGTCTCCAAAGAAAAATTCCTTCTCTCCGAGTAGATCGTTGAGTGCAAGTAAATCCTTTTTGCCAAAATCATAGATTTCTTTTTCGGTGTGCACGCCGATGCCCTGGCTAAGCGCAGCCTTCTTTTTCTGTAAAACACATGAAGATTTCAGTTATAGTAAAATAAATATTTGACACAAATTGGTGCAAATTTGCACTCAGGATCTAGATGTGTTTGCTAGTGAGCAAAAGTCCAATAAATACTCAATTACACGATCGATTTGCACAAAACCTTCCAAATAAGGTCGTTTGTATTCCACAGATTTGGGGCTACAAGCTTTTGACTGACTTATCATTTCATTCAATTGATGCCTGGTATGTTGTTAGCAATCTCAGCAATTGGCATATTACTGTAAGTGTAATCTATTTTTGCTTTTTGTGTGGGCCTCATGCAATGTATACAATGCATCAAGTTAATCTAATTTAATGACATGATTTGTGACTCTTTTATTGCTACAAGTTACTCTGGCTGGTAGCAATTGCTGCTACTCGTATAAAGCTCTTTTTTGCAGCTCTTTTGTAGCAAAAAGAGGCAACAAAATCTATCTTTTATGTGGTCTTGTGGTTTGCCTTTTTTGTGGGCTTTGCCAGCTTGTCCCTAGACACAGGACTGCACCTGCATTCATATCATAAAAGATACCGTAGTAAGAGGTTTATTTGAATTGGTACTGTATCAGGTTTTTTATCAAAGGGAAGTGACTATACTACTTGTAACTTGTATTACTTTGATGTGGTATATTTTGAACTTTCTTTACATTTGCCAAGCGTTTTAGGTTGAATATGCTGCAATAAGTGGGCTGTGGTTCTGTATATTGGGAGAATAGAGAATATGTGTGTGTATTTTTTGAGTAATTTCTTACATATGAACACAACAAATATGTTTTTTTTAATATATGCAAATTGCAATCTTCTGATGTTTTGATATGTTTGCATTGATAAATTAAATTGCAACTTAAAATTCACTGAATCAAATCAACTTGAAATCAAGAAGACATTGAACTTATTAAAGGAACTGTAGTGTATTCAGTGTTGTGCATGACACTTGAACTACAATTTTTTTTATTATCTTTTTTTCTTGATTCTATCTTAATGTGTCAATGCAACTGAGTTCAGAGAACTTGGAACTAGCAGCAATGAGATGATTGTGGTCACGTTTGATAATGACACATGTAAATGACTCTTAATCTATATTAATTTACTTATATTTATATTTATATTTATATTTATTCCAATTATTTTAGTCATTCTTCTTCACTTTAAAAATTCAGCTTATTATGATTATGATAACCACTTATTTATTAATTCTAATTTCAAAAACAGCAGATGTTTGCTTTCTCGGAAATTACATTTTCAAGCAAATTAAGTTTTTTGGTTTATCCGTTTGCAAATATTTGTAGAATTAAAACTGTTTCTAATGTATAAATAAAGTCATTTAGCTATTTATTCAACAAATAGAGAATCGTGCAATCCAAACCGTGATTTTCGTATACGTGAAAAACACGCAAATTGCTTTATTCTCATCTCCCTTCTACTCTCGAGTCATATTATTGTTCAACCATAATCTGACATTAGATGAGATTACAGCGATTTAGCATTGATTGGAAATAATCAAATAATCACCTATAATAGGTATCACCCAATGTCCCAAAATGAACAAAAGCAATCAGAAAACATGAGAAAATAATTTTTTTCTACTTTTGTAATAACAAAGGACAAAAAAAGAAAACATAATTGTAATTTGAACTGGAACACCATCAGCAACACGCGAACACGAAATTATAAAGTAATATAGATGTAAGAGAAGAGAAATCCCACCAACAAGGCAAACAACATGTGGTTTACAAAAAAGAACAACTTCGCTGGAGGAGTGAATCTGTTTGTTTGGTTCGAGTTGGCAGGAAAATCATCACGGCGCTTGCGCATCTCCCAGATAAGAAAAATAAGAATAGCAACACCACTTACCCCTTTAAACTTTAGTTTGAAAGCGAAATTCAAAATCGCCGATGGGATTTTCGAATTCATCATATGCTGAACATTCAACTTGGTGGCCTTGAGAAATTTCGAGGGATTATTGTAACGCCACCAGCGGTAAACCCTGTAAACAAACGAAAAATGTAATTAAAAAATTTACAAAACCCCCCCCCCCCCCCAAAAAAAACGAAGAAATTTATTAATAATGAAAAAAAATTTTCTTTTCTCGCTTTCATCAGTTCCATTAACGAGCCTCAGCCATGTTTACTTGCAAAGATTAAAAAAGATGATGTGAATAAATGAAGAAGTAATTGCTTATTCATGCTGACGCTACACAAGTGCAAATATTCTCGTGAGACTTCCTAACCCTTCAGAACCATCATTTCCTCCTTCGAAAACAACAGACTAAAGGAAGAGGGGTAGGGAGTATGGTAACTCATCTTCATCTCCAATCTGTACGATTTTGGCGGTGATATGAAAGTGAAGAAGGTGCAAATGGAAAGCGAAGGACGGGAAAACATTTTTATTGTACTGTGGAGAGAGAGAGAGAGAGAGTGAGGTTTTTCTAAGAGTCAGTTTGCCCTTTGCCTCCCGGTTGCAGCAATTGCTAAACCCATAGAGACAAATGCAGCGCGGCTAGCTCCAGCAACATCTGGTTGCCATAGCAACCAGTCTCTCGCTTCGTTTATTCTATCTCTGTTCTGCCTGCAGCGTTGCTAGGAAACCATTGCTACTAGCTGGCCAAGAGACGATCGATATGAGCAAGATGGCGATGTTGAAAGAAATAGAAAATAAAATACGTAGCCATGGTTACAGTGCTGATATAAATAATGTTATAAAAGAGTTCTATAGTCCATTAATGCTGCTGTCCTGGAGCTATTTTTAAGTAAATAATGCTAAGTTTAATCATTTCGGGCTCATTTTCGAGTAAATATTGTAATTTTTAATAGCTGCTTTAAGCTTCTTTTCGAGTAAATATTGCAATGTTTCATAGTATTGACTTACTTTAAAGAGAATATTATGGCTACTGAAGTTCATAGTTTTAGGCTTATCTGCACATCATATGAAGCACTATTAAATGGTTTTGGCATATTTTCAAGTCGTTTAGTATACAAAAAAAGAGAAAATATTGCGGTTACTTTACACTATTTTTATGCTTTTTAAAAAAAAGTTTTTAGTG
The DNA here is from genome assembly GCA_000239455.1 of Strigamia maritima. Classification (NCBI taxonomy): domain Eukaryota; kingdom Metazoa; phylum Arthropoda; class Chilopoda; order Geophilomorpha; family Linotaeniidae; genus Strigamia; species Strigamia maritima. The sequence goes on along the minus strand of JH431327.1, from coordinate 409,790 downwards.
TTATATGCACAAAATATTGCAGTATTTTAAAGTTTTGGTTTATTTTCATGTAAATAATTCACTATTTCAATGTTTAAAGTTACTTAGATTTAGTTTTCTTATGGTTTTATATTAGAAACAGAATTCTACATTTTTATAATTTGTGTTTCATAACTAAAGAACCAGAAATTCTTTGAAAACTATTGCAAAAGTTGCTATGTATTACAATGAGGAAATGGGTTTTTTTTTAATGTTCTGTTTTTGTGTATAAATGACTAACTAAAATGCCAAGTAAATTGAATAATTTAAATGGAAATTACAGTAGTAAATTGGCCTTGAGTAGTGTGACGGTTTTGCTTTGCTACCTCACTTTCAAACATGGACCATTCAGGTCATGGAGAGAGTGAAAGAGAGAGGAAAAGGAGGAAACACTTCCTTCAGTCACTATGACTTTTTGTGCACTCAAGATGAATCACGCAGGAATAATTTTCATTATTAAACGTATATAAAAATGTGTTTAAGGCTTTAGTCGTCTCATACGCGAATGCGATTTTAATTTCTTCTTGTTTCCCTTTGTTTTATTTTATTTTATTTTATTTTTTTTGGATTTTGACAGCAACAAATTCTGTGCATGATTTAATTCAATTTATGTATTAAAGATTGGGGGGGGGGGGAAGAATTTTCTCTAGTTGGATTGAAAAATTGATTGAGTTTAGTGTTGTTTTTGGAGTTTTCTGTGCTTTCAAAATTGCTTGACGACAGTTGAAAGGTTTTAGACGGAAAATTGAATCGAGTTATAGGGTTTTGATTAATTTTCCAGAGTCGGTTCGCAATTCTCTGAATTTAGATCTGAGAGTTTGGGAATAAACATAGAGATACTCATCTTTACCAACCCCTTCGAGCTATTCTTGACTAATTATTTGATAAAAATAAATAAAAATTCGAGAAAAAAGATCGTCACTTCGTGGCTCATTTTCACTACATTAGCCTGTAGTCATTAGTGTTAAGTGCACACGATCATTGAAAAAATAAAAAAATTGTTGATAAGTCAGTTTTAAAAAAACGAATGATCTGCTCGTTGGAAATATTGATTTTTAACTTTTGACAACGACCAATTTTCCCTTTAACTATATTCCGCTCAATTTTAGAATTATATTCTTTAACCCCACCAATTACATCCTTAAAAACTCTCTTTTAATTACATCAAATCAGCTTATTTAGCCAATTGCTAATTGTGGTGAGCTTTTCTGCACTGCTAACCATAACAATAGCATTAGTCTCGTTTTATTCTCGTGAATTCTCACAATCCATTAAAAATCCACAGTTTACTTTCCAAAAATAAATTTCACAGTTCACACTTGATAGTTAAAAAAAAATATTAAATAATTAATTACCAAAGTCCCCATTGAACATATTCCAAGAAATGCAGATGTATTGCTAAGATTACAAAATAAGGATAAAACATGAGCCACTATGCTGGAAATTCTTTTTTTTCCTTTCCAACTTTCCTTTCTTTATGGATCTCGTCCCACATGACTTGCAATTTATTGCCAAACTGCGATCATTGAAGCGAATCTTTGAGACGAGAACAATAGCAACACACATACACACACAACACGAAACTTCTGTTCGACCGATATCCCTTTCATGTCTCTTATTTCTGACCATGAAATATTGGTGACGATGCTTGAATGAGAAATCCGAGACACGCGAGTAAATTATGTGGTCGCTGCCCCTTCTGTAGTTTCATTTCTCTCCAGTAATTTGTTTTAAAGCAAATAGTTGCGCCTGAATAGTTTAAAATTTCAATCTTTTCATTACTATCATTTATTCGATTACTGAACTCTTCAGCTGTATCTGCTTGAAATAATTACGAGTTATTACCGTTTTGAACCTATTACAGTTCGTATTACTGGAAGAAAATTTAATTTTCAGGGATCAATTTTCAGTTTAGTTAATGGAAATTGGATCATTTCGAGTTTAAAACAGTGGTATCGACTCAATAATAGCAAAAGACAATGGGAAAGACAACTATTTGTCATATTTTCAGTGTATGGGGCGACCATTTCGAAAAATAACCCATTAATGTTATGTAGTTTGCTCACAGTATTGAAACAAAGAATTTCATTGATAATAGAACATAAGTAGTATTATGATATAAAAAAAAAATTCTTTTCACATTTTGACGCCATTGTTTGAGTTATCACGAAAAAAGAAAAAAAATTTCGCGGTTTGATGATGACCTATTAGGGTATCATTCTTCTATTCATCATTTCAAAATGCTTGTTCTAACAAACACTAAACTGGAAAATGCACTCACACTCTTTGAAAAAAAAATTCTTGTTTATTCTCATCTTAACATTTAAAATCAACAAAATCCAAACATTCATCCTTTCAATGCCCCATTACAAAAACATCTTCACCTTCCCACGCACTGTCCACTTGATCCTGAACATCTTCAAGTAAATCAAACAAAAAAATAAAAAAAAAATAAAAAATAAAAAAAAAAAAATCCTTTTTCACTTCATCCTTCCCATATTATTTTCACTATATTTTCCATCACTTTAATTGACTTTCGTTAAATGTTAGGCATTGCCCTTAAACGACCTTGGAAAGGGGCGAAAAGCGAGTGAAGCTAAAAGCAAACAAACCGAGACGAGAAGAAAATGGCCAAAATGACCAAAATTCATGTCCTCGGGTGTGGGAAAATTGAGCAAAGAGGGAGAAAATGCTTCATATTCAAGTGCGTAACAAGTCAAAAGGCACGTGCCTTGTGTCACACGTCTTTTGATGGTTCGGTGTAACTACCAACAGCTGGTCAAAAATTCCAATTTTTTTTTGTTTGCCACCCCTTTTCACCCTACTGCGTGTCTGCCTTTGTACATAACTCACAAAGACACATTTATTTTTTTTTTTTTGAAAAATGTAAAAGAAAAAAATGACCCTTGTTCCACTCCATTTGTAGAGCGGAGATGCGATTGTAATCAACAGAATATTTTAGGGTTATGTACTTGACCGGTTTCCCTATATATCCTCGCTCCCCTCTTCTCCCCTCATTTCTGTTTTAAATGAAATATTCCTCGCAAAGCTCAGCATCCAACAAAGAAACGCGAAGACCAAATGAAAAAAGCATTTTGGCTCATTGTTTATACTGTCAAAGTCGTTTTTTTGTTTGTTGTTGTATCAGATGGGATATAAATCCTAGTTATGTTTTTATTATTTGGTTCATTCTGCTCTGTTAATTAATGTAAATTTAGGCTTAATCCCTTGGTATGTTAAATTTGTGCTCATTTTGGATTAGATTTTGAGTGATTAGATTGTGTGTGTATTTGTTTAGTCATTTTATGCTAGGTTTTCATTTGAAATTATTCTCCATTGTGTGTCAAATGCAATATCAGCCACTTTAGATTCACAGTGTTCCATTTTGTTAAATTTTAATCAGGAAAGAAAAAAAAATTACTCTTTATGTCTTTTTAAAAAAAAAAACGAAGAAAAAAAAAAACATTCATCTTGAGCTATAAAGCTGTTGCTAAGCAGTTTCCTTAACATCATCCCGTTGCTTAGCAACCGTGAAAAACATTTTAGTAGGAATTGGAATCTTATTGATTTAGCACCACACTGTGACATTTCTTTGCGCTTTGAAAACGTGTTAATTTAACCAACTTACGAGTAAACATTTGAATGAGAAAATCGATATAAACTGCTTGAAAAGTAAATTAATTGTAAACATCCTTCTTAGATTTCTTACCATCCTGTATGATGATCCAGCATGGAAATATAAGCATGGCTCACACTTCTCTGGGCAGTGGTCAAACCTTCGTCTAAATCCTTGTTGAAATGTTGACCCAATTGTTTAATGATCAAATCAGAATCCGCAATTTCATCCCCATTCAGTTCTACGAAGGGTAGTTGGCCCTTCTTGGACTTGAATTTCATCCGATGGTCGACATTCTGCAAAAAAGTAAACAAAAATGTGTTAAAACCAAACTCCAAAATTCCAATGCCATTTTGTCATAGCAAAAACATTTATACTCTAATCAACATTGATAAACACATTCCCAAGACCTGACGAAGAGATACCAAAAAAAAAAAAAAAAAAAAAAAAATATAATATATAATTTCAGTCAGATATGATGACAGTTAAAGCTAATTCCAACGAGCACATCTCATTAGAAATGCACGAGAGAATCCAATCGCACAAATTAATTTCTATAAAACTAATCCATCTCCACCCGAGAAAGTATAAAAACCTTCAAATTGTCATCATTTATTTCGAAACTAACCCTTTAATGCACAAATAAATTCCAATTTTTTTGTTGTTTTTTTTTTATATTTGAAGGTCACACGTGAAAATCATTTCATTAACTCCACCCAAGAAATGAAGAAAAAATGATTTTCTAATGAATATTTCAACAAGAAGGGTTTGCTCTCGATGGTTATGGACTGGACAATGAGATTTGATTGGGTTTGAAACACTTCACCGGAAGTGCAAGTCTGGTCTCTTGCACTTGGGAAGGGGAAAAGGATATTTCAATATCCGGATCAACTTTCTCATCTATCTGCAAGAATATCATCTTGAGATGAGGTTTGTCGACCTCCCCGGCTTCTCTGCTTCAATCTATTCGTGCCATTCTCGTATAAGAAAAGGTTGACGGCAAATGCAATTGATCCATCGATTCACTACGGGAGGGATTTTTTTGATGATACTGAATATTTGAATGGGGTTCCATGCAACTTGATGTTTAGCTTTCTATGATTTTTTGAATCCGAGATGGAGCCATTGTGTTGTGATTTTAATATTATCGTGTCAAGTATGTTTTGCATGATTTAAGATGAGTTTTTATTGGGAATTTCGAGTGAATAACAATGCAAATATCTTAATTCTATAATTGGATCTGTAATTTAGATGAAATTAGCATGAATTAGCGTGATTTGTACTAATTATCACAAATTAGAAGAGGAAAAATCATCAATTAGTCAGTTAATTTTAAATTAGGACTAATTTAACCATGTCTAAACTTTCTCCAACAATTTGTGCACTTTTTTGCATTGTACTGAAAGTATGTATATATTCTGGTAGCTTATTTTAATCCTCTAGTCAAGCTGAGTCGAAAAATCATTGTTTTGTACCCAAAAAATGTGCCTAACAATACAAAAACAAATGAAATAATTTTTTAAAATATTTTACAAGTGTTCGTTTGTTAACAATGACATGCACATTTTTGGACTACAAAACCATGATTTTTCGACTCAACTCAACTAGAGAATTAAAATAAGATACCACAATACAGTATATCCCAGGTAACACCAATGTTGCATGCAATGTTCCAAATGATACTTCTTCTAACATTGCTGCACTATTGCCAACAGTGCAGCAATGTTGCCCAACAGTGCAGCAATGTTGCCCAACAGTGCAGCAATGTTGCCCAACAGTGCAGCAATGTTGCCCAACAGTGCAGCAATGTTGGCCAACAGTGCAGCAATGTTGGCCAACAGTGCACCAAAGTTAGAAGAAGTATCATTTGGAACATAGCAGCAACATTGCAACGTTGCAGCAATATTTGGTGTTATCTGGGATGCTGTGCGGTCCGGACATAGTGTCGTCCGGACACTTTTCCTGGATCCATCTAATACGCAGTAATGCTAAAAACGCCCCGCGGTCCGGACAGCTGTGCCGTCCGGACACTTTTCCAGGACCTGCCAATGTCCCGACCGCACAGCATATACTGTATATACTTTCAATACAATGCGTAGGTTATCATCCCATTTTTCACAAGGGGAGGTTCGTGTATTGATAAATAGAGTTTAGTGCTAAATAAATAAGAAAGGCTTAAAACACAATTCCAAAGTGATTATAAAAGCATAATTAAATCTGATTACAGAGAATCAGTTTAATCTGCTTTAAGCATTGAACGTGTTATTAAGTTTCAGTCTGTGCATGCGCAGTTGCAAACTTAAATATTCTAGGATCAAGTTCCTTGATCGGAACTAGTTCTTAATCAAAAATCCATGTCCGAATTGTTGTAGTTTTCTCCTTTCAGTTAACATTTTAAGTTACTATAAAATAGTAGTATACATTAAAGTATACTAAAAGTGTTGTAATGTAGTATAAAATATATAAAAAAGCACTGAAATCTCTTAATAAAGTCGATCGAGTGTCACCTCGATCAATCTTGAATCCAAAATGGCTGCCAAAAATGCTGCCTAAACAAGATTTCAGCAGCATAAACAACCTTCAACGTGGTTTATGTAAAAACGGTTTATGGGTAAACTGATTGTTGGAGAAGTGACGTAAAAATCGTCATTTCCGCCTAGCGAGAATCAAAAGAATCAAGATAAACAGTTTATCCCTTCCCTTTGGAATTGAATGCACCTACTGTTTTTTATTTCCTGGTGCAGCTGTTGAAACATGAAATACGGTATTTATTATTACTATTATTATTTTTAATTCTTAGATGAATCATAACTGAATAATTAAAAAATTAGTTACATTTTCTCAGAAATGTTGCTACAAATTCCTGTATTCTTTTGCAAATTTCTTGCAAAGTTAAGATAAACTTACTTCCCATATACCATTTTGTATACATTCATTTAACATCGTAAAATGAGAATGACTTGTAAACAATACAAGTATAAATCAAATCAGTTGTATAGCATTACTTTCCAAAAAAGTGTAAACTATCAATCTGACTATAAAAAGACTTCATGTACCCAAGTAATCAGAGTTTAAAAACCGACAAAACTGATAAAAAGTACAAATTGATATGAAAGATTAAAAAAAAATAGCATTTTGTCCTTTTCAATTCTCTACTGGAAACTGTATAAGTTTGGAAACTGAAATTTGAATTTAAGCTTATTTCCAACTCTAATGCAAACACGAGTTTAGTTTCTACGTGATTTAAAGACTTTTCCCCTATATTCTATCATGACTCATAGAAATAACACTTGAAACTGTCATATCAACTATAACTAATCATTTCTGCACCCAAAAAGATATAATTATCAAATTTCCTTCCTATTATAAAATAAAAAATAATAATAATAATCTCAACGCCTCTAATTTCATTTTTACCAAAAATAAAAAAATAAAAATTTGCAAAATGCAAAATTCGAATGAAAAATGAATTCCTTTGTGAGTATTTACTCCGCGCCATAGCAACAGACAAAGCAAAAATTATTGACTTAATTAATGCAATGCACAATTCAAATGTAAACCATTTCAATGCTTCGCTGCAACGACACAATGTGATAAAAGCAGAACCCAAGGGGATTATTGGTTCATTGAACCCCCTAGTCAAGTTGCAACGCGAATCTTGGGTAGAGAAACGAGGGGCGGTGAGTGGGGGGGGGGGAGGTGGTGCGCAGAAGACCAACATTCCAGATTCCATCTCCCAAGGCCGTTTGGCCCTTTACTAGGATCGGGGTGTTGTTTATCTGCTGGGCAAAGAGGAAAGGGAAGGCGAGGGGAGGGAGGGCGCGGACTTCTCAGTGCAGCTGTCCCGGCGAAACGCGTTGCCCGGGGGCGTTCGCACATTCCATGCGTTTGAATCACTCGAGAGGACGCTACATGAGGATGAGGGAGTGGGTGAAAGAAGAAAGAAAAAAAAACTGGATTGGCGGGATTTAAAGTGAGGGGTTGGTGAGGGTCATGAAGTGGGGGTTGACGCTGACATGACTGGACAGTTGTTTATAGATCGAAATTCTAGTTGGTCCTTGCGTTTCCATGGCTACAAACGTTTACAAATCTATTTTTTTTTTTGTTTGTTTTTAATACCATAACTAAAAAGAAAAAATTGTGTTTTTTCCTGCTCTATTAGGGGTCATTTTGGATCCACCAAAATGGTTTTCTAAGTAATTCGTGTTATTTAGAGCAAAAAACATGATAGGATCCCCGAAATGGGTGTCAAGAGGTCGACGGAGATAAAAAAGGGGGGGATAAAGGAGATAAAATGAGGTAAAACAATGGAATAAGTGATAAAACGTCAGCAAAAGAGGGCAATAGGCGGTGTGCAAAGATGGGGGTGACCTACCTCGTAACGAAGACCAACAGCCCTTAACCAAGTCTCCACCTTGACACAAAATGGGGATACGGACGGGCCAACGACGGGGTTGCGGGTGAACTGGTAGAGGTACACCACATCCTGCTCGTAGTCAGTCTTGCGTACATTCGGCCGTGGACGTTGTGTTTGTTGCGGGGAAGCGGGCGCTTGATTGTTAGCCCCATCGGCCGCCTGTTGAGCGGGTTGCTGATTGTTGTCCGCTGCTTGTTCTGTCTGCTGCTGCTGTTCCGTTTGCTGTGGATCTTCTTTCTCGCTAGCCATTTTTTTGATGGTGATTGTTGCGAAGAACTGAAGTTAGACGAACGTTGGAAAATAAAATAAAGTCAGTAAGGTTTAAAAGAGGGCGAGTCTACACGTGCACGCGATCTGATCCACACCCCGTCGTCTGACTGTCACTGTCTGACTGCAACTGCAATGGGGCTCCAATCAGCAGCACCACACTCGACCAAAATGTGATAAGGCCTTTAAAACGGAAATGCGCGCCCTCTGTTGAACGGATGTGTAACTACGAGTTTTATTCATTGCTTTAATTTTTTTAAAAATTTTTGAACACTAAAATGTATTTTAAAATTATTATTTTCATTTTAATTTTTTTTTTTTGTTATTTTTATAATTTTTAGTAGTAAATGTCATTACTTAACACACACAGAAAAGAATTCGTATTATTTGACATTGGAATGTGCTCTTGCTTCGCATTTCTGACAAACCATGAGTTTTTGTATCGGTGTATTGTTGCTATTATAATTGATGACACACTAACACTTGATCCTTCCACAATTCCGACCAACCTCTGGTCATGAACCTCAAGAAATAGATTCGCCCAACCAACATAAATACAACCTTTTTTTATTTGTTCATTCACACAACACCAAACCCATTTCCAATGAATTTACATTTTATTTATTAAAATCATTTATTTTTCCCTTCTACTTTCCATCTTCTTGATGATTTATTAGGTGCAAGAATAAATTATTTATAGCTCCACTTTTCAGCCAGTCAGTTGTGATTTTACGACATTTTTTTGTTAAAAGACCGTAAAATAACTTATGAAACGAATTTAGAGGTAAAATTGGCGTGGCCAAATGGAATTACTGACTAAGCGGCTAAAAAAGGCCAGTTCGGTGTATAGAGCTTAAACAACATGTCTCTGTGGGATGCTGCATCGATTTTCAGCGATGTTGATATCTTTAATTTCTGCTCAAAGTCAACAGACGGCGAGACTCGTTAGAGGCGGAACTGAAAAATCAACCTTGTGACCTCACCCGTGACTAATGATCGTGTTTCGCTTAAAACGCAGCGATATAAGTAGTCTTTGCTCGCTTAACCACTCACATATTTCCTTTTAAAGTTTAATACAAATAAAAAAAAAAAAATATAATGATTAATTTTAGTTTTCGACATTTTCGTGTTTCGCTACGTCGATCATCATAGCAAAATTGTTATAAAATGGAGAGATAAACCATTTTAGGACATAAAGAGTCATTAATTAAATCAATTACTCAGGTTATCATGACTGTGTAATCATTTAGTAATTCCAAATTGCAACTCTCACATCCAGGAGTGAAGTACTTTGGCGATAAAATAAAGTTAGTGCACTTTGAGTTCCGGTCTCGATTGATATTTCTTATCAAAATCTGCGATGACTAATAAGTGGTTTGCTCATGAGTATGAATGAATGAATGAGTAAGGTGTCGAGTCGCTACATTCATTTATGAAACTAGGTCGACGTGTTTTCATGTTAAATGTGTTTCATGATTTTATTATTACATACTTTCGCCGGACAAGAGGCAGGTCGAACTGTCATATCGTTTTTTGGAAAAATACAGAATTAGAGAAGGAAACTAAACAATAATTAGGGAATTGGAGCAAAATCGACCGCAACGTAGATCAATTTGTTCTGGCGACAGAAAATGTGGCGCCAATCTGTTTGACTGTTGACAAATCGATATTGTCGTATTAAACACAAAACTTCAACTCAATTTCTTTTTTATTTAGATGAAGTTTGTTTATTTTAATATGAAATGATTTTTCATAACTTTTATTTACTAGTGAAATAAAAATCTGACATTTTATTCCGTATCACCAAATCAGGAATTTCATTTCTAAATTGATACATTAAATCAGTATAATAAATCATATGTTCTTTCTAACATCATGCTAGAAAAAAATATGATTAATTAATGGCAATTTAATCATTAAAATGCACCATTTTGGTCGGAGGTCGTTTGTGTGGGCAGTTGTCAACGCAAAAACTAGTAACTTTATAGTCACAAGCGGAAGCCATGAGGAGTGGAAGCAGGAAAAGCGTTCGGTTATTAAACCTCGTGTATGGATACAATTGTTTAACGAATGGTTTCTGCATGAAATAAATGCTTGCAAAAGCTGCAATAAAAAAAAAAAATTACTAATAAAAAATAAAATAATAGTAATTAATTTTTGATTGAATTTTTACTTATTCCAAACATTCCTAGTCCCGGAAGCATACTCCTGATGTAACATTCAGCATCGCATTTCTATATCAAATTTAAAAAAGTCAAAATTTAGGAGTTGTTGAGTTTATTAAATTAAGCTTACTGGACGTTCATCTTCGAATGAATCGACAGGCTTAACTTTCTTAATCGTCTTCCTAATTCGTTCAATTTCGCTTTCCATTGCAGAAACTATCCACATTTTCAATTTTTCTATTTTTATAATTTAAATAGAATTAAACTGCATTCATATCAGCATCTTTGAACTCGTGAATTTGGAAATTTAAATTCTTATGATTCAGAAGTTAGTAGAACAGCTTATATATTTGTTTATTATTTTACGGCGCTTCACATTCGCTTTTCAATTTCCCCTTCAGTAATGTGGCGCTGCAATCCAACACAGATCAAGCTCGGTACGTCATCGTGGAATTTCTTTTATCGATTTTCATACCACAATGCTGACTTGTGTATGAGCGATTGTAATATTTAAATGTAAGTATTTGTTGTGATACAATACCACGAGCGACGTGCGTCCGCGAATGGTACAGAATAAATGCCTGTTCTCGCGAAGCCGAAGCGAGCGGGCTTTTTTCTGGCATCTGTGAAAAAATTATGTAACTATTATTTTTTTTCTTGGTTCCTACAAAATACGATCGCTTGTTAATTTTTGCCGCTGGTACTCATGCGGCGCTGCGAGGATGGCGGCAAACTTGGTGTAATATAAAAAATTAATATTGTAATTCTAGTGTAAAAAGTCAGTTGAAGCAAAATTATATGTTTATGACATTCCATCTGTTACTTCACAAATTGAAGAATGTAAATTTGAAGACCGAGGTTTTAAACAATCACAATAATTCTTTCATCTTCATCTTCAAACTTATATAAAAATGGCACCTTATTATAAAAAACAATTAACCATAAAGCAATAATGAGCTCATTGCATAAAATCAACAAGTTATCATCAGTTGACGTTTGAAAAGAATTGTTAGATCAAGCTTTTGGGGCCACAGTGCCAGTGCTAATTTAGAACAAAGATAATTTAGACACTGAAGCTGCAAAACTGGTTGTACCAGTGAAAACTAAGATACCAGTAGCTATTCCCCAAGTGGATTGAACTGTTGCTGTTGAACGATGAAAAAAAAATTTTCAATTTTTTTCAAAATAAACATATTTGTCTGCAATTAAAATAATGAAATGATGATATGAATATGTCAATTTATTGCCTTTGTAATAAATTGCAAAAATAGTATTGCTATGCTGATTTTTCGCATTTGTCTAAACAGTAAATAGGCAGAAAACACTTAAAACTGCTATTATAATACATCTAAAATTCAATTTTAATTTCATTAAATACAACTGATTACTGATGCAGTGAACCACTGAAGGAGGTTAGTGAAAGGTCAAAAGCACTGGATGACCAGTTGTTGGTCACCAGTACTATAATTATCATAATTATTGTATTAATTCGTTTTCCTGTTCACAGTGTATGAGAGAATAGATGCAACCCTTGTTCTTGAGGTAAAACAAAAAAAGGTTTGTTTATAAGGGTTTTTTTTTGCCATTATCAAAGTTTTTATCTACAATTATCTTCCAACTTCGAACACGTTCTCTTACTACAGATTTGGTGTTGTTATTGTATAGAAATAAATAGTAACAAATAACCGATATTGACAGGAAAAATGTATTGATGAAATATATCTTCTGTGCTGTACACATTGAGCTAAATAAATGTCTTTAACTACTAGGTTGGAATTTAATGAGAAATAACATTTTTTTAAAATATATTTTTATTTCTTGATTCAAAATTTTGTCAAATAAATAAATGTTTGATTTTTTTAGCTGTGCTAAGGGCTTAAGGCACTCGGCTTCGTCTATAGCGGTCACATTCTTTTATGCACTGAGTTGATAATAAATAATCACTGGCAGAAGCAACAGCTACTGGCCATAGGAAGTAAAATTTATGTGCTTTATTGGGCTCTATTCTTTTTATTCCGCGAAGTTGCATCAAAAAAAGGACTGAAAGAGCCATGCCATATATTCCTAACCCATTTATCAATCTTTGGCTGTAACATTGGGCGGTACATACCTAATTCATACACAGAAAATAAATATATAAGAAAATTGTTGTTTATTATTCATTATTACCGTCCATGGATCACTTGGTAATTGAACATCATCATAATTAATATCATCATCTGGATCTAGTTCATGCGCTGCAGGCAATGAAATATCAACATATTTATCTTTAGCTTTGTTTGGGTCTTGCATATTGCTAAAAATACTTTTTTGCAGTAAATTTGAATACATTACATTTTTATATGGAAGACTACATTTTGTTATGTATTACCTTATTATAATACTTTAAGTAACATCTGAAATTCTTTTATCTTTTTAACACTATACGAAATACAATAGTTCATGCCAGGTTTCCTCGCTAGAGGTTTCAAAACAATGCTTCATAGTTTCTTCTGTGTTGAATTTGCTTATAAAAACAAATATTTATTTTAAAATTGGGCCTTATTTTAATTTATTCAATTTTTGTTTTCAAATTTATATAACGAATCACAAAAATAAAAATAGACATTATTTTACAGAGGTACAAAATTCTACACAACGCATTGTAATAAAAAAAATTCAGAGCAATTGTCACAAAGAAAGGAGAAGCGTATAACATATTTATTTGGATAAGGGCTTTCCTCTGATGTTTCAAGGGGCAGCATAGTTTAAGTTATGTGTTCTGCAATTTGTATTTTGTATTTCTAAAAAGCAACACACATCCATTACTTTTCTCTCCAGCAATATTAAAAAACTAAAAAACAAATTAAAAAAATAACAAATTAAAAAAAATTATTTTAATGCATTTTATTTAATTTCAATTGATTGATGATTACAATTTCAATCAATTATTGTACTGTACGTACCCAATTACTTTCAGACATACTGTATACCTACGTAGCCGATTCACAATCAGCTGATGAACCTCTAAAGATATTTTACATTTTTTCAGTACCGTAGATACATTATGTTGAAAAGTGAAATTTTCAAAAGAACATTAGTTTATGAGTAACAACAAATACTATTGATATAGATAATAACAAATAAAATAATAAATGAATTACGTTTTAAATAAAAGAATGTGTAAAAATAATGGAAAAAAACAATTACTGTAAATTAGTGACAGGATTTAGTAAGAAATTAGTTGGTCGAACTTTCATCTCGGTGATCTTAAGTGAATAATGATAACCCAGCCAAGTTCTCCAATTAACGCCGTTAGCATAAGTCGTATGGTTTCCTTTTAAATATAATCCGTTGAGATTAGCTGAGTGACATTTGGTGTACCACCAGCCTCCTTTGAACATCTTTGAACACTCATTGACATCATTTTTGTCGAACGTTGTGAAAAGCACATCAGTTGCACTTAGACTATCACCTAAAATTTAATTAAAATTAATTTTAATCAAATCATACTCAACTTATTAAAATAAACACGAACCCGCATCTCCACTATAGCCAGCGATAGTGAGTTTATAGTTGCTTTTCTCATCTGCCACTTGAAATTGAGAATAAGCAGCCCATCGTTTATTTCCCTCAAAATCTTCCATATCGAGTCGTAGTGTTACATGATCTTGATTAGTGAGGATGTAGATGTGGTCGTTGCCTAACCAAAATTCCTTTTTCAAATCACCAAATCCCATTTTATAGTCGTGCCAGTTTCGATAGAAGTTTTCGTGCATTTCGTAATCGTCCCTCCTTTGGAACAACTATAAGAATTAAAAATTTAAAAAAATAATTGTTTAAAATTCAAATGAAAAACATTTCTAATTTGTTATTACCGTCCAACCCCCTCCTTCAGTTTCCATGTCACAACGAACATGAAAGGGAATAGGTTTATACCATGATCGTGGATAAATGGTGTAAATTCCAGATTGAGTTTTTCCTTGGAGAAGAAGTTCTGCACAACTAGAAGGTAATCCGAAGTCTGAGAGGCATGTAGAAATTGTAGCGAAAAATGCAGTTACAGCGAGAATAGAATTCATTGTAATTTTGTGAAACGAAAACAGTACCGGTACCTAGTTATAATTTCTCTATGCATTGCATTGGATTTATATAGTCTCAGATGTAGTGATTTACTGGAATTTCCCATTTGCAATTCTTACGATGTTTATCTTTGATGACGCTTACAATTTGACCTTTGATCAAGTGTTGCGCTCAAATCTGGTTTTCTCTGAAATATCTGCTAACTTCAGAGTCAAAGTTTAAATTTTTAAATTTTAATTATTTTCATGTTGTAATTTTATGAATAGGGAAATGGATGGTGGCAAAAATCTGACAATCCATGGCAAACGTTGGCTTGTTGCATAGAATTGACGGCAGGCCTGCGGTCACCCAATCTGCATCTACGTATCTCATTTTTCTGTGCAACGGATTGCAACTATTCATGTCCTAGAATATATAGCGGAGCAAGTAAATTTAGAATCGAAGAATTTACCTCGAGATGTGTGCTGTAATTGCTGATAAAGTAATACTTAATTCAATGATTTAATTGTATTAGAGTTGGTTTGATAACTTGTTTAAGTTGAACCAAGAACGGAAGAAGGAAGCTAGCAATCATGCTGCTATATTTCTAAATGGTTATAGTAATCCACAGGAAATTGAATAAATTTTTGCAGGATAAAATATAATTTAATTTGATTGTTTATTTTTAGTTTGTCAAAATGCCACTTCTGATAATGATTTATGGTTCAAGTTTAAATTCAGCTTAAAATCCGATTTTACAGCAGTTAAGAAAGGTATCAAATTCTTCTTATGAATAAACAAAAATGCTGAATATTTAGTTGAGAAAATGTGGCCACTTTATAATCAAGAGTTTTCTAGGGTTTTAAAAATTCAAGTAAAGATGTCGTTTAATTATCATAATCTAAATTACAGTTTTAGTAAATTACAGCTAAATTTATTATTTTAGAATTGGTTTACTGAATGTGGAAGTCTTTGCACAAATGTACGAGCAATCGGTACAATGGGTTTCACTGCTTGGTCTTCTTATTATTCAGCCATATGTTTCATCTGACCCATCTGGAACTACTGTAAAACAAAATTTAAGTATTTATAATCTCATGTTGTGTTGTGTGTGTGTAAATTTCAACAAAGGAGTATGTATACATTTTTAAAATATGGTAATTTTGTGACGATCCTTTCTCTGTCTAATGACAGCGACCGCGAGGAGAGGGCAAATACACACAAAATCTAGCCGAGATAAGGTGCGCTCTAAACATGAGAAATTTGCATGACTATACGTAAAGAAATGGGCGACGTGATTATCAAATCATAACAACATTTAATCATAACTTTAACAGATAATAATTACTATACCGAGGAACATATATAAATCTTAAGAAGTAACAAGAACCTTTAGGGGCTGTTTACATGACATTATAATTAATAAGAGTAATAACGACTTTTAGCTTCCGTTCCTGGTATCGTAAGTGGTTCTAAAAAAGATGGAATCCATCAATCCGTCTAACGATTGACTTTCTTAGTTGTCACAAGGTTTGGGCTGACCGGGTCATGTAAACACGGATCCCAGACAAACAACAGGGATACGGTGATTTTACCGTATCACTCGGTAACGAAACATAATGATACTATAAATACCGGAGAATGAGCACAGATGAGCGTTACTTGGCGATAAGCATTGCCTGAGTCGAAGGTCGACATTCCGCATTGTAACATGCGTTCAGAAATCATTATTACAACCGAGCGTCAAATGGTCAATAACTGTCTGTCCCACTAAGACCACTCACCGATGTGTCATTATATTTACTTAGGTTGAAATGTATATGCGCGGTACATGGGCTTTCGTGACATAAATGCCACGGCTACTACAGTCTTTACGGTTCTTCACCAGCCGGCTTGTAACAACAAAGCTTATCGTACCACATAAATGCAAGTAACTGTCAGCAAAATATAAATATATCTTTATGTGAACTTTAGGGGAACTGCTCTGCAAGCTCTTATATAGTGGATACTTCATAGGAGGTCGAACTGAGGTCCAATGGGACGCTAGTACGACCAGCAGGGCGATCACTATATGGTAGCAAATGACACGGTGGGACGTTGGACCAATCGGGACAACTTCCCACTAAATTCAAGTGAGTTGTTCACCTGCCTAGTGTCAGAGGTCATGGCTAAGTCAGAGAAATTATGGCAGTTTATAACTTGACAGATAAATAAATAATTCGCAGCTTACTCTACTCATTGCAGTCACATAACTCGGATGCGTCCAAAAACTATCATGAACACCGACAAACGAAATGCCTTCCCTGAATTTAAATAATTTTGAATTGAATAATTGAATTAGTATTCATAACATCCAGATGACTTGTATCCAATGACTGGATAAAATTAGATGAAAACGATTTTGCTTGCTTCTGAGTGGGAAATCATCTGGGAAATTGATCACAACACTGTGTGGGTCACAGGTGTGATCAATTTCCCAGATGTATACAAAAGAGAACACTTATTGTAGTCAAATGACCACAACAAATTCTTAAAAGATAACTTCCCATGTGAGAATAATAATATAAAATATTATTATTATTATTCCTCATATTTCATAAAACAAACATCCACATGAAATATTTACTGATCAAAACTTATATAACTAGTCAGAAAACCAGAGGTAGATAACTGTTATTTGAATATGCACAACTTGGTAGTCAGCGCCATCTAGTGATAGAATAATAAGGTGATTTCCGGGATTCGACTGTCACAATTTTTGTTGTTGTTTGTCTCCATTTGCAGTTCAAACACTCAGAAGCAAGCAAAATCGTTTTCATCTAATTTTATCCAGTCATTGGATACAAGTCATCTGGATGTTATGAATACTAATTCAATTATTCAATTCAAAATTATTTAAATTCAGGGAAGGCATTTCGTTTGTCGGTGTTCATGATAGTTTTTGGACGCATCCGAGTTATGTGACTGCAATGAGTAGAGTAAGCTGCGAATTATTTATTTATCTGTCAAGTTATAAACTGCCATAATTATGATGCTCTAAACCGGGATATGCCCAGATATCAATTAAAAGTTGATTATTTAAGCGATATTTTAATCGATATTTTATGTTATTTGGATCGTGGTCTTTCATTTAGTAAACGGAAACATTGATATTTGTAGTCGTTGCCATTATTGACATTAGGTGGCAGATATTTCGGATCCGGAAATACTGCTTCACGCACAACAAAGCGTTCTCAGAGTTCTATGCAGCGTTGTTAATTCGTAAGTTTCGTTTATTATTATTCAGTTAAATTCGAAGCATTTTTTTATCTTGTTTCGTCGTAGTAAGTTTCTTTGTTTAAACCGCCAGTTTTTCAGTTTTTAATGTTTGAGAATATTTTGGCGCTTACTTTAATTTTATTTATGCCATTTACTCATATTTTATTCGCCTATTCTCATTTGACATTTTATTTAATTATTAATTAATTTGACTTTACTCTTCTTATATTCAATTAATTTAGCCGTTTGCATTTGCTCTTATTTTTTCAAATATTTGGCCGGTTACTTTCATTTTATTCAATTATTGGCAATTTTTGTTGTCATTTTCGGTAATTTTATTCAAATCATTTAACGCTTTCATTTAATTAAAATTATTTACAGTTTTTATTTTTATTCAGATGTTTTATCGCGTTATAACTTTATTTTATTGCTTATTAAATTGCTCATTAAATATTTACTTTACCTATACTTAATTTAATTTAATTAACATTTGTATAGGTTTCAACAAGAAGACAACATGGAAAAACTCTGAAGAGGACACAAATGTTGAGGTATAATTTATCCAGGGCCCAGACCCCCGCAAATCTGGGCCCCACCGTTACTTTTATATGAAGGCTGGTGAATCTTAACCGAGTATTTTGGGATTCGTTATACCGTGAAGCTGACCTTTTCAGCTTGTTTTCCGAGGGGTTGTTTTTTTGGTGTTTTTTTTTGTTTTTTTTTAATTGCTGCGTTTTCGATATTTTTATTTTTACTTACATATATTATAATGAAAATTTGTTGCTTTAATAATAAAATTAGATTGTGTTGAATAAATAATTTTTTTATTAATTTATTAATTACAATAACAAATACAATTTTTTTTCTTTAAAATATTCTTAAATATTAAACCTTGCGGGTGTTGCGCAGATTTTTTGGTCACTAAGTGAAATCCCTAAACAGAAAAAAAAACATTTATTACTATAACGAAAAGAACTTAAATTGAACTGTTATACGCTTACCTAATGAAGAAACTTTCATTTTCAGCCAGTCGATGCAGTGAGCTGGAGCTACGAAGTCCGAAATGGAGCAAAACTGTTGCTTTCGCTGGCGGTGGCAGCACAGTCAGTTGACTCATTCGCGTCATCACTCATCAGTATGCGAAATATCTATTTCGCACAGCTCGTTTTAATTTGCATGTAGGTGGTAGTATTTTAATATTTTTTAAAACTTGGCTGCTTGTGATTGGCATTCGGTTTATGTTTATTGCTTATGCTTGGCAATTGTCACTTCGAATTTATTTGGTTTATTTAATAGTACTTTTATTTAGGGCTAGTCTTCTCGTTGTTTCTACTAATTTACTTCACTTGTCGGCCATTAAGCAATACATTAGTCTATTATTTAAGACATTTTTACTATTTATTTTGAGAATTATTTTACGGCCTGTACTTTAGTTTTTAATTTCGGTATATATCTTTAGTTTTTAATTTCGGTATATATCTTTAGTTTTTAATTTCGGTATATATCTTTAGTTTTTAATTTCGGTATATATCTTTAGTTTTTAATTTCGGTATATATCTTTAGTTTTTAATTTCGGTATATATCTTTAGTTTTTAATTTCGGTATATATCTTTAGTTTTTAATTTCGGTATATATCTTTAGTTTTTAATTTCGGTATATATCTTTAGTTTTTAATTTCGGTATATATCTTTTAGTTTTTAATTTCGGTATATATCTTTAGTTTTAATTTGGTATATATCTTTAGGTTTTTAATTTCGGTATATATTTAGTTTTTAATTTTTTAATTTTTAATTTAGGGATTTAAGTTTTAATTAAAGATTTAATTTCGGGACTATTTAAATTTTTAAATTTTTCAGTCTTTGATTTAATTTACTTTTTTATTTTTTGCTCACTTTATGCTCGCTTAATACACTTAGTATCGAAATTTAATCGTTTTTAATTATTTTTTGTTTATTCGACTAGGGACTTTGCGACTCAGAAGTGGATACCACCGAGCGAAATGAACAGGGTCTTTGTTCTAGGTCGCGGGATGTGGACCAGGATCAGGACTTGGTAGCGGACCACGACTTCGACGACGAGTCGACACAAAAACGGTTATTTTATTTTCAATTTGTTCTTTTATAAATACATGATCTTTTTTTTTCAGAGTTCTAAAATTTCACTATAAGGGCGTTATGCTGCCAAAATTTTTTTCAAAACAAGTCAAGTCAGGAGAGTGAGGAATGACTTAGAAAAATTTTTGCGAGCGGTTGTACATCCTCCATTTTTAAAAAAAAAAGCGGTGGTACATCCTCCATTTTTAAAAAAAAAAAATGTTTATCTTTTTTAAATAAAAAGAAATTATTCATATTTATTATTTTATGTATATATTTTTATTAAAAGATAATACAAATTTTTCATCAATGATTTTATTTGGAGTAAATATAAAATCAAATAGTGCGAATCCATGGCCAAGTCCTAGTCCACTTCCGAGTCGCGAAGTTCCTAACAAAAATAAAATATATTAATAAAAGAAATTAAGAAAAAAACGATTAGTAACGGATTTGAAGTACTACTGAAAGCTATAAATGAGTAGTGGACTAAAAAGTTAGTGAACCATTACAAACTTATACAAATCGGAAGCAAAATTAAACACTTTAGTTTGCATAATTATGCACTCAATTTTCTACGACATTAAAACGTAAATCCACATTAAAAACTACAAAAATCGATAAAGATGTACCGAAAATAAAAACTAAAGTACGGTACAACTGAACAAGCCCCAAAATAATTCTCAAAATAAATAGTAAAAATGTCTTAAATAAAGCTTAGACGAATGAATTGATTAACAATGGTCGACATCCTAAATTAGTAGAAACAGCGAGAAAACTAGCCCCAAATAAAAGTACTATAAAATACACCAAATAAAGTGGCAATTGCCAAGCATAAGGAATAAACATAAACCGAATGCTAATCACAAACAGCCAAGTTTTAAAAAATATTAAAAGATAATAATCATCTATCACTACATGCAAATTAAAATGGGCTATGCAAAATAGAATATTATATTGACTTATGCATTACAGGTAAAAACTAAGTTAAGAAAATATGTAAATTATAGTACATATCTATGCTGAAACTAAACAAAATTAGAAGCAGCATTAAAGAAAAGTGAAAACTAAATTAGAAAAGGTTAAAAAATGTAAATGTAAATATCTATAAATACAGACGGAAATACTTACTATACAATTTAACAACCAGTCAACCCTAACCAAAATGGAGGCATAAAAACAATTACCGTTACAAGAAGCAAAAACACCACTCCAAAAAGAACTCTACAAAATGATAAAACTAGAAACTAGAAACTAAAAACTAAAACAACTATAAATCAAAATGGAGCAAATATTACTTACCGTTACATTATTCAAAACACTTTCCGACGCGTCCTCCGTCCCGCAACTGGCTACAGTGCTCCTGGCTGAAGAACTTCGAAATGAACTAAGCGAGAAATGACAATTCAAATTAGGTGGAAGCCTTGCGCACTCATTTGAATAACCAATGAAATATTGCGGAAACTTCTAGAAATAAATGAACTGTCATCTAGTATAGACATTTGTAAAAAAAAAAAAAAAAATTAATTTGAGCGTTGCTAGGCAACTCCAAATCAACTCGTTCCGCTATCTGTTGACATCGTCTGTAACTATTATAAATACTAAATTCTATTAAAGTTTTTGGCAAATGAAAATCTCACTTTTATTTGTTTCACGTTAAAGCACAATTAGAGCATAATAATATTATGATTAAAGTACGTACGGAAATTGCGTCTCAACTCTCACCACGTAACTGCTTTTACAAATTATGGGACTGGATGGGTCAGAGTGAGGCTCGCCTGCAATACAATGTTGACTAAACATAAACCTACGAATATTTTTAACATAATTCTAGGGTTCCTATTTTCAAATTTCACGAATTTTAAACCCCAATTGCTGGAGCAGGGCTTAGCCCTTACTCAAGTAGAGAATAATAATTATTTCTCTGCAATAAACAATTACAATATCAACAAATGTCACTTGGTAACAGTAAACAACGACTCGAGCTGCCTTCGATTCGAACAAATCTCTAATTACATCGAGTAAAGAGACTCGCACGTTTATAATAACACAAACAATATTTGGGTGTTTCAGAAACTTTGCGCACTGTCTCACACTTGCACACTCATGCGCTGTTTCTGAATACCCCTAATAATCTTATCCTTTTTTCTCATTTTTGGCACATCGTGAAAGAGTCTCATCAGAGACAATTGCAAAATACATAACTAAACTAATAAATATAAAATTAACATCTAATATTCCTCCCCCCAACTCTGTTCGTATAGACAACTTGTATTTCAACATACGGTAAATAAATACTTTTGAAATAATATTTCAACTATTCTTATATTTGTATATTCTTACTTAAAGCAAGGTATCTTCATCTCGAGAATCAAATACGACAAAAAGTGAAGACTACGAACGTGATTTCTCATTTCCCTTGAGCAAAGCTGAATTCTCGCTGTTGCTAAGCGATTCTGCCAAATCGACTTCAGAAATAGACGTTTGGTAATGCTCTTCGGAACCCTTCGGTCCCTTCGCTCGGTTGTCGGGGCTGACTGAAAGGGAGCGTGATTTCAAAACGGCAACACGACTTCGTGGTGGATAGATTAAAAATCAAATGACGCAAATGTTGTTGCTGTGGCTACGGATAATGGAAGGAGGCGCCAGAAAAACTGCAGAAATTGACAAATTAACGAAACTTGAGACAATGCAGATGCAGTGGGTTCTGAAGGTGTGGACTGAGTAGGCGATGTGGCTGAAAGTAGGGCCACAGAGAGATTTGTTGCTTCTTCGACTAAAATTGATTCCATTGGTTTCACTTCTACTTGTTCAACGTCAACCGTTGACAATGGAAGAACCATTAAGAACTAAAATTTAAAAAAAAATATTTTAAACTTTTGGAGAAAATTAAATTATATTCTTTTCTTTTACTTCTACGTTGCCTTTGTGACTGGATCAGAAACGAAATGTTTTTCGATTTTGAGACATTTGACGTTGTAGTCGATGTTTGCGCGAAGGGTCGCCATGATCTGCTATGGACTATGAGGTAATGATGGCACTTCAGATACAACTGAGGTTTTCTTGCCAATGGGCAGTCGGATTTGCCGAATTTATCACAGTTCGGAGCTAAGAGATGGCGAACTAGAGTTGATTAATTCTGGAAAGTAGAAAAATATAAAAAGAAAAAAATAATATAAAAAAAAATTGAATACCATAAGAGCTACGACCTTCCATGTTATTAATGCTTCATTTGTGCGCCGCGTCCACCTTCTGATCGTCGGAGTCGCATACTGAAACCCTTCTGCATTCTATTTTCACTGCGAACACTCCATTGTCACATATAAGACCTGATTTTTGTGATGTATCAGTACTGCTAGAACCTGTATTACCATACCTAATTTGGGGGCCCTGTCGTGCACCGTTGGTTCCACTTGTTTTGTTACTTCTGATAAAAATTCAGCAAAACTCGATCTCTGCTTACGAGTTGAAAGCTCTATGTAGGAGTCAACAGATTTTCTGCGCTCTGTTTCGGTTGCTATCAGAATATGAATGATTAATAATTAATAATTTATACGTTTATTCATTACCCTAATTATTATTTACGAGGTTTTTTTTTCGTTGCCAATTCTCTTTCAATTTCTTCATTTCCTGAGCTAATTCCACGAGCAAAGTACCTTTACAATGTGGCAAAGGAAGACTTAAACTTTGTAATTTTTCTGCAATTAGCACTGTGAATAATTTGGAACAATGACGTGTCTGTATAATAAATGATGAAAATTGAAGAAATTTGTTTTTATGGGGTTGGTGCGCACTGCGCAAACCGGGACAAAATGCCAAACGGCCGGGAATTTTGATTTTCAACTAGTGAATCTTACAGGAACTGTTCTCAGAAATTCCTTCAAAGGGAACGTTTGATTTGACTAAGATTCTGAATTCAACTTACAGTATTTCTTTAGTTGATGATTTGAGATGCTATTTTGTATTGTATTCACCACCCACAAGTGATTTTCCAAGAAACCCGTTAATAAAATGACATAAATGAATCATTTATAAAAGATATAACTATTTTATTTATCCAAATAAACTGTACAGTCAATACAAAAATATCAACCATAACCTAATAAGACAGATTTTAACTTATTGGAAGAACAGAAACAAGAAAATCTACCAACCCTTCGTAATAAAGATACGCTATATTATATCACTTAGCCCTCTGTAGGCTAGCCATAGACATCACAAAATATTATTAACAACACATCAAAGCACAAAAATATTCGATTAAGTAGAAAAATGTTTCTTGTAAAGACAAAATTCGAAAAAATTTATCGTGAATTTCATTATTTCATGAATTTTTATGCTTTATTAATCTGGTGCGTATATAACTTCTGAACATTGTTAGTCAGAATTAATTAATTAAATTAAAAAATAATAATGTAATAATGTTAAAGGATATGGTATATTCAATTGTCGTTATTTTGCTGCGCTAATCTCTCCCATTGATCAATTAACGGCGTTCGTCGGCGAGTAACTCGCGTTTTCATCACCTGGTAACAAAATAAATAGGTTAAAAGTTAACTCTTAATTGTCTATAGTTATTAGCTTCTTTAAATTTACCTGTTCTTCTGACGATTCAGAATTGTCCTCCAACAAATTGGGATTACTGTTTGCCCTTAACATTTCTTTGAATCCGTTCAAACGATTTGTTTCAACTTCGTAGTTAACATCATTCTCGTCATCTCCAATGCCAATATTAGATAAATTAGGTTGAGACAATGCCATCTGCTTCGCACGGACCAATCTATCAAAAAGAAAAAGAAATCGAACCATAAATTAGAAGAAACCAAAGAAAAACCAATTTATTTACCTCAACTCTTCCTCCCGTGCCTTCATCTGTTGCAACTCGGCTTGAATTTTGCTTTCAGCTGAACAGTACGAACGCCTAAAATTCTTCGGTGGCGGTTTCCGGATTTCATCCATCAACTGCTCTCTTATGAACTAAAACAAAAAGAGACATTAATTAGATAGATGTTTATAAAACATTATATTCTCAAAATAATTACTTCATCTCCATCAAATGACGTAATTGAGCCCGACTTCGGTCGATTCCCAACCGTTGGCACTATCTTGCCTCTCGAAGATAGAAATTTCGCCATAACTCCCTTCACACCATTTGGTCTTGGCAAACTAGTAATGCCATTAGTTTTCTTTACGAACAACTTGACGCCGTTAGTCTTAGCCACTCCATTCGTGGTAACCGGTGACGGAGTCGTAGCGGGAGATGAAAAGACTCCATCGGTCAATTCGGAATCCGGGGTCGAAGGCAACGACGGAGGCGAAACGAGTGTGTTTTCAACCGGCGAAACGTCGACTACGAGTGGATTAATTCTTCCGAGCACCCAACCATCAACAAAATCTTCCGATGTATTTTTAATGGCTCCTTCCGCTCTTAATTTTAACTCTCTTTGCGTTTGCTCCTCGATTTCTTGCTGGATCCTCGAAGTGGCCAACTTCTTCTGAACACTTCTCTCAGATCTCGGGGTCAACAGATCCAATGTTCGTGACTTAATCGATGGAAATGTCGACGGATTACTTTTCGTATCGGTATCGATAATCAACGGTTGTGGGGAAACGGGAGTTTCGGGTAGATTTCCTTCCACCAAAACCAATCCCTTTTCCCTCTTCAACTCCGCTTCCCGTTCCAACGACTGCCTAATTTCCCTTTCCACTGGAGATTCCTTCAGCACTCGATACACAGGGACGTCATCGTCATCTTCAACGACCGGGCGAACCTTAACGTATTTTTTTGGCGCCAAAATGATATCCGATTCAACCGATTCCCGATCCAACGAGTCGAAACCATTCAATTCCTTGTCGCAAATATCCAAATCGTGCTGCGAATCGATGGAATCCCCCGAAATGGAGTTTTCCTGGCCGTTTTGCTTTAAAATGACTGCCATCTGCGCATCCCGCCTTTCCTTAGCAACGGCTTCCTCGCGCTCCTTCTGCAGACGGATCTCTCTCTCAATGACGGTTTCTCTTTGCGACTTCTCCACCACAGCATCAAACCCGTTCACTTTAACATCCGTCATTGAAAGTGACTTGAAAAACGCAGCCTGCTGACTCACGCTCTTGTTTAATTCTAGCGAATCCACTTCGCTGGTCGAGGATAAATCCTCGTCCGTGTCTTCGGTTGGATGGTGACCATTACTCAAATATCCATTAGTGGTTATGTCTTGTGAGATCAAGTTGGCCATTTGTGAGTCCTCCTCGGGGCGATCGACCTCAACTGTAACAGAAAAAAGAAAGAAAAAAAATGAAACAATTTTAATTTTAATTAGGCTCGAACATTACATCCTCAACAATTTTTAGTTTTATCGTTTTTCCCAATCGAAAATGCACATGACAAGTGTTTCTTTCGTGAATGAGTTTTCATACATCCTTATTTCTCATTTCTCTTCTCTCCTCCCTTGGGAAATATTTAACACCGACTCAACCTGGCGTGTCCTTTTAATACAATGCCATTTTGCAAAAGTGTTAATTTTCACCTTCCCCAACCTGTGCATTTACAATGGAAATATGTAAATATTCAAACTGTACCTTCATTTTGCGAATTTCCACTAGAAGATTGAACATCCCAATCCCAATTTGTTGGAAATGTGAAAAAAGGAGACAGAAAATCTCCCAATCCCATGATACAAATTTCAGAAATAAATATCCCAACTTATCTGAATTGATTTCATTCCCGCAACTTCAGTTTCTGTCTATAATCAACACCTGAAACACACCTGGCAACGCTCAAACCAAATAAAACGTGTTTCATGTACGCAATCCACCCACTCATACCACATCCGAGCCCCGTCGACCCCTGAATAAGCACTTAAAGAAATTATTAGTTTTTTTGAGAAGTTGCTGACGACCTCGATCTCACGAGATTATAAATTATAATTATCAACATGTATTTTCTTGAAGGATGGGTAGAGCCTTGGATGAAAATGACAATTACAATACTTAGCAGTAAATAAATAATTTCATTTAAAAAAATTCAATTTTCAATGATTTTTTGTTTTGTTTGTCCGCCACCTGTCTAGAAAAACGTACAACAATAACGCACACGGATAAGTTCCTTATTAGAACAAAAAATACCAATAAAAAATACGAGTCAAGGTTAGATGAGGAGGAAAAAGTGTTTTTCAAAAGAAGTGGGTGCAACTTTTAAGACTTTGAAAATGAGATTTAGATCAGCCTTGAATTGCAAATTTTATTTTGTAATAGCATCGAATCGATTGTATAGTCATAAAATGGCATTAGATTAAAAAATAAGTAAAAACTAGGTCGATTAAAAAAACAAAAGCATTAACCTTTTTATTTCCAAAACTAATAATCATTTGCCCTAAAAAAAAAAACGGTCCTAAATTAGAAAATATGCAAATCAAACTTTTGTAACTTTGTTACACCATTTCCGGACGAATGCTATAATTTAAACCGAAATAGCTCTTTCATAAATATAAAAAATAATCTCAATTCTCATTTCTGCGCAATAAATAACGAACTCACTCCAGTAAGTTTCGTATTATTCATCAAAAGTTGCATAACAACAAACAATCACCGTAGCTCTAGATTACAAGACCGATTATGATGTTGATATTTGCATAATAAATCAATAATATCACATTCAGATATGAGAAAAAAACCATGTATTAATATATAACTTTTTTTTATTCTAAAATAAGTTAAATAAAAATTTATCTGCGGGATTAATAATTCGATTCAACCGTCGAATATTAAATATTATGAGCTCCCCCTTTGTATAAACTTATCAATCCGTAATAAAAGTTTATATTTAGCAAATTCTTACCGTTCAAACTCGAATTTCACGTTTTTCACTCCATTATATATTGAAAATAATGTGGAAGAAAAGAAAAAAATTCCAGACTAACTTTTTGAATCGAAGCCAACACAAAGGTTACTACTCGTGTTGTTACCTAGTTCAACTAACCCTCGTGTTTCCTCTCACCTGTCGAAGCGACTCACTGAGGTACATAAAAAATAAAAAGGGACACGTCTATCTTGAGCTCAAGGGAGGTTAAGTGAACAAATTTTCACAATTCTTCATCATTTTCAAGCGCGATCCAATTACCACAATGAAAATGGAGAAATATAAACGTATCACATTTATTGATTTGCTATTTAAATTCATTGCATAGCTCAAACATTAAAAAAATATTTTATAAAAATTTAAAGTGTTATATTAATTTTATCGTTGTGATAATTAATAAGTTAAATACTTTTGTTTTATTTCGAATTTTTATTGCTCATTCTCCTTTCTCAACTTCGTCGAACGACAAAGACTCAAAGCGCAACAGATGGCGAGCGCCATGAGCGCATCATGTCCGAGGTCATGGGCCTCGGATGCAGGTAGGAGGGGCAATGAAGATGAGCTGACTGGTTAACCAACCAGGTCATCAAACAATTGTCTTTCCCACGACCAACCATTATTTATTCTTAGTCGTGCTTTAAATATTCATCTCAGAGATAACTTATCTAATTCATTTTTTTTTCATTCAATTAGTTTACTAAAAAAAAATTTAAAAATAAAATATTAACGATTTATGTTTTTTGTTGTTGTTGTTGTAAAAATACTTTTACTTGACCATGAAAGATAATTCCACCACTCCCAGTCACGCAATAGTTGAAATTTTAAGAATTTAATCCGATATTCATTAACTAAACAAAATCTTTGTTTACAACAATTTCATGATTTTCATCAATGCAATTGTTAGCATTGAAAAAATATTTTATTAACACACTAGTATAAAGTTCAAGATCATAACTGCAGAAAGAAAAAAAAGTACCGCAATACTTGAGGCAATAACCAATTATAAGATCAACTCCCAGATTAAAACATTCCCATCATTAACCGCCTCAATTCCAGACCAACATTAAAGGAAACACTTAAATTCTTGCAATCATATTTCCCATTTGGCCTATTGTATTTTTTTGCCTTTTAAAAAACCACAAACAATCTAATTGAGACCACAACGAGCCAATAGAGGAAGACTGAATGATTAATTGCCACATCTGCTCCCCATTTCTTGTTTGAGAAACAAACAACAGTTCTGGTATTAGACCCAATTTCGAGATCATGTCAAGGCCGGGTGAAATACTCAACCAATCCTCACACATATCCACAGTAATAGCTGCCCACAAAAAGGTAGAGCCAAACAAAACAAGTTATTCACAATCAACAAAAAAAAACAAGTCTAAAGGAACTTGGCAAAGTCAAGGTTTCATTAATAGCCCTATTAGTTATATTTTCCTCTTGGCTCTTAGAAACATGATTTGCTTTTCCATAAATTTAAATTTAAATCTAAATACAACCAAACCCCTAGCATAAATTCTTTCACACACTCCACCTACAGGAAGCCCTTTCAACTTTCCCCTACTTATTTACATCGAACCCTAGCATTATTTCCTCCTTTTTATTACTCTTTGACAATAATTTTCAGGTGAAGACAAATAAAAATGTTATTTACAGTTAATTTGTGTTTTAATAACCTTTGGTGATGGTGGAAGAATAAAGTTATTAGGCTTAGGGAGTCAAGTACATAGACCTAATGCAGACACCTTGGACTCAAGGTGTTGATTACACAAAGATTTGACTGGGAATAGGGTCAAATCTTTGCAAAACAAGACAATAAAAAAATAAAATTAAAATTTCCTATTTGTTTAAAGGGTAGGAGAGTTCACGGTAGAAAAGTTTGCTGTGGTATAAGCTTTTTAGTCGGAGTTTTGAAAGTCAGCTGCTACTGTAAGTCGATCTTTACTCGCATGTTATGAAGCAAATTCAACGTGAAACAGTTTTACTCTGATTATCTCTGATTGCTCTGTAATTTTGACCTTTTTGGAATATTTACATGCGCATCTGTGATGTAGAAAAATAAATTTGGAAAAATCCTGCTTTTCTGCAGGTCACTTCATTAACTTGCACATCACATGTTATTTATTTGCAGCAGAAAAAAAAAAGAAAAAAAAGAAAAAAAGAAAGAAAAACAAGTTGCTGTTTAAAAATATTTTGCAGCGTCAACATGTTGAATATATTGTGTTTTAAAATGAAAAATTCATTTTACCTTTCGTTTTGTTGAGAATAAACATTCTTATAAATGACATCATTGAGTCTGTCGAGACGAATGATCTTAATCTTAACTACGAATGAACAATTTTTATTTTTATTGTTTGCTAGAACCCCAGATTGCCATAAAACCAGAGCTAGTTATTCAATTTTATAAATAACTATTTTCTAACTAAAATATGTTCGATTTTTTTACAAGAAACAATCTTAACTTTGTATAATTAAAAGCTAAAACAAACAATTATTCCGACAAATAGCTATAAAACTGTACAAGCAATTAAAATAAACGTTATTTTCTACCAGTAAATTGAATAAGTTGATCTAACAATGAACCATACATAGTGCAACTAAATGACGATAATTTCAAGGTCCGAATCTCAAACCAGCCAAACCTTTTAATCCTACTTAAGACATTTATAATTACGTTCCACCGTTTCGATAACAACTTAAATCCAATCACGGACTGGAAATCACCGATTTGGCTCAAATTTCTCGAATAATCAGAGCAAATCTCGTATAAATCAACACAATTCAATCTCCAACAACACAAAAACAAATCAAAAACACGTTTCAAACTTGTTTCGATATAACAAATGCACATTAACCAATTTTTTTCTTCCAGTAAAAATTCAAATTTAACTCAAAAAATAATAAAAATATCAAAAATTCCGAATATGCATTCCTTAAATTGCATCACTAATCCTTAGGAAATTGAATTTCAACAAGAAATTCATTGCGAAATTAGAAAATATCCCAAAGTCATATATATCTTGTAGCAGACTTACCTAGTTCCAGGTGCTTTGTCATCTTAAAGACAATAGTGGCACTGCTGCAATAACTCGGTGAGCACACTACAGCCATTCCACCCGCCCACAGACTAAAACTGGACTCGAAGACAACGTCAGAGTGCCCTGTGGCTGCTCGCTTCCGCCTTGCATGAGCTTCAGCGACCCTATAACCTACACAAGCGCCCTCTCTACATCCTCCCATTACTTAATAAATTCAGTGTTTTCTGCGTTTTTTTCCCTTAGGTTTTTTTTTTTTTAATTTTTCAAATTCGGTCAGCCGGTAATAAAACTATTCTTCATCATGCAACGGTGAAATAATTGGACTTTTTTTTATTGTCCAGAAAACAAAAAAGGTAAAAAATTAAAATTAATATTTTGGAAAATAAAAAAAATCAAAATTATATAATTGAGGGAAATTTTTATAAAGGTCAATTTGGTTTGTAATTAGAGTTTGCTTTGTTGTGAAATAAAAAATAATAAAAAAAAAAAGAGAAATAACTAAAAATAAGGTTGTTTAAGGTATTGCATGAATACTCAATTAAAAATAGACATAAAATAATATTTTTTTTTGAGAATGACATCATTTGTGTGTTTATGTTTGGTTAAATGATACCAATACCGTGTAAAAAAAAGTGCATTATATAAACTGTTTAAAATCATAAATTTGATATTTAATCCTTACTACACTCCAAAATAAACAAAAAACATTCAAATTTCAATAGTTCATTAACTTCTCAAATCTCAATGTCATAAAACTCACGACATTTGAGAAAATGTCACATTTTATAGCAACCTCATTTCAATAGGAAAAAAATATTCCGAACATTTAAATTTTTTATTCCAAAAAGTGGTCGAATCTCACTTCCCATTAACAACTCTTTTCACCACCAAATTCCACACAATTTCACCTTAAATTTTCACGAAAAACCTCAAATTACGTTCCCAGCCTTGCAAAAAAAATGACCTAGAACAAACTACACCTTCATTACCATCACGAAACACCAATTTGTCCCCTCAATCATCATTTCTAACACTTTAATTATCATTTTTTTTTAATATTTAAAAAATTACTAATTTTCCCTACGAATAAATAAATTCTTAAAGGAAAAGAAGTATGTGCTAAGTGAGGAGAGGCCATGAACTATAATGGCCATTCATTCCACGCCTACTGGAACCAGTAACCCAAGATCCAATAACACTAGTCAAATAACACTATATAAACACTGTTGTTATGTAGAGAGTAAAAAGTTGCTTCATAACAACAAGTGTGACATTGGCCTAGTAATTTAATTGTTGACAGTTAACACCAGTTGGTAACTAGAGCGATTAAAACTTTAAAGCATGCTTGTTTAATTTTTATAATGTCTTATACCAACGGCCAACGATATTTATTTAAATGGAGATAAATTAAATATTTATCTCAAGTGTGCGCTTCGCTTCTTTAACCTCGATACCTCGCCTTGATTAGCAGCGCAGGTGTAAAAGGAAAGGAGGGATGGGTTTGGCGTTTGGTAACGGATTTGACCGTGAAATAGAATTTTTGCTGACTAAGCCCGGAGTATGTCGATAAGAAATTGAGGTTAAGCCGTTCAACAAAAATGAAGGAACAATGCGTCGCCTTCGTGATTTGAATGAATTGTTTTGATTTTTTTATTATCTCATTCGTAACGGAAATCAGTTAATAATAAATGTAGATAAGCGCAGATTTCTTTGTTGTGAAATCAAACGAAGCTATTTGGAGATCTATAAGAAGAATTTCTATACCTACTTTAATTTGTTTACATATCATCCGATGTCTGGGGGAACCTTAAGCATGTAAATAACACTAATAACATACCTCAAGTCAATTAGTGAAATAAAATTCTATTAATCGGTGGTCGATATCTCCTAACACCTCATTTGTCACGCTCTTGTAACCAAAAAACACAAATTTGAGTGCAGTCAATTCAATCGTATTAATTTCAACGACATTTAATCAATCGTTTATTCAATATTCAATATTTGCCGCTTGGTCGTGCGTCGATGTCAGTAATTTTTTTTTTTAACTAATCGCCGGAATTTCCGGAAATGCAATGCAATCCAAATACTTGTAATACCTAGTTATGAATCAAGATAAATGAATTGATTATAAGGAAATGAACTTAAAATTTTCTCAAGACTATCCCTCATTTATCAAACTCGTGACAACAAACAAAACAAAATTAAAAAAAATTCAAATCACAGCGCGAACTGAACTCTTGCGAACGTGAACAAGAAAAAGAAAAAAACCATTTGTTTTAACTTCTACCAAGCGGAAACTTAATCGCTTTCTATTATTGTTATTATCATCACTCTTTCGAATGAAAGCATACACATCGTTCAAGAGAGCCGTCAAATTTTTTGTAAATATAATATTAATTACTGAAAACTAAAAAAACAAAAACAATTAAACGTGAAATACTAAAAGCGTGCTATAAACAGCTTCTGAGTTTCGACTTTACTCCAATTGTGACTTCAATTTCAAAGAAATTCAAATTTTCGTCACTTTGCATTTCAATAAACATTTTAGTAAAAATGATGAAATCAATCAAATGTAATGATAATCATTATAAGTAATAAAATTGTTTTAGACGAGAAAAAGTCCCTCTGAATCCTCCCTCAGCTCGACCTCTGCCTCTTGACACCAATCAGTTGCTTAAACAAACAATAAATCAGATTTTGAAGTTAAGATTTTAGGTTTTAGGTTCGAAAACTTAAATTAATTCTAAAAATAAAATCCTAATTTCTTTTCTTAAATTTATTAAGAATTACTTTTCCAAAATACTGCCAACAGATTTGGTATGGTTAGGTAGGTTAACGTTCCAAATGCAACATTACAATAATTTAATAATTGCCTGCATTTGCACTGCCAAAACGAAATGCACGACATATTCATCGAAGCATTCCTGATGATGATGACCATCATCATTAAAAAAAGAATAAAAATCAACGCTGCGTGTTTATCCACATACAATTTACATGCCTCACTGCTAAAGATAAAACAAAAATTCCTCACATTTTTCCTCAAAACCATTAATTTTTTTCCTCAATTTCCACTCTCCACGTGAACTATCCTCATTTTTCATGCGATTATAAACACGGCCACAAGAGGGCCTCCACAACAACACAAACTAAATTATTATGTTTTTTAAAAAAAAATACCTGCATCACTTTTCCAGCTGCATTTCCCTCCTTTTTCAAACTCCTTCAAAACCGATAACGCACTCTTCGAACTTTCATTGGCATCATCATCATCAGTCAAATTGACGCACGCCGCTACATAAACGCCATCAGCCGGCTGATCGGTGTCGATTCGCAATATATACGAATTAGCCGGCGAATTCAAATCGTAACTCATCTCCTTCACTTGTTCGTCGTCGCTACAGTTCGAAATGGCGTCGCAAACCATAGATAACTCCACGAGCCTCGATTTTTTCATTTCCTGCGCGTGACACTCGCTTTTTATCAACGAGATACACGCGTTTACAGCTGCAGGGTCCCCCAGCACCTCGAAACTGGCAGCAATGGCCTCGGAGAAATCTCTCGGACCGTCCAGGGATGAAGGTGAATCGGTGATGGATTTCTGTGGCGGGGTTATCTGCAAGAAAGAAAATAATAATGAGAATTCAATAAGAAAATGTCGTTCACCTCAACCGGCAGATTTTAGTTCATGAGGATGTGATGCCTCGTTAAGCAAATTGACAGGACGAATACGAACTTGAATACAAATTAACCACATGTTGCTTATTGGATTCATCCCAAATTACCAAATTCAGGTTCCGCGGACCAAGATGGAATTTATTACGTCGTTTGTGTGGAGTTGAATTTTTAAAAAAATAAATGGCATGCAGCTACTGGTTCAGAGTAAGGTAATATCAGTTTTGTGCATATCTTATCTGTAAAATTTGCATGTGACACGTTAAGTAGCTTAATTGCATTACGAACTGTTGAATATGTATTTGTATTTCTCTACTCGTTTAGAATGTAGATGTGACCATGTCCAATTGCAGAATTCCAGCACTGATAAGCTTAACAAACACTGGTCCATTAATAGGAGGTTAAACGGTGTCAAACATTGCAAAACCAGTTTGCTGTGAAATCAGACCTGGTGTTTTACCTCCTCATTATATCATAAATTTATCATCAAAAATTACATCTTGTTTAGACCTTTGTTATGACACTCCTATCTGAAATGATTAACATGAATTAATCATTATTGCAAAACAACAGCGTTATTGCTTCACAAAATTCTCACATGGTGTAATGTAATCATTCCGCCCCAAATGTCATTCGGTATGACAAAAAAATTCTCATTCACAAGATTCAGTTATGAGATAAAAAAAAATCCAAACTTTACCATACAAAATGACGAATTTCATTTCATCTTTAGCACCTCATTACCTGTGGTCTGTTGAACCGAAGATAAAAACTAGAGTCGTGACATTTGTTTTGTGAGACCTTTGTGAGTGACACAAACGTGGATACCAACTCGTGTTGAGGAATTTATGACCCAAGGGTAGCCCTTATCCCTCATAAAGCCCATAATACAATTTGAGGGCTGTAAAATCAGCCATTTTCATGTCAAATGACCTTGCTTTATGATAAGGCTATTGCGAGATAACATTTGTTGCTATGACAAAAAAAATGAAAAGTCAAGAAATTCCCTCGTAAAATCAAAATAATAAAAATAAAATGAAAAAATTATTTGCATTTGACCCTTCAGTCACCTACCAATTTCCATACTGAGATCCAAAACCACGTGACCGCCCAGTATACACGTGAAGCTGCAGTTACTATCATGAGGGATTAATGACGAAGGTGTGAATAGTGTGTTTGTTTGTTTACACCGCTTTTGGAGTCAAATTGATTAGATACTCGGAAGCGGACTCACAGACGCGCAGGTGCAAGTGCAACAAACGCAGACACTGCTCTTAGCTCGAGTCGGAATATCAGATTCGGTCAATGGAGGAATTAAACTTGGTTTCAGTTCCTTGACTTCGGCCGCTTTTTTTAAAATTGGGCGCGCGTCCGACGTCATGCGCCATTTCTTGCCATCTGTGTTGCGTTCCATTGCACTTTTTCAAAGGACGTTGCAAGGGTTAGACTCAATGGTCGACCTTAACCCATCAAACAAAAATTTTTCAAAAAAAAATTATTTTTGTGGGAATTTCTGGATATTTTTGACAAAAACGTTGAAATTTCACGTTCTAGTTAAAAAAATATTTTTTTTTTTTGGTTATGTGCTTGTTTAAACCAGTTAATGGGATAGAATTCAGGGTCAAGATAAAAACACACTTCTTCAATTGTAATTGCGTTTTTAAATTATACTAACGCCAATTTCCCCCCTCGAAAAGCAAGCAAAACAAAAAAATAGCAATAATTTTGGAAAAACACTAAAGTAATTATAATGACGGTAAACATAGCAGGGAAGTTGTTCATAAATAAATTTACTTGCTCTTTTAAACCTGAGTTTTCAATCAAACAAGGTCAGGTCAGGGAAAAAGGGAACCTCGAGTGAGTCAAACCCCTCAAGCGCGTGCCTCACATTCCTAAAAATGCACAAATTCTATTTATATTTCATATTTTGTCCAAAAAACCCAAAACAATATATTTTTACGTTATGTAAAATAAAAATTTGTAAAATAAAAATAAAATATTCAAATATTTTTTTATATAAATTTTTTTAAATTAATTAAAGAGAAAGAAAATAGACAATAGAACTCACCCTTTCCATCCCTAACATGAAATATTTCGGCGGTGTTTTCCATATTTTTCTCTCATCATTTTCCGGGTTAAAACACGACATACCTTTGCACCTGTGTTTTCACTGAACCTCAATAACCTTGTCTGCACCCCTCAGAAACCCCTAAAACTAAGTAGTAACACAGTAGGGTTGGGTACTATTTTTTTTACCTCCTCAAATCCCCACTAGGGTCTATAAAAATACAATTTTTTTCCTCTATACCTCCTTGCCAAAAAATGGAAACAGGCACTTTTTTAAAGTCAGAAAATGGAAATTTCTTAAAAGCTGTAATACTGACAGACAAATGGTTTTAAGAGGATTTATAGGAATGGTAGAGCTATCATTTTGTGTAAAATTTTTAAAGATTGATTAAGTAGTTACTGAGAAAAAAATTAAAAACCACCAAAATCAGGTTTTTGCAATTTTGACAATATCTCGAGAACTGTTGAAGATAAAATTAAAAATTAAACTTATCTAGGATGTTCAATTTCTTGGGCAACTTTTTTAAATTGGATGTATGGGTCTGCGAAGCCCTCAAAAAAAGTCATAATGGAGCTATGTAACGGTTGTCAACAATCAAAATTTTCAAAAAATCGTTATGACCAGAATTCTTGATGAATTAAGCCATACATCCTGGATGTGTTAGAGGTATGTACGCAGTTAAACATCTTGGAGTATCATTGGATTTGGAATAAAATTCTGGTCATAATAATTTTTTGAAAATTTTGATTGTTGACAACCATTACATAGGTCCATTATGAGGGTTTTTGAGGGTTTCGCAGACCCATACATCCAATTTAGAAAAGTTGCCCAAGAAATTGAACATCCTAGATAAGTTTAATTTTTAATTTTATCTTCAACAGTTCTCGAGATATTGTCAAAATTGCAAAAACCTGATTTTGGTGGTTTTTAATTTTTTCTCAGTAACTACTTAATCAATCTTCAAAAATTTTACCCGAAATGATAGCTCTACCATTCCTATAAACCCTCTTAAAACCATTTGTCTGTCAGTATTACAGCTTTTAAGAAATTTCCATTTTCTGACTTTAAAAAAGTGCCTGTTTCCATTTTTTTGGCAAGGAGGTGAATACGTTTTCATAAAAAAATAAAAACTTGATAAAAATCAGTCTTTTAAAATTATTTTTCTATATATAGATCTAAATCAACAGTTCAAGAGTTATGATTATATTCGGTTCGTTGGTTTAATTTGAACATTAAATCGATTTATCTAATCCGAGTTATCCGACACTAGTTTTATTCTTGTATTTTTCATGGTTCCTTCAGATCATTCACTTCAGATAAGAACCGAGTTGTGTTTTTATTTATATTTTAGATATCAGTCATACCACCAACCATAAAAATACTTGTTTTATAAAGTCACAAATCCAAAGTTCTGTATTTGCACCAACTGAAAAAAACCACAAAAAAATATAGTCATTTTTTTCCTCTTTAACCATAACTCATTAATTTTATTTAAATCTCCTTCTTATGGATGGCCTATATATTTCCATCCTATTTTTTCCCTTTCTTTGTGTAGATCACAGCAAATCAAGCCAATATCCTGATTCAATAGACATTAACCTAAAATCTCAATGAAATGAGTCTTATCAGTAAATCTTGTATTTAAAACGCAATGGGAACCACCTACTACAATATTTCAAATGCCTACCTGCATGTCAACAAATTTTTACTGGATAATACTTATCAAAGGCGTGTTTACAATAGTCTCAAACTCTCAATATTTTTTTAGGATAAAAACTAATATGGCACCAAAGCAAAGTACCATAAGCTAAGGGTGTGATACCGTATGCGATTAATTATTTTTCGTTTTTTTATCATCCGACAATTTCCTGGCACTCATTCAGACGTGAAATTTGAGGATCGTTCACCTAATATTTACCTTCATCATTCATATTGAAATACAATACAAAACTCTTTTTTTTTAAATAAAAATGTACATAAAATAATTCATTTGTGAGTCACTTAAATGAAAAGATGACTCACATCGAAGCAATTATTTCAAAATTTTTCAACTTACAACTCTTATAAAAATTGATAAATTTACCTCTATCGTTGAAACCAGGTCCATTGTGTCAGTCATTTTTAGACATATCTTCCATTTTATGAGTCCATTTTGAATCCTGTTATAGAAATAAATACGGTAAGTAATTTAGTTTTGCAGTTACTTGAAAGATGCAAGCCAAACCTTTAACTAGTTATAAATGAAGAAATTCGGTTTGTCTTTGTAGGTTTTATCGTTCCTATTTGAATGTAGGCCCGAGAGATGGCCCAATGAGCACAAAGACATCTGATAGAATCTCAATCTTCACTTCTTTTCTTCTTCTCTGCTTCGCATTCTTTCTTCGGATAAAGAATGAAACAGATTTTCACGTCTATTGTATCGCTTATAAAGCACAATGCTGCGAAACTAAAATGGGGTAAAAAAAGTTTAGGTTTATTGATGGATAGTTCCGTAATGTAGACAAACTTCCCTCTGTGTGACGTCATGGAAAAAAATGCTTGGCTAAATGTAACCCCATCTATCGGCAAAAAGTAAAACCAATAAAATGCATACAGATTTTCATTAACTGATAATTACTTCATGGTGTCTGACTTGTGAGTCTTGTGCGATGTTCTAATTGAAAAACTAAAGTCACAATAATATAACCATAAAATATTTTAATACTAAAATACATCATTTTATTTCTTTCATACGAATTCACATTCTAAAATAAAATCAATAAAATATTTAATTATTACGAGTCACTGATCAAGTAGTTTTACAAGAAATATTGAGCAAACAAAATTAATACAATATACATAATAAAAAAAAGAAAATTTGTACTTTTCAAAAAAAATTAACAAAATCACAGTATGCCAGTCCATAAATGATAACAACAAGCATTAACAAAATCTTCAACCAATGTTTGAACACCTAAACTATGGTAACTAGGCTTCTCCGGGTTGGGTTCAGATTTCGGCACAGAAACCCTATGAATCACATTCAAACTCTAAAAAAAAAAAAATTAAAAAAATTAAAATTTTCACAAAAATTTCAATACTAGATAGAAAATTACCGCTTTATTCGCTTGCGACTCCACAGACAATAAAATGCACATATCATGCTTGTAATTGTCATTAAAAACCACCTTATAAAATAAAAAGATTATTAAAATCCTCTTTACCATTAAAATCACACAAAACTAAACGTACCACATGTTGAACCGCACCATCAGAATCAACAAACAATCGATGCATTTCAGGATTACTATTGATCAGCACTTTAGCTAATCCTTGATACCACGATATATGCATATTGAACAACTGATTCAAATTCCTATCGATATCATTCAATCTTTGAACAACAACGTGCGTAAGTAGTTCCGTAAATTCAGTAAAATTCACTCCTAAATTCATCAACTCTTTAGGATCCTCCCTCTTCTTCCTGTCCTCATTGTCCCTGACCCCAATCAAGAGTCTCTTCCACAAGGAATCCCTGCGACAATGTATTATCGCTGAATCAAGAATCATTGTGAGATTCGACTTTGCAGCTTCGATTTGTTCTTGCATTATTTGGTTCATTAGCTCTTCGTTCGTACTAAAGTAGCCCAAATAATTTACCGATTCTTGTCTGCAAATAAGAAAAAAACGTAAAAATTTCAAAATGTAATTGTAGTCATGTCTTATTTTTACCTAATGCTCGTTTGACTTCGTCCCAATCGGTGCGTGACTGTTGGACTTTGAGCAACGCTGCAATTTTCCGAGTCCGTCAAACTATCAGTGCGGTATTTATCAATAATGTCAGTAGGAGCATCCTCCAAACACTCCAGAGCGTCGGCGAAAACTTCTTCAACTTTAACTGAATCTGTCGAACTGACTTTCCTCGATGGCGCGTTGTCCAGTTTGGCCAAATCGACCTTGTCGATGCTCGTAGTGCTCACTTTGCGGGAAGGAATTGGTGACGCTGTAGCTACGGTGCGGAATTTTCCAAGTTTCTTGTCCACCACGGCTCGTGGGTACAATTCTCGTCGACTCGTGAGGATAATGAAGTATTTTAACACCAGGGTGAATTGATCCGAGTCGTCACGAGGTGTTTTATCGTGCGAAATTAGTAAACTAATATCGAAATCGTCAGTTCTTCTCATTTCATTCCCATCCTTGTACGAGACCTTCTTATGGCTTATTTGAACCAAGACGTATTCATTGTCTACATCTTGATCGTGGTCCTGGACAAAGGGCACCATTCGTAAAACGCGCATTCCGTATAATTTGTCGTGATTGAGTAAATGATCGTAGACTAAATATGCTGGAGTTGTCGTGTTATCGCTAATAAGGATACCTGGAGAAAAAAAAAACAATATTTAATTAAATCAACAATAAAATTGACTTTTTTTCACCTTGAGAAACCAAATTCCATGAAAAATTAGGTGATTTTTGATAATAGCGTACAAAATCCTCCAGAAAACTGGTCAAGTGGTACCCTTGACGGAAGATAAATTGACGGCCAGAAATATACGCATGAATACTCCGTAAATGATAATCATAAGTGAATGAATGAAGATGGATTAAGGTTTTTAGTTTGTCGCATTCGTCTACAAACGTCGAAGTAAACTGAAAAATTTTAAAAAATCAATAAACAATTAAAATTTAGGATATTGAATTTGAAGTTTACTTGTAAATTTTTCGTTCGGTCAGGATAAATTCGTCTAGCCTCAAGACAGTACATCCATACTGAAAAATATGGTTCACTAATACTCAGTTCGAGTATGATAATGGAACCGCCAATTAAGGATTTCTGCACGTGACACTTGTTGTTTATTAAATTTAAGCCACCGGATTCTTCGTTGCCGCTAAATTATTAAATTAAAAAAATATCAATATGCTAATTTTATATTAAAGTCATAAAATTATACTTTTTCTTATCGTTCGAGCGTAATTGTAGAGGAACGAATCCAAGATTTTGTAAATATTGGATGAATTCATGAACGTAGCTAATGGAAAGTGGCGTATGCCAGTATTCATCATTAGACAGTCTGATAAGAAGAGGTGAGCTATAAGCAGAATTTCCTATGGGTAAAGTAATGCTTTTCCGACGATCAAAGAATTTCATCGGTACTTCCGATTCTATCCGAGGTCTCTATAAACATTTTCAGAATTTAGCTCTAAAATTGACATACAAATAATTTTAAATTACTCACAGATTCTACAATTCCCGTTTGGGAAAACGAAGGAATCGTGTAATCTCGAGCTCCAGCTACTTTTAATCTCCACTGAGGCAAAAACAGGAGCGGTGTTAAACAGTAATGCTCAATCCTCGAACTATGCTTTAGAAGTTGTAACGATTCCTCCTTAAAAACCAAAATAAATATAACAATAATAATGATTTTGATAACTTTAAATACCTTTAAAGAAGGGTTATTATGTGTGGGGCTATTATGAAATAAATTACTCAATTTTTTTTGTTGCTCTACTTTTCAAATAATAAAAAAAAAAATTAATGTTATTTAAATTTGATTGATTATAATAAATAGAAACCTTTTTTCCCAGCATTTCGCAATTCTTGAACTTGTTGACTATGTTTTAGAACTGGATCTTTAATGTGGTTATACGGAGTTTTATGTACGGGTCGAGACGGTTGAGTGTCGCGAAAAACATTTTCTATGTTTACATTAGACCGAGATGAAGATTGGCGCCGCAGAGGAAAAGGTTGCGTATCTCGAGTCGGTGGCGAAGTTAATTTGAATAAATCAATTTCTGATGCCTTCTTAACAAAAAAATCAAAATAATTAATAAATTACCAGTTAATTTTAATGAAAAATTACCAAAATATCTTTATCCGGTTTTCTAGCTGCAGTTTCATGAAACAATCCCATTTTTTGCAATACAATATTCGTTAACAGCTTCGATCTGGCATTATTCCATTGCACCAACCGTGAAGTTTGCTTCTGTAATTTATTCACAAGTTCTGAAGACCAGTTGTAACCATAAATATCGATCTAAAATATAATAACGATAATTAAAATATAAATATATTAATTAACGCATATTTAAATAAAAATTTACCACTTTGTCATAAACCGCAACTAAAAGCAACTTCTGTCGCGGAATAAACACTGTAGCATTTCCATCAGGTGATCCTCCCCCTGCTAAAGAAACGCCACTAAAACTCACTGCACCTGGTGTAACTACAGCATTTATAGGAAGAGCAGTTGCGGGACAACTTGTACTCTCTCCACGGTCCGATTGATCATTGTTTACGACTATTGATGGAAATCTTTGATCATTTCTGTGCACTAAAAATAAAAACTAGAATTAATAACCTTTTTTTATTTAAATTAATTGATTATTTGTTCTTACTAATAGCATGCAGTGATGATGTTTCAGACCAGGAGTCGTCGTACAAGTAGTTGATACTAGTTCGCCACTGTTTCGTGTCACGACCAATTAATATAAAATCATTAGACTTCCCAGGTGCTTTTTGTGCACTATCAGAGCCGTGGTCAACTCGTTTTTCTCTTTGCTAAATTACAAAATAAAAAAAATATTTCAATGTAATAAATAAATAAGCAAATAAATTTACCTTTAAAACACTCAATGAAATCGTATGCGGCAAATAAATATCTTCTCCTTGTACTTTTACTTTTCTAAATGCCTTTAACGTTGTGTCATTAGCATTGGTATTAAGCACCGAATGCAACTCCGCAAGCACAAAATCGACGGAATAACGCGAAACAAGACGCAAAGAATGCTTCCAAACAGTTGGCACACCTAAAGCAAAATTTAAAAACTTTAAAATGCACACAAAACGTTTATGTTTAATAAAATACCGAGATCAATGGCAAACTCCATCCAATCGACAATAGTCGTTGCGAAAATAGGATGAAGTTTTTCTCTGTCGACCACATCCATACTCGATGCGTCAATTTCAGATCCTTTTTGGGTCGAAGTGCTTGGAGATCCAACCAACTTGAAAAATTAAAAAATCAAAATAAAATTGAAAAAAAAACTGAATGACACTTTGACTATGAAAGATACAAAACGATTGCAATTGCACAAGGTAATCGATATTATTTATTATAAGCGGGACAGCGACATTTCACCTTAAAAGCGGAGACGGGTTCCTTGGGAGAGGCCACGGGCGAACGAGTTTTGATGATGAGATCAGGCACAGAGGAAGAAAACTCTCGAAATTTAACCTGTTTACATACACAATGATTTAGCTAAAGCACAAAGGTTTT
Organism: Strigamia maritima; assembly: GCA_000239455.1. NCBI lineage: Eukaryota > Metazoa > Arthropoda > Chilopoda > Geophilomorpha > Linotaeniidae > Strigamia > Strigamia maritima. The sequence continues at coordinate 366,020 of JH431327.1, read as the reverse complement.
TTTTATTAAATAAAAAACCGTTAAATCAAAAGTTTTCATAACAAGCACATTAAGTGGATATTGGGATACGAGGCCTATGAACTCATGAAATTGACAAACAAGTCATGATAAAATACAATACCTGAACCAGTGTGAGTGGTGAAGGCGCTCTGTCCTTTTTACTTAAAGCTTGGGTTGCAAAAGATTTTTTATCTAAGTAAGATAAAAATAAAGAAATTATTTCTGTTTTTTTTTTTGGACATTTTTTTTGCTCTGAACTGATGATCAAGTTGAAAGTTAACAAACAGCAAATTAAAAATATTCTTGCTACCCTATCTAGTATTTACTATTAAGACATAAATTGTTTTCTTTAAATGTCATTATAATGCCGTAACCAGTTAACCTAGAAAAACTAACTGAAAAAAAATATTATTGTTAATAACAGAAGTAAATAAATGTCTCTTAATACTCTGTCTGCATAATACTATATCTATATCCCATCACCAAAAACATGACAAACAACTGCAACTAGAAGTATGATCTAAATGTTTAGAGAAAATAAAACCCATTAAGAAAACTGGAATTAAGAACCAAAGTGGTCATTGTAATGTGAGTGCTACCCAAAAATGATGAATTGTGCACATGACATAACACAACACCAAACACACAGATATTTCGTTTGATGGCAAAAGAGAAAATAAAAACCCGGTGTGAGCGTGTAGTTATTACGGTTAAACTTACTATCAGAAGAAAGAGAGAATCTTGGATACAACCTAACAGCTCCTCCCAAAGATTTCGATCGTAATTCTGGAATTGACAATCACAAAGGAATTTGCCCACTCGTTAATACATCCAAAGTAATTTTCTAAACTAATTTCCCCATCACCACCGCTTAACTATAATATACCTAGTAACTGTGTTTTTTATGAACAAAAAATAACACTACATAGATAAATAAATATAAAAACCTTTAATCGGCGTCACCGGTTCCGAGCAAAATGACGGCCCTTCGGAGAATTGCCCTTCGTTTAAAGGCGCTACAAGAATACGGTATTCCATAACGACATCCCACAATGCGTGACGAACGGCGCTTAAGAGTCGGCTTGTGAGTTGTTCGAGATCTATTTTCCCGCGCTCCCAAATCCGCAACTGAATTAAATTCCATGGCCCTAAAAAAGAATTTTAATAAAATAATTATTCATTCATAAAAACTGCTTGTTTAACTAACCAGGTAATTTTGTCGATTGCTTTGATGCAACATACAATTGACTAAACGTTAACGACTCAAAATCACTTTTAGATGGCGTCTCTAAATGATCGAGTGAAATTGGATGAGGACTAGAAAAATGTTGAACGGGATTTCCTTGACGGCCGTCAACGAGAGAAAGTGCTATCAAAGCAATTCCTAATCCAAAAGCAAAAATTTTAATTCCAATTTCAGTGATGCTGTTAAGTGATTATCATTCTCAACCTTTATTCCCTGAGCCCTGTGGACGATTGTATAAAAATGCATCGCCTTCTCTAAGTGCCTCGCTCTCTGGACAATTCGGATTGTAGTCTTGAAAATGAGACTCGGGTTTTGCATCAATATATTTTGGCATGTTGAGAAACTGCAATAAATTCTGCTTCAAGTAGCAACTTAGTGCTTGTAGATATTGCTGCGCGTGAGAACAGATGGTAAACTGCATGATGGCTTTTGGCGGCTCGTTCGGTTTTTGTATGAACTGAACATCTTCAGCAGTTAATTTACACATTGGATTTCTACTCAAGGTGACTGCAATTACATCCAAAACAGCTTCATCCAAACGATTTTGAAGAACTTGAACGAGATCTTCCTTTATTTCAACACCTGAAAAAGAGAAAACAAATTTAAATACATTTTGATATATTTTGATAACAATAATATTTGACCTGCTTCAGTAATTCCATGGACCAGTAATTGAATACTATCTTCCGTCTTGTTTTTACCAACTGAAACCTTTGAAACTAAGGAAACTGTATCGTGTGCGAAGTCTGTCAGAGAATTCATCCTGGATCTGGCTTCGTGCAACTACAATTCGAATAATTAAAAAAAGTTAGTTTCAAAACACCGTAAAACCGATTTACATGAATTTCATCTTCTTCTGTTAGTGACTTCTTAGCAGAAACAGCCGACACTAAATACAATAAATTAAAATTAAAATATAAAATCTTTTCCGAAGAGCAGTTATTTACAATTTTCAGTGTTTGAACTCGAATCAAATACGGTATGTGAACCACTCAAAGACAGGCACTGACTTTCATTTAACCTTTGATGAAAAAAAACGTGTAATAAGAATAATTTCTTTTTTATTACTATTTAATTTTAGCAAGAAATAGATACCGTAAATAAAATACTGATCCTGACGTCTCCGCATACACAAACATGTTCTCCCTATTGTTAACTGAAAATGCGTTCAAAATTCCTCGCATCGCTTGAACACCTAAAAAAGCCCACATTAAAATTCAAAAATACAATTACAGTATATGCTGTGCGGTCCGGACATAGTGCCGTCCGGATAGCTGTGTGGTCCGGGCACATTGTGTCCAGACATTGGTCCAGACTACAGATCGAACATCGAACTTTGTCCGAACTGGATGCTCTGCGCACCAGACATATTTCTGAGACTCGCCTATGTCCGGACCGCACATCATATACTTATTAAACTTTATTATAAACCTCTAGACATTCCCGTTCTTCCCGGTCCAGTTTTTAGCCGCGAATGTAATATAAAGTGCATTTGCCACACCACATTACACGCGAATGCTCCCGGCATAAAATCTAAATTGGCTTTCAAGTAGCCATCATGGTATTCCATATTATCGGGTTTAGTTTCTAAACATAATAAAAACAATAAAATAATAGTAATAATAATAAATTTATTCGTACCATCAAAACTGTGTTTGTTCCTGACAAACATATAATCGTCAAATCTCCAAATATCTTCATTCGTTTCCGATTCTAATAATTGATTACACATTCGCGTGTCGTGAAGATCTTGCAGTAGCAAGGTCTGTAATATAAAATTAAAAAATTAATAAATAAAACGATTCCACATTGATTTGTGTTATTAAAATACCTGATTAACAAGTTTGCATATATTTTTAATATTTTTAATCACTTGATTATACAAATCTTTCCAATGTTGAAGTTCTTCGTCGTTTTCTTGCGTATCTCTATATTAAAAAATAATAATAAATTTTAAATCGAATTTAAAAAAAAACATTTAATTACCTCGCATGAAAATAAACGCAAACTTTATCTGATAAAACCTTAAGAATAAGCCAGAATTTTGGTAACTGTAGCGTTTGCATATCTAAATCACTCGCGCAATCATTTCCTTCAATGTCGACGTCACTATTATCGCCGTCATATCCTTTTTTTAAAAACAAAATGATTATTAATAAATATATTTTAAATTTATACTGAAAAATACCATCTTCAGTTGTACTGCATTGTCCACTCTCGATTAAACTCCACACATCATCACTGCTCACCCCGGGAGTAAAGGATAACGAATTTGATGCAAAACGATGATACGGACCAAAAGCGGATTTCTGCTGTCCTATTTCTTCTCCGTCTTCCTTCGGAGGAAATGCCGACAAACTCCTCGTATCTGCATCTGACATTACGACTAATTCGATATTTCTGTCCATTTCAAAGTTTTGCATATCCGAAACTTTTTGACTTTCTTTGTATTTAGCATCCATCATTTGTCGGGTGTCGTCACTAGGTTTCATGCGACTCGGACTTCTTTTTCTTTTTAATTTTTAATGAAATTCAATTCAGATTGCGTTAGCTTGCATTCGTCACTGCTGTCTTGAACTAGAGGTTGCTCCAACTGTCTCAATTCGGTTCCATCATCAGCATGTGGTGTTGTTTGGACCACAACAAATTTATTTGCAAATGTCATTTGTTGATGTTGTTTTTGCGACGCATCTGATGCTCTTTTCAATGGAAGAATATAATTTGTAGCTAGGTAGTAAAATTCACCTTCTTGTTTCACGTGATAACCGGTTAAAGCCATTTGTTTAAATTGCTGTTTAAAATATGAAATAAAAATTAACTAGAAATTTACTTTTTTTAATTTGTTTACTCACCAAAATGAATTTATCCAAACTTTGTTCCGATCCAAACACAAATTGCAACGCAACCTCTTCTACAACACATCCTGGTCGACCGGGCGAACTTTGTACATGTGATGTGACCATATCCAACGTCTTTTCAGTCAGAGGATAAAATTCTAACATAGCCGATGCAATTTCATCACGTAACATCCATTTGATTTCCTCCATTGACTTTGTCACTGCTTGAAGTTGAAAATCGGGTAAATTACTGCGTACTTCATGATTTTCATTAACATAACTAAAAATAAAAACAATAATTTATTTAATAAACACAATAGTACAACATTTTTCTCATATACACAAACCTGTCATCAGGAGACGATAATGCACTTCCAGCTCTATCAGGATGAACTAGATACGGTTCCATTAAAGGTGGCGAAACACTGCAGAACGAGGTGGTATTTTGTCTTTTGATGATGGATTGAATTTCAGATTGCAACGTCAAACAAATTATGTCTAATGTAATATGTAAGTCGCTGAGATCCAGTTCAGTCACAGGGTTTTCTAAGCACTGGAGAATCTCTCCCAAACAAGTTGGAAGACAGCACACCGAACAGCTTCTGACGTTTCCCTTCATTTTCATTGTGCACATTAAATGGATGAATAATGGCGGCACAACGTCGTCGATTTCGTCGTTGCAGTAATTCATATCGGCAACTGATATTAAACTTTCGGAATCGAAATTTGATGCGACTGACATTTGGCTATTGATGTCAGCCTGCACTCCCAGGTCTTGGTCGTCGTTAATCGACTGGTTTCTCATTAACAGCAAACCTTTTAAAAAATATTATAAATTAATTATAATGATTTTTATTTATTGTTTTCGATATAGGTATTTACTTGCACAGCCTTTTTCAGACATTTCTGGTTTGAATGTTTCTATATCAGCTTCGTGTACATCAATAGATCCAATATCTGGGAGTAGAGTTTTCTTCAGAAATAAATAAATAAAATATATCACTAATTCAAATTTCATATCTTGGTTTCTAATTTACCCATTTAAACGATTGAAAATTAGGTAGACAATAAAAAAAATAATCTAATTTCGATGGAATTGGTAGAAAAGACTTCTTGAATATTAAAGTAAATTTATTCTTAATCAATTCGTTAAATTCGCAATTTCCACTTTGAAGATTTAACACAGGGAATTTCAAAATTTGACGAGTTTGCTCGTCACAAACTGTATGACCAAGTCCAGCATCACTAAAAATAAAAAATTCATTTTGAAAAACTATATCAATGCATTTGTCAGAAATTACTTGTCAATTTCATCTTTTTCTGCATCAGTAGCAACTAACGGTGCCGATTTCATTTGCTCAACAGCAGTTTTCACTCTAAATCCTCTAACATGGCTACAAACAGTCTAAAAAAAACAACAACAATTATAAATTTCCTAAACTTAAATCCAAATTTAAAAATAAAAACCTGAATAAAATTGGTGATATCAATTTCCATCAACGACTCAGTGCAAATCCCATCAACAACAGTTTGCACATCAACCGCATGTATTTCTTGACCTAAATGCAAACTTCGGAAAATACCAACAACAAAACACTTGGAAAACACAGATTCAATGTTGTTACAATGTTGCTTCAACTTCAAAGTACTACTGGAAATATACGACTCTTCAGAACGAGGCTCCGGAGACACTTGCTTCGACTCTTCGCTACTATGCGTCTCACTACGCAAAGTCGCCGTATCTTCTCCCGTTTCCAGTTTGGTTTTATACGTTAAATCGATGCATTGATCGTAAGATTTATTCTTCTCGTTCCGATCAACCAGTTGGTTGATGAGTACAGTAAGAGAGCAATCGTAGACATAAATAGGAAGCACGATAGATCCAAATTGGTCATTTTTATTGCTCGCTTCTGTGTTTTTATCGGGTGGTGAGAAATTCCCATCAGCACAAAATTTTGTAATAACATCTTGTTTTACCTCGCTGTCGTCTTGTACATACTTGACTCTAGATAATCCCAGCTTCGAGTACTGGTCTCGACCATGTGCGAATTGTTTTAAGTCAGTAAAACTTGCGGGAATAAATGTGAGTATCACGTGTGTTGACGAAAGAGCTTTGACGAAGCATCGCCAGTTGGGTATTGAGCCGGCAGTTTCGGAAACTGATTTCTTTCTTGTCCGTGCTGCAGAATTTGGCGAAGTCACCTCTGAAATATAAGAAAAATCGGTTTATTTATGCAAATTTAAATCAAATTAACATTTTCAACACTTTCTACCATCAGTTGTGTTCTTAGATGGCCCCACATTTCCTTGTAAGCCAGGATTTTGTCTATCTCGAACTTGGAATGGAAACAACCGATTGTCTTGCGAAGTGAGGTGCACTTCACGATCATTAATTGTAGATAAATTGTCATATAAAAGTTCCATTAATAGTTGGTTAGGCGCATCTGTACTGTCAATAGATGGACCTGCAATCAAAATGTTGAACTTTCTTTAATAAAAACTTTGTTTGTTGAGTTTGCGTTTGATTACATTGGATGTATGTTGAGAAAATTAATTCAGTTTGATGGCACTTGGGTAAAAACTGAATGAGATCAAATGCAAATGGCACGTGTTGGATAGTGCTAGCTAGTGATCTATTATAACTATTTGGCGATGGAAGGAATGGAGCTGACAACACTGAATCCTGAATTCGGCTTAATAAACTTAAATGTTCGAAAGTGACTATAGTGGATATGCATTCCCGATCACGTGGAAAAAACTGGAAATAAAAATTTTAAAATATTTTGTTTATAAATATTTATTCCAAAAAAAAGAAGAACTAAGCAATTTTTTAATACTTTTCTATTAATCAGCAGGTGGTGTTTATTTCTCAAACAAAAACTGTTCGATTAGATAAAGAATTCTTGGTAAATTTACCTTTTTCGATATCATTAGTAAAGAAACATTTGTAAAAATGTCATTTATTTCACATTTTCCAATAAATAACATTTTTTTAATTACTTTTTTGTAATATTTAAATTAAAGTATATAAAATAATAAATAAAAATAAAAATAACAACACATTTTTGTTTAAAAAATATAAATAAATTTGTCTTTTATTACAGTTATATCTTTGAGTCATTGAGTCAATAACAAGAAAAATGCTTTTATTACTTAGCAACGAGAACACTGCAACAGAATTAAATTGAGCCACTTGATTGTATATAAAGATGATTCCAAATACCTAAAATAAGTTGGAGGAGTTGAATCTCACTTTCCTAGCAAAGTGAGGAGACTACTTCTCCACTTAGTCTAGATACTGGTTCGTAGCAGATAAAACAATCTCATCCAACAACTGGACTCTGAATCTCTTCTCCAAACACAACTCCAACTGGTCAAACTTTCCTGACGTCTAAATCATAAATCAACAACAAATGCTAACAATCAAAACAAAAAAAAATAAAATAAAATAAAAATGTAATAAAACTAACACCAAAAATATATGAAAAATAATACACTGAATCACCAGACGTCACATGATCATCAAATAAATTTTTTCGGATCAAAAACTCGATTATATAAAAAATAAAACAATAAATCAAAAAAATATAAAAACGAAATAGTTGTTACGGATTTCAGGTGTGTGCTCGACGTGGTTTGATGCAGTGCTTGCATCTGAGTGAGCTGGAAGAGTTAGATCTGGCATGATGATCATTCAACTAAATGTCATGATCTTCACTTCCAACTTACACAGTTACAAACCGACAAAATCTCTCGGTCTCCGCTCCATGTTCTCTCTGTCTCTCTCGGTTACCAGAACGACCAAACCAACCGAGATGGAGCTTAAATATAATCCGCAATTGGCAGCTACTCACTATCAGAACAGGAGTGTCTAACTTATAATTGGAGGCCTACTGATAAGCATCGTGGAGAACCTCCTGGCTGAACCAACCACTATGTTCGAGCTTTGGACTTTGTCACCCATGCTTGTGTCGACACAATCCACAACACCTTTAAGGCTTTATATTGCCTTTTTCAACTAGTTGAATTTTTAAAGGTATTTTTTATTCTTTTGTTTATTTTTTTGTTTTATTCTAAATGTTAATTTACATTTTGAAGTTTGGAGAAGAGTTCGGGATCATGTTCTGGAATGCAGTATGTTTGTTTGTTTAATAAAGTTAACCCTACCCTTAGATACTTCCGTAATCACACCCTTAGTACATGTTTAAGGCGTGTCAAATTTGTTTCTGATTAATCATTACTTCTGAATTGATTGTTTATAATAAAAAAATTAATTTGTCAATTGTTGAAATTTAGTACGGTTAAGAAATTATCATCTTTTGCACGAATAGTAAGTTATGCCTAGATCGTTTACTTAATGCGTTATCTGTTTATAGAAACTTTTGTAATCATACATGAAGATTGAAGACATATTGACCAATAAATATTGTCTTTGACCTATCTACATATTTGTTGTTCAGAAATTCTATAATTTTTAACACAAATTTTTAACACAAATTCTATAATTTGTGTTAAAAATTTCTGATTACTTCTTTTGGTATTAACATTGAAGTAAAGATTGGAGAAAAATTGACACAATGTTGAATAATGTTGCTGTTCCAGGAAAATATCAGTTCCCCATACCCCACCCTTTACAAACATATGTAAAGACCCTCAATGAATGAAGCATGTAGTAAAAAAAGTTATACAACTCCTATAAACATAAATCACAGCCGTGTAATTTTAAACCATTGACAAGTTATTCCTGTCAATGAAACGTTAACAATCAATTACTACGAGGAAGTCGAGTAAATAGAATTTAAATTATCCAAAAAACACAAAAATCAGCGAATCTAATGATTGCGCAGTGTGTAATTATTTACAACGAGTAAAAATGTGTATCAAATATACCAAATAATTTTTATTATATGTATAAAGATTTTAAAACCCCTTGAAATGTCTCAAACTCGTGAATTTTTTGAAAGTTTTGCAACATACTTAATGCAATAAAACAACAAAAAAATGACATGTCATAAACCATGTAATGACTGACCAACGTCAAAACCACTTACATCTGATTGGCATCAGCTAAACAGTTGTCATTGTCAGCCAATCAGATTGCTTCTTGACTGTGTACACTGTAGCATGTATGTTTTTGATAAAACAGTTAGGCATTTACAGATAAAAATAGACAAAATGGACATTGGGCAAACGAAAATAGCAATTGCAAAAGTATTTGTCGTATATTGTCAAGAATTTGAGAGCTTGTTACAACAGAATGTTTTTTTGCAGTCTCCAGAATTTCTCTATAAAACTATAATGCATTCTATCAATTTCCCCCAATCCCATTATTCTTATTTTTATAATTTCATTTGCATATCAACCCAACCTGATCCTTTCCAAACAAACATTTCTTACATAATCGACTTTTATTTAATCAATTATTTGCACAGTATTTTCTCACATCATTCAAAATGACTTATTGACCCGTTTATCACATCGAAACACTTGAAAATTGAATCACCAGTGATCTTTCTTTCCCCCGACCAATCACAGCAATCTCACCTTAAAATCATATTATTTGCTTTTTGTTTTTAAGATTATAAAACTGCTCAAAAAATAACACTATAGACTGAGTTCAAGATAAATAACCCGGTCACCAATCCTTAATCACATAATGGCGCCAAAGTTCTCACTGTGTTGACAAATTATCAGTCTAACTGTCAACTACCTGCCATTCAAAACGATGAAAAAAATATAGAAAAAAATAAATCAATTGTGGATCTTGCACAATTGTCTTTATTCACCTACAATTCAGTCAAGTGGCTCAAATAATTCATCAATCAATTCCCCTAACTAAATAAGCGAAATTGTACTTACAGATTTCGCCAGTTCGCTGTAGTTTAAGCCTTCCAGTTCTTTGTGCCGTGAATTAATGACGACTCCATCTTGCGGCTCGACCCAAGATTCGGTTATAATTTGCAATTCGCCTTCTTGCTCCGGTGGTTCCATTTCAACATCGACGTCCTCGTCGGAGACAAAACTGAAGTTCAAAATAAAAGTTTTAATGCATAGTTATGTAGATTTTGGTTTAATTGCAATGTTAAACCAATGTAGATTTTTAGGTTCCAAAGGGTTAAATATTAAATTATTACCTTTCTCTGAATGATTGCGTGGTGTGGGGTGGAAATAAGATGTATTGGATCACACATTTATGGCCACCTTTGGATTGTTCCAAGTCGCTGACTTCAAATTCTTCATTAATAAATCTTGGAAGATTCTAAAAATATTAAATTGTATAATGCTTTAATCTGAATTTATACACAAGTACACAACACGATGCAATTCTTGGCTTGGGTCGTGTAAAATTTAGACATACAGCAGTTCACGGTAATTTTTATCATTTAATTAGACTAGGTTCTTTTCCCTGTTTAAACAGACGGTTAAATTTAGATTTAGTGTACTAAAAACTCAATCGGTGCACTTCGTTATTTGCTTTAAACAAGAGGTTAACATCCGTTAAAACTAATTATCAGTGATTAAATACATAAAAACAAATAATAAGTTAATGTTATACTTAAGGTTATCTTATTTTCTCTATTTAAAAAAAATTAAGTATCGATTTAGGGCTTCATTCATAACTAACAACCGCATATCGGTATTTATTAATTAAGACGACATTAATGTCGTCTTAGATTTGCTTGTTTTTAAGATCAGAAAGCCTGTACCAACACAAGACAAAAATATTTCATTCAACCCTCTTCATATTGTAACATGAGTTATAATTGTAAATATTTACTCATTGCTTACAGACTAGCATAAACAAAATAAAAGTTGTCCCCCCCCCCCTTATTTACTCTCAATCGGTTCTCAACTTACTTTCATTTCCACTTCTAGTACTAAATTCACCATTCCGTAATGCGAATGTGCAATCATAAAACCTTCATTTAATCGAATCCTAAAATATAATTTATAAAAGAAAAATTAATTCAAATTCATCATATAAAATAAAATTTCAAACTCACTTTACAAGAGCACCCAAAATTCTACCCACAGCTTCTGACGAAACCGACGGTACATTCGATCCTTGCACCGCCCAGATCCATCTGTGGTGATGTAGGTAATGAAAAAGTGTGTTCACAACATTCCCAGATGAAATAGACTTCGGAAACACCAATGGCGAACGTTGAACTCCATTAGCGGGCTCGTTATTATTATTATTATTGTTAGACGCTGACTTTGGTGGCGTTAAAATGAAATAATTGGATGGAACTTTCTCGTAACGAATCAGAAGTTTATCGAGTGGTTTAGTAAACAACGTGCAACAACTCAGTTGCGATGATCCCATTTGAGCAAGATGAGTCTGTAGTGAGCCATCGACGGATCTATCCAAAGCGTACGAAACTAAACCCTTTCGGACTAATGTGTCTTTAACAACCGGACGTTGTTGAAATGGTAGACTTAAAATTTCTTCTTTTAACTTGTTTATCACCTGGCAAATAAATTTACATTAAAACAAGAAGTCTTTGAATCTACCTATAGTAAGAATCTTATTTAACATTACTTCATTTCTAATATCTCCACTGGCGCCGCCTAGAAATGCTAATCTGATGCTCATACATGGTGTTTTAGATGAGACTCGAATAATGTAGAAAGATATTGGTGGCTTTCCGGGATCACTAAAAAGATTTTATTTTATTAATGGTCTGAATAATTATATTAAACGAAAATATGTCAAAATAATGTTGATTATAACGTCATTTCAGATTTAAAACATACATATTTTCGTTAATAAACACAACATAGTAACCCATATTTATTATTATTACTTGTATAAAAATTTAATATACGATTGATTTTCGACGAGCACAAACGAACTGCATTCGGTTAAAAGTGCATGAAGTGCAACTAAAGCCTGACGACACTGCACATTTTGGTAACGTCCATTATCAGCTGGCAAATGCAAATAATTTGGTAATGGATGGTCATATTCCAGTACAAGACTGATTTTATGAACGTGCAACCATTTTTGCCTAATAAAAAAAAGAATCGTATGAATTAAATTCAGCTTCAACACAAAATTCCAATTCTCATAATTTACCATATACTAGTGTCTAAACTACACATTGGTTTCCAGAAAGACAAAAACGTAGGATGAGTACAATCACTAGCATAAGGAACCGGACTAGTAGAATTTTGTGATCCAGTAAACAACGGCATCCGCTTTTTAATGCTTTCAGGTATTGTAAAATGACAAGAATTACTAGTGAATGAGTGTAAATGAACAAGCAGTTGATCAGTCCTTTGCAATCTTTGAAGAAAAAGTAAATTTTAGAATTGATTAAAGTATTCTAGGTTAGAGTATTTTTTTACCCTTGAAGGAGTAGTTTAAAATATTTTACAATTAAAACTCTGTTTTTAGAAACTTGGTACTTCTTCATTGGATACACAAAATCTCGAATAAAATCATAACTGCCTTCTATTATCACTTCAATATGCCAAGTTTGACTGAAAAATTGAAATAAAAGATGATTTTTAATTAGAAAAAATTAATCGGTAACAAATACCGTACCTTGTTGATAATGGCGGCCATTGACACGAGATAATATAGTCCAAATTAACATTATGTTTCCATGCCAACGAGAAGCTAATTTGCAGATGATTATTATCTGAATACATGAAGTAAAATAGTTAATATAAATAAAATAATGGTTTATGTTTGACTATATACCTTTAAAACAGACATCTTTTACAACATACCCTTCACGTAATCGACATGAAAGCAAAGCTGAGAGCGATGTATGAATATTTCCCTGTAAATGCCTTTTTCTCAGTGTAGTAGCTTCTTTGGAAGTATAAAAATACGGATTTCTAATATACATAATAAAATTACTTTAACTTTCATTTTTTAATTTTTAAATGCAAACGCACTGAGTAGTCCATTCGTTTAAACTTATTTTCGGTAAAGATCTTTGTGATTCATTAGCAATTACCGGTCGTTGAAAACTCCAGGCAAAAAGTGCTTCATGGAAACAATTAATATGCGGGCTAAATCCCTCACACTAAAACAAAAAAAATCAAATAAATATAGAAAATAACAAAAATAAAAACAAATCACATTTGGTATTTTTGAAAAATAGGTTCCTTGAGTAGCAGTGGCAATGTACTGCATTAGATCAAGATAAGGTATATAACCAAGGCAACAATGAGGATGGTAAGTGCTTCCGACTTGAAGAAACGAACAAGAGATAGCACCACTACGCAATTGATTAAGTAAAGATTCTGTTGTCATCATGTCAGGCATTCCTATGATCCCATTTGTTATTATTACTATACCTAAAAAATAATTTTACAATATATATCATTACTTCACTTCATTTTGTAGATTTCTTACTAGAAATTGCATTTTCAGGCACAAGTTGTAATGATAAAATCCCATACTGAACAAGCGTAACGAAATTCATATCCGGGGATATAGCGTGAGATAATAATATATCGGATTGACTTGGATCTGATCGCGAACAATCTAATTCCTCATCGTAATTCTAAATTTAAAAAATGTAGTAATAAACTTGTTAATTTTTTTATTCCATTTTCTTCTTCATACCTCAATCGTTTGATGAGAAGCAACGTGTTCAGCCATACTGTCTTCAATTTCAAGTAATTGAGACTGAACATGTTCTAGAAAACCATGTAAATTGTCCGTAGTCACATGCCAGCCTTGAGCCAACACCTTAAAAAATAAAATATTAATAATTGTAATCGACAACGCTCAAACGAGTCCAAAATAGCTATTGATATGCACATCATTAGATTTCCTTACGTGATTTGTTAATAATTTTAACAAAGGCACATGTGCAACTACAGTTACACACAATTCCGGCTGAAATTGATAAACACTACCAGGTATTAAAAACTAAAGTTAAAAAAATAATAATTACAAAAATTATGAATGTAATCTTTTTTATAATTAAATTACAGGTTTAGCAACTCCATTCAAACATTTTTCCAGCGCCATTGTAAGCTCATCGAACATTATTTCACCATTTTGTATGTCCTAAAAATAAAAAATAAAAATCACTTTGTATATCCAATTTGTTTTATTATACAATGTTACCACAACAGCTATTGAAGGTCCAATGTCGAGACAAAATACCAAATGATACTTCTGCGATAGAAAAGTGACCCTAGTCGAAGGAGTAATCTTGTATTCATACAAATAACTCAATTCCGGTTCCCAATCGTCAGGATGAGTTCGAGGAACGATCGAAACGACTTCTAATTCCTCTGTGCATTCGCTCTGAAAATAAAAATTTCATTTTATTATTTAATTTTTAAAAAGACAATAAAATTTACCAAACATTTCCTCTCTTTTAATTGCACGGTTGTATTAATTTTCTTAAAAAACCACTGTGCACGAATATTCCTCGATATTCTGTATTCTTTTTTCATCAAAACATACACGTGTTCGGCCTCGAGCTCAGTCCGCAGCTGTAATTTATAGCAGATAAACATTTAAAAAAAAATTGTGAACTTAGGATCTTTTAAATAAATCGACAAACAAGAAAACCATTTAAAAACACTATTTTCAGTTAATTCTGGATTTAAAAATAAATAAATAACCTAAAAAAAGAATTGTTTTTAAAATTTTCTTGTTTGTTTATTTAAGAAAGAAATACTCACGTCTGATTCACCCATGATTCCATAAGTCCCAATCCAGCTGAAATTAGCGATGCCAAAAACTGCTTTCTTCGGGATATTTTTACATTTCCAATAGAAATCTGTCTAAATTTGTGATATATATTTCATGGTTAATTTTGTGCCCTCTAACTTACAAAATGTTTATGAGTGCAATGGTTGAATCGCAGTTCATTGGAATTCGATATGCATCGCTTATCAACTTAGCACTATCAAACTTGCAATTGGTTTTCACTATATGTCACTGATTTTGGCATCAATATATTTCATTTTGTGGGTTAAAGGTACGATGGAGTTTTCGCGTAGATGATACAGATTGAAGTCTATTATATCCATGAAGTCACATGTTTACAATGGAGTTTTGGGTTGAGTCACGTGATCTTTGTGATTGATTAACCCCGTCACCCAGTGGTGCAAACTGCAAACCAAAAGCAGCGCGGCCATTGACGCTTCTAGTTGTCACTAAAAATGCAGGTATCGTATATTCTCGCGTATATTAATTTACTCTACAACATACTTTTTAAAAATTAATATAGACAGTTAATATTTAGAGAGAAGAGAAAATTCTAGATGCAGTTTTAGATAACTTGATCCTCCGTGTGGCAGATTTGAAGAATTCAATTCATACGTTTCTTCTAAAACTTGAACATGAACACGAAACTCTTACTTGGTAAAATGCCAATAATAGCAACATGAATTTAAACTTAATATTAATTTCTTTTAAGGCCAACCGTATTGGATAATTTTTTGCTATTTTCTGGTCAAATGAACACCTTGCTCAAAATAATGAAAAACGAAAAAACTCCAATCCTTCGTAACATGATTACATTACCACTACATATTACACAAGACAGAGATGAAGAATTAGTGGTATAAAAACAACAAAAAAACCCAATGAAAAGTAATTAATGTTTTAATCTTCTACTAGAAACTAACTGACGGTCGAATAAGCATTTTCAGTCATGAAGTTGTGCCGGATTACTTACGAACGAAAGCTGATCCGGATGTAGAAGCGCGAGAACAGCAATTAATTCAAAAATGCAATCAGGCGCCGGTGGATGCAAGTCACGTAATAACCTTTTAAAAGGAATATTAAGTTACGATTATGTAACCATTAATATTATTATGTTTAGAAACTAGTTACAGCGACAAATAAGATCAGCAACACCATTTTGGAGCATATTCGTGTCGCTAGGGAGGATTGGGAAAGTGAATCGGGAGCTAGAGCTTCCGCAGCACAAACGTCATCTATATCAGATACTAATTTGCTTATTAGTGCTGTTTGTCTTGGAAAAGGGTTAAAAAGCCAAGGTAAAATGGCTCCTGGAATGCAGCAACCTCAAGGACCTCCTTCGCAATCTCAACAACTACCAACTCAAAGTATTTTTTGTTATTTTGTTTCATTGCCTTTAAGTTAAGTTTGATTATTTTTTTTAATTGTAGTGTCGGGTATTGGAAAGGCGCCTAGTGCTATTAAAACAAATATAAAATCTGGAGGTAGCATTCATCCTTACAACAGAAATTAAATTTTTTCTTCTTCATATTATGTCTTAAATGGAGTAAATTCAGCTGGTTGTGGTGAATAACTAGCATTGTTTATTTTTGTTTACTGTAAATAAATTATTTTTTTAATCTCAAAGGAAAAAAAACTGCTGTAGGCACCTATATTTTGAGCTAAGACTAGTCATTTATTGGTAAAAAAAAAATAAGGAAAAGAAAAAAAAGTCATGACTTCAGATTTGTTTCCGGTGCTTTCATTGTGACACGGCAACCAATCGTCATGAAATACAAATATAAGAACGTCTCTTATAAAGAGACATAAAAAAAGCAAAAAAATAAAAGAAATTACGCTTTAACTAAGTACATCGCTTTAGCACACTCAACATTGATGCATTAACTAAAAGGTGAAAGGTAACTTCGAAGCTACGAAATGTGCCAAAATTTCTATGTACAAAAAATTCAAAACACGACACTTAAACAGAACAAAAAGAATTTAGAGGAAATAAAATGAATATTGTATAATTACTATTGTTACAATTAACACCCAAAAATATATATATGTATATATTATATATATTTAAACCAGCAATTATCACATACAATTCAATCTTGCAGAAATTTAGTTTCAAATTAATGCATGAACTCTTATTTATTCATTCATTTTTTTTTATAATTCAAAATGGCTACCAATGTTTTAACTTTTAATGTGTACAGTGTAAATTTCCCTAAACCTCGATCGTACATTTCAATAAATATGACCAAACCTTAGAAATTACACACTTTTTATATCTTCAAAACCTATTGTAACAGTTTTGTAACTGATTTCGAAGGGAAAAACAAATTGCACTTATAAAGCTGTCAATGAAATTTAATGATTGAATTGACAACCAATTGGAATTAATTTACTTATTAGTACTGAGCATACATGTTAAAAGATTAACGGACTTTCGCAGAACAATCTTCGATCTTGCCTCACACGTTAAATTTCAGTCACAGCCAATATAAAATAATAATGAGCATAAAAAAAATCGGTCATTCCAAAAGAATAAAATGTAGATTAAAACGAATAGTACTCAATAAATTATTTCTAACTTAATTCCAATAGGTTTTCATCGGAGCCCGGAAAGCAGATTAGAAAAATAATAATTAATAATAACTACGTACAAATAAATTTGTGTAATCCCAACTACTCGTCATTAATTACCCGAATGAAGTAATGCAATATGAAAATGGATTGATAATTTTATGAATGATGATTATAATGTCTTTTTTTAGTAAACGATAAAACAGGAAGGGAGATATTACTTTTAAATTGTCGATAAATTTGCAAAATTGTAATTTTGTTTTTAAAAATGAAAAGCAGAAATTAACCAAAGTTTACAAATTATTCTAATTTCTCTAAAATTACCAACTATATGCAATTGTTGTAAACCTTGGCAAATATTCTTTTGAGTTAATATTCTTTCTTCTAAATCCTTCGAATTGTTCACAGCTCTTGCGTTAGCCAAGTGGAGACAGAAACCGAACCGCTGAGATCAACACCGAAGGTTGAAGTATCGTCTATGTTTGTCATGTCTTCATCTGAAAAAAAGAAGAAACAATTAATTTGAACAACAATTTATGTCTAAAAATACACAAATTGTATCTGTACTTTACCCTGTCATTGCCTGAAAGGTGATTGTAGGCCCTGAGTCGGCAAAATGATATTGCCCGGCGTCACATAATCCCCAATCATAAAATTATTGCTCACTGGATAATGAGAAGTGTTCCCCATCACAACAGATTGTTGCTATTATCATAAAAAATGAACAAAATTAGTACTTCTGAACGCAAAAAATTACATTTTATGTGTTTATAGCAACATTTCAGGCTACCATTTAGAATTTTTTTAAAGCATTCGATAAAACAACCGCACAAAATGTCAATAAAAACCAAAATAATAAAACAAAACTTCATTTTTCCGCACCATAAAAGAATTCGACATGGTGGCCGTATGTGTCGTTGGGCGAGAGCTCTGAACCTGTGTAAATATGGAAGGTGATATTCCGCCACCAATGGACGATGTTGGCATGCTGGCTGCGATTCTCGATTGTGCGGCTCGTTGTTGGCCAATGTGATCGACATTAGCGTTCTGGTTGATACCGTTAGTGGTATTATTTCCTTGAGAAAAAGCCAAAACATCATCTAATACAAAAACTTATTCGTGTAAGTTTCACTGTATTTTTTTAAACTGTATTTATTAACATTTCATTACCAGGACTGATCCCTATTAGATTGCTGTGTTGTTGGAGAGCAATTTCGTCGATTCCATTCACTGCAATACCATTTACTGCAACAGCTAAAAAAAAAAAACGAAAAACAACAACATTAATTTCAGATTAATAAATTAAAATTTTAATAAATAAACAATTAAAATATTCCATACCTGATTATATTAGCCTTAAGTCAATCTTGAACAAAATACCCATGTAGGAGATGACCCATACACAAAAACAAAAGCCAATCGAACGGGATGCATTGTACAAACAACATGGCAATCTCATAAAAATAATCATTATAAAGTGAGTATTTTTCATTAATAAAAATTTTTTTAAAAAAGAGCAAATAATACTCACTTTTTAACGATTTGTTTTACGCGTTCGCCATCTTACTTGTACCCGGCTTCACGTTCGGTTGGCATTGCAGTTTGTCAACAGTTGTGGGTTGCATCTTTGCCCATGGGTAATTTGTCCAAACTACTACCATCAAAACAAGATATCTGACAACTGAATTAATCAGAGGTATGTTCTCTTACCACTTTTCATTTGTCTTGTTTCGGTGGTAGTAAAAAAATAAAAACACAATCAAGTTTAAATGGTTTAAAAACATTTCAATCTTTTCAAATATTTATACGGTGATATAATAATCAGAGATTCATCACAAAAAAATTAATTTAGTCTTACAATGAACATAATCGTGGACATTACCGAGTCAAATTTCAAATTAATCTGTACAAACTCCGATCAACTTCAATAAACGCTGAACACACAGATTAAATACATCAATTTAAAATTGGACTCGGCAAAATCCTCGAATCAAAATCGAAATTCCATGATAACGATGAATATTTGTAATGTTAAGCCTACTCTTAAGCTATAATTGTTTTTTTTTTTTTTTTTTTTTTTTCAAAAGCATTTACTTTGCCTGGCCAATTGTTGTTGATCAAATTGATTCCAATAATTTTCACTGGGGGATGAATTGTTTTGACCTGGAGGTGGCTGTGGCACTTGACCAGTATACCGAAAGTAAGGATTCTTCAAATCCAAAGTGTTAAATGACCTCGTGCCCGTTCCTTCAACACACAGTTCAATTTCAACATCATAACTTTGCCTATTAATAATAAAATTTTTTAAAAAATTAGTAATGTACAACAGCATTGAGAGAACATTAACAACCTTTTATTTGCAACAAGAACAACTTTTCCTGTAAGCAATTGCCCTTCTTTGACGAAAATTGGAGTTTCCAGTAGACATCTGACTTGATACCAATGAGTGAGCGGTTCAGTTGGCGACGTTGAAAGCCAAATAGTTTGACTAAAAAATAGAATAATTTATTAGAAGATAATTATTTTTTTAAATTTTGTTAAAAACTTACATTGAACCAATAAAAGCAACATCAAACCAAAAAGCCAAACCGTGAACGGTACCCGACATAACCAGTTGGAATTCAAGTGGTACTTCAATGCAATGTAAATCCCGTTCTTCAGCCGTCAAAAAATCCACAGTGTAACGAAGAGATTTAGCCATGCAAATTCGAATGTCAAAAGTATCCTAAAAAAACAAATTAAAAAAAAAAAAATTATTGTATGCAAATGTGCAATCAGTTCACAGCGACTGATAATGCAATCGTTAATGATGGCCGACAAGCTTTGTTGTTGAAATTTTTAAACCCAAGTTAATTTATTTCTAATGAAAATAATTTTTTCTCTTTATATAAGACATTCTAATTATAATTTAAGACCCTTGTAGATCCTACCATTAATCAAGCTTTACATAATAGGATTCAGTGATTACTTCAGCATAATTTTAATCAATTTATCACCTTGTAATAATAAATGAGTTAAACCGCACACTAATGGACCACCTACCTTAAGAAATAGCATATTATTGATTAATTTCACTAAACAACTCAAAGAGCAGTTTTTAGACCCATTACAGACAATTTAGATTGATTTTTAGATATGAAATTACCACAATTGGTTGACGGAAATATTCCTTCATAGCTGCTTGCCGTAAACTTGATAAATCGACCCCGTGAAACGCTTGTTGATACCAAAAATTAGCTTTGGAAAACTGTTCCATGTATAAAGTGTCATCTGTAAAAGGTGCGATATGCAGATCGCCTCTGCAGGGATACATTTTTCCTATTTATTTAATTACAAAATAATCAATATAAAGAAAATAAAAAAAATTCTTAAAGTTCATTCATACCGCTTTTAGTGAGCCACTTTTTCGCGTGTAAATATGTCTCCAACATTCTTTCATTAAACAACATATAACCCATTGGTTCCGAAATAATCACATCCACTTGTTCAGGTACCGCAACTTCTTCTATTTTACCAGGAAGCACTACTATTTTCCCGCCACATTTATTATGGTATACTAAAGTCTGCATAATATTTAAAAAAAAAATAATAAAAATTTTATTTTCCTCAAAATAATCATTAAGCATTTAATATACCTAATCGTAATTTGCTTATACTCACCTCTGCATGTTGTGCCATACTGCTCGCTTCAATTGCATAAACTTTTCTAGCTCCTGCTTGAATAGCGAAAAAAGATAAAATTCCTGATCCAGCTCCAACATCAAGAACTACCTGAAAAAAAATGAATAAAACATCAATAAAAAAAAAAAAAATCCAATAATCCTGAATTACTCACTTTGTCTTTAAAATCTGGTAAGTTTGCCAAAATTGCTCTTTGGTAGGTTGATGTCCTAATATAATCCTGCATCATGTTCTGTTGTTGCGATAAATAACCATAAAACTAAAAATATACATAAATAAAAAAAAATAATACATTAAATTTTATTTTTAATGCAATTCCTCATTTTAAAACTCCCGAAACAATTTAATTAAGAATGAATACAAAAATGAATCTAGGATAAAAATTCTACAAAGACTTTAATTAATCAAATGCACGTATAAATAAATAAAAAATAAAAAATAAAAAATTCCTTTTAATTCATCTCATTTTTCTTTTTTCCAATTTTCCTTTTGGGGCTATCTTTTGCTTCAAGGTAAGCGAATTCTTGTCGAGTCAATTTATCTTCTCCCCATTTCCCCCCTCACTCTTATTACTGCTCCTTGCGCTGACTAAGGACACTAATAATAGATTTTGATCTGTCAAACGGCGAAGGTAACGAGCATCAAAGACCCAATTGGGACATGAAACTATGACTTTTTTTAAACGTATCTTTTTATATTAAAAATAAATTTCATTTGTTTCAAACCCAATAAACAACACGAATTTTTAAAAAAAAAATGATGAATTGTAAGCGATAACTATTAAAGTCATAATATAAAATTAATGTTATCTACGTTTGAAAAATGAGTAATTGCTTTGTGAATAAATAAATTGGTTGAAGAGCAATTTGATGATTACAGGTTAATAATGAATCACTACCTAGTAGCTCTGAACAAATCTGACAAATGAATAGAAAATTACAATTTTGTACGTCCAGACTTTATGGGAGTACCAAATTCAACTAAACATCCAAAAAAGATGATTGTATCATTTGTATGAAGATTGGAGATCACCATTCGACCTGACTCCTGAACTAAATGACCAAGACAAAAGCCAATCTCCGAACATATTATACAACCCTGCAATTTATGCAAATCGTTGCTTTTGCATATTGATTTTTAATAAATAGACAGTTTGCGATTTCTCGTACGAGATTTTTTTCATTCCGAAAATGCCAAAATAACGAGACATTTTGTTACACGTATTCTCGTTTGAAAGGTCTCGGTCGAGATTTTTCAAAAATCTCATCTCAAATTGTCGTGTATACAACTTGATTTGCGCATGCGCACTGCATGCAATACAACAATTGTCGTGAAATTTTGCCGCCATTTTCCCTCCGCTTCCGCTTCGGCTGCAATGTTGCCAAATTTGTGTCGATTTCAATATCTACATAACCGCTCGGCCTAATTGAAACAAGTGTTACTAGGAAACAATGTGTGTTTTGCTTGGAATCTTAATAACAAATTTAAACAACCCATTCCTCCCTCGCGCGTGTAAACAGCCCAAATGTCTTGTTATACCGGAGAAAACTTCATGCTCGGTTTTTTTTTTTATTTCAAAAAAATTCATTTTGTCGTTTCATGTGCACACAACTTTATATGCAGTTGAATTTAACATCAATATTCCGAGTGCAGACAATAGTGCACATTACAGCACTTCTAAAATAAAATTATTTTTATATGCAGCTGAAAATCTCTGTCTAACTGCATCACATCGATCTTACGTAAATAAAGTTTATTTTTCTAAAGGGTTATAATTTCTACCCCTTAGATCTGCAGCTTAACTGAATAAATAGCTTCTCTGCAATAAGCAAAAGCACTTCATCTTATCTTACAAGTTATGACCACAAGTGTTGCCGCGCGCTATCCCCACCCTCTCATGATAAATGTTACCTACAAAATGCACATGATTTGTAATGCCAAAAACTTATTTTATTTGATTTATTGCTAACCATTTTCAATAAATATATCTTTAAATTCACAAGTTCTATTAGTTGAGAGAAATTAGTAACGTAGCAACAGTGCTCCTAGTCACAGCCTCCGATGTTGACATGTGTTGGCAGTTTTTTAGAAGAATATAATCCACTAAAACGCAGTACTCAATGAAATTGTGAAGTAATTATTGTCTATATCGCAGCCATATAGATCAAACATCGACTAATGAATGTAAAAAAAACTATCAAAAATGATATACTAATTACTAAATCAAATTTTGATGTTGATAATAATATCGCTTAGAATTATCGATTTAAAATAAAACTTTCTCTTTTGATGTGCTGTTACACTAAAGTACTTATTAGTTAGAAGCAAAGATTAATGTTATATTGATACTCGTGTTGTTCGAGTTGGAATAATTGATTTTCATTGAAGCTACCATAATCTCCAATGACACTCCATTCTTTATTTAAATGCTTCTCTGCCAACTCCATTACACCAGATTATTATTGAATGCTTTTTATGTTATTATTTATTGTATTTATTCATACTCTAAGGACGCTTCTAACGTCCAACTTTGCCACGAATTAAATTTTTAAAAACTTCATGTAAAATTCATTCGACGTAGAGACTATAGGTAAACAACCAACGAAATTTAATAATAAATTTTTTCTGCACATCACTAAATTCAATATTGATGCAAAGATTTTCATGTTGAAGAGTTTGTAAATATTGTAATGCATTAGTAAGTCAATACTTTCTGTTTCTTCAAATAAGATAAAGTGTGCTTCATGAAGTGTTCCTCCAAAAAATTTGTTTTATTTCGTGTCTGCTGTTTTTTTTTTTTTTTGACTGACGATTATAACTTCTTTTTATTTCATTGTAAGTATCATTTAGCTCAGCAGTAATGGCATAAAACACACACTATCCGCCATCCGAAAGACACAAAGTACAAAACAGAAAAAAATAACAATTTTGGAAGTGCAAATAGACCGCACTTGCGTGGTTCACACATCACAAAACACTCACAATTACCTATTCAGGTTTCGAATTAAATTGAAGCTTGTACAACAAAAAAATGTTGACATTGGAAGTTACTGTACCATAAAATTTAAGAAAAATCTGTGATTACATGTCCTAAAACTCATTAAATGTCGAAGTAATTAAGAAAATAAAATTAGGTAACACAATTTCAATCATTTAGATGAGAATGTGTTTTAAATGTAAGTGAATTCATATGGTGACAATTAAATCGAGTGCTTTTGGTGATACTTGTAAATGTCACAATTTTAAAATTGGCAGCAGAAAGCAGCTTATGGAAACAAATGCCAGCTGAGTTCTGCACATGAGCAGTAAGAAAACCCGATACTCATCAAAATATCTAACTAATCAAATTTTCTAATTGTTAAGATCTTTTTAGAGATTTTACATAAACAGAATATTTCCCTTTTCTGCAATTTTTATCATCTAATTTACATGTAAATGATAAGTAAATATTGTCTGGCATAAAAAAAAACTGACAAATTTAAATCTGCAACACCTGATCGCATCTAAAAAGTAATTACAGTTTGCTTTAAGTCACTTTAACAAAACTAAACTCTATTTAACAATTCTTGCACGAAACTCCCATTGGTTAATAGCCTATGCATTGTACTGTAAAGGTGCATTTTCATTTGCGAGAGAATTTCTCGCGCCACAAAAAAAATCGCGCCACAAAAAAAAATCGCGCCACAAAAAAAAATCGCGCCAACAATCGCACCGCTCTAAAAATCAAGCTCTGGCTTGAGCATTTTCATTAGAGCAAAAAAAAGACCACTTCTCGCTTTCAAAAATTTTGTAAAAATCAGTTGCCATTTCATGGAATATCCATTAGTTTGAAATGTTTAGCATCAAATATTGCTGAATTTATTATTTTTTGGCTTTTCTAGATGTGGATGGCTTTGATTCATCAAGATTGAAAATTCAGGTGGGGAAAAAAAATCAGCGCCATTTGCAATTGTGGGTGGAGCCTGTTCAAATGCCAGGCACAAATCACTTGCTATTGGTCCAGATTGTCACATGACGCGAT
This sequence comes from Strigamia maritima, assembly GCA_000239455.1. NCBI lineage: Eukaryota > Metazoa > Arthropoda > Chilopoda > Geophilomorpha > Linotaeniidae > Strigamia > Strigamia maritima. The sequence continues at coordinate 340,974 of JH431327.1, read as the reverse complement.
TTTAGGCGCGATTTTGTAAGTAAAGCTAGACTTGACAGAAGCGCGCGAGAAACTGAATCGCGCCAACAATCGCGCGCCTTTGCAAGTCTAGCTTGCATGAAAATGAACAAGCGTGCGATTTTTGTCGCGCGATTGTTCAAAACTAAGCGCGAGAAATGTCATTTCTCGCAAATGAAAATGCACCTTTAGTATATATTGTGTATATTATTTTAATCCTCTAGTTGAAAAAATCATTGCTTTGTAGTCCAAAAATGTGCGTGCCATTGTTAACAAATGAAAACGCTTGTAAAATATTTTGTATTGTTGCGCACATTTTTTGGCTACGAAACAATGATTTTTCGACCCAGCTCGACTAGAGGATTAAAATAAGATACCACAATATACACTTTCGGTACAATGCAAAAAAAATTCACTTCTCGGTTTCGTGCACAAATTGTTGGACAGAGTTTAATATAATGTAAAATTTAACCTGCAGAAAGAAATTGCCACACAAAAACATAAAATTTTCATAGCTGGTATAAAATAACTTTAGATATTCAGAAATTACAATAATTTTCAGATTTTTTTTCATGTTCAAAAGATACTTTGTATTTTACTGCCAGTACTAAAAACTCAAAATCTAGAATAATGGCACTTTTAGTATTACGGTAAATCACTGCTAATTGGCACCATTGTTTCAAATTTAAGAAAATAAGTTCAAGCGACTTCTAAGTCAAACTCACTTTCAAGCAACAATTTCACCTGCATTCCATGTTTAATGTTTTCCTCATTTAAATTATCCCCTTTAGATTTTACCAAGATTTATACCACATTATAAATTGAGTTTTTGGTTACATAAACAAAGTTGCAATCAATGTACACATTTTCCCCTTGGTACTCACCTGCTTGGTAATTTATTTACACAACGTTCGTTTCCTTTAACGATTTCTGTCCACGTTGTATTTAATTAAGAACAAATACCCCCGCGCTTATTAATTTATCTTTATGCGATCAACACCAAAACCCTTTAATAATTCAGCAGATACGAATCTACAACAAAAAATGAAACATGAAACACGCTAAAATTACATTTTACGCCGCAATAAAAAAAAAAAAAATCGGAAATCTTTATTGGTGAAGTCACTTAACCGAGCGTAAATCAATTGACTCGACAGAACTGGAACAAAATACCGATCAGACATTTGATCGGGGATTGCCCTTCATCGTAGCCACTGAAAATCCACAAAATCGACCATGACAAAGCCGATCTCCGTACAAATAAAAAAGAAATTAATATATCAATAATGACCTTTCCCCTTCTCCAAACCCACAGAATCAACAGAAGTCAATCAACAAGCTCCTCCCTAAAAGGTTTTCTTTTAAAAAATGGGCATAAACTTCTATTTTAATACTTTTATACCCAAAAATCAATCAATTTACACGTGTTGCATTAAAAAAAAAAAAAACGATATAAATACTTAATAAAACCCCACCTACTTTTTCGCCTACTCGATTCAATCGTGATAAACGATCATTTGACAAAACAGTAAGTGTTTAAGAGATGAGAGCTTCAAACCATTACCATGAATGGATTTTTATAAAGAAGAAGAGAAAAAAAAATTTATGGATAGGAGAAATGCTGCTTTAACCATGCCGTTGGCAGAACGCCAAGCGATGCAATAGAAGAAACAAGAAAGAAAAAAGAAAAAACTAGGATCGGGTAGATTACAAACAGGCATTTTCGAAAAAAAAAGTAATCAAGTCACGTCAACTTTCTAATATGGCAACAGAATTCAGTAAACAGGAAAAAAAACCGAGTTGGTAGTGACACATGGAAAATCAATAATTCAAATATGTGGAGTGGTTAAAAATGAATAAATGTGTAAATAAAAATTCCACTTAATAAACAAAGGTTGAAATGTTTTTACCTGAAAATACTGCATAGCTGAAGCTTCATCTGTCCTTTCCGAAAACACGGATGTTTTGCGGTTTGCTTTTAAATTGTCTATACGTTGTTTGAATGCCTGCGTGTCTGTAATTCAAATAATATATAAAAAATATAAAATAAAAATAATAAAAAATATATAAAAAAAATTATTATTATTATTATTTTTATAATAATGAAATGTTTTTCCGTTATCAGTTTGTGCTTCGTGAAAACACATATTTCTTCCCGGGTAATTCAATAAATTTTAAATGTCAGCATTTCGAAACGGACTGAAGGAGTGATGAAGAGAAAATCGATAATTGTTCTCAATTACTTTTTTTGCCGAGTGCTGGCGGCGTTAGTTACATAAGCGTCGCAATCAAAATGGAATTGTGACAGTTTAATGGAAAAGACAAATTTAATCAGATTTTAGAAAAATTCTAATCCATTTGTCGAATGAATTATTATCAAATGAATTTCTGCTTAAGCCTAAATTCAGGCAAACAGCGAAAATGCATCGAATTTGCGATTTTTATGCGACTTTTGCGATCAATTATTTTCTAGAAAATTGCCCGATTTCCCTTTTTTTAACTTTACAACTCAAACAAATCGCAGCCAATAAGCACAATGACGTCACAACAGCATTTTATGCTCCCATTTTCACTTCCTTTTTGAATGTCATTTAATGTCCACTCCTGACCTGTAATTAATTAAATAAAAACTTATCTAATCCAATTAAAAAATTCAAACATCTCATACAGTAAACTCTCATTATAGTCAAGTGCGTTACAGTTAATTTTCGTTACAGTCAATCATTTCCGTCGGATTCCCCGTTTACAAAATCCTCTCCTTACAGTCAAGTTCAAATAAAATTTTAAAAAATTATAATTAAAATCAACTTTACTTCAATTTAAAAAAAAAAAAATTTAAAATTAAATAAAAGGTTACTTTAACAATAGAGGATTTACGCTGATCACAAAAACGTATATACGCATAAACGTTCAAACGTATAAATAAAAAAGTTATACGTTTGTACATTCAAGCGTTCATATGTTTACGTCGATACGTGATGAGTGTTTGCGCGAACAAAAAAATCACGTAACAACGTGGTGTCAATCAATCTAATGCTGGTGTCACTCGGACCTAATTCAAATATCCGTTGCAGTCAATGATGGTGGTGTGTTGGTGCTGGTGGCAGGGATAGTTCGTTATTTTCACGTCCTCGGCTTCTAATACTCCGTCCTAGGCCTCTACCGGGTATTCGGCCCGTCATTTTTGTAAATGGCGGTTTGCAAAAGCGGAAGCAGGCCGATTTGTTTGTTATGCGCATGCCCATAACAATACATTCATACGTTCAGGCGATGGACCAACGTAAGAATTCAATTGTTACGTTGATCTGTACGTTTTAACAATCACGTATCAACGTATCTATGTATGAAACAAACATTGTTCAAAATTCAAGTGCGCAAATCCTCTAATGTGAAAATTGATAATTGCTTGTGATAATTGCTTTCTTGCTGCCCTGCTTTTTCAGCTTGCGCACAATTATGTCATCTCATCATTTTCTCAGAAATGTCCGCTTGTTTCATGTGGGTAAATGAAACCTGATAGACTGTTTTTAAGCATCCTAACAAAAAAAAAAAAAAAAACTTACAACCACTTCCTCATCTTCGTGATCTTACTCACTGTCATGACGGTTTTGATTAGCTAATTCGATACAGTCAATATTTCTTACAACAAAATTCGCTATAAGAAATGTTGACTATAATGATTGAGTCAACACAGGTTACAGTCAACATTTTTGCCGGTCCCGAGATGTTGACTATAACGAGAGTTGGCTGTATTTGCATACATGCAAGATGACTCCTGATCACTTCAACATGTTTTTGAACAAAGCAATTAGCAAAATGCAGGCACTTTGCATACCATATGGTCTTGATTTACAGCAACAACTGCAATTTTTACCCATTGCTCGATAATTTTTAAGTGGCGATAATCCAATTAGAGCTAACACAAATAGTGCTAATTTGCTGTGACCCCTACTCAAGTGCAGCGCTAAATCAACGTGATACGTTAATTGTTTTACTTCTCTTTCGCATAATCAGTGAAAGAGAAAGATTGAAGCCTACAAAATGAACGAATTGATTAAATTTAGTTAATTAAAACAAAAAAACAACACAAACTATTTAACCAATAGAATTGTTCAAAATTAAATTTTTCAGATATTTTTTTTAAAAAAAAATCAAAAAAAAAACAAAAAAAACATCATTTTAGTTTTATAATAAACATTAATAGATTTGAGATTGATTAAAAATAAATAAAGTAAAGCTATATAAAATAAAAAAACTACAAATATTTTGCCATATTCAAACTATAAAATGCTTTTGAAATTTCAATGAAGTCTATCAAATGTCACCAAATTGTATAATTAAATTTTGAAATGTATTATGTCGTTTGATTAAATTATGAAAGCAGTCCTGACATATTGAATTGCTGTTACCGTGGTTGCATGGCGTGATATCAATGCATTCATTCAAGATAATGTATATCAGATAGCATGACAAAATAATAATAATATATTTAATGAAAACTTATTATTGAATGTAATACTGTATAAGGGTTTCCTGCGCTGGTTTTTGTCCACCAATAGATTGAATGTTCATTCAAATTTTTCAAAGCAACTTTTTAGATTGCATTACAATTTTCATCACCAGGAAATGTGAACATTTCGAAATCCCTCAAAACCGTGCACAAAACCATTTAAGTATCCTCTATAAGAATCAATTCTTTACAAAGAAGGTTTGCATGGGCCCAACTTTCTCCCATCTTGGAGGTGTTCACATTGTAGAAATACCCAAAAATTAATTGTCATTTCACATTATTTCTACGGGAAACATTTCTTTGTCACTTTAAATACTCTCGTTAGCCAACAACATTTTCATACATTTCTTCAGAAAAAAATAATCAATTCAATTAACACCCCCCCCCCCATATAAAGCCTCATTCTAGAAAGTTAAAAGTAAATTCTAATATAGCCTCTCTACTTTATTTTCTATTTAAATATTTAATTCATCCATTAGACAATTCCGTCGATAAAAGTTAAATTTAAAAAATAAGTAACCCAATATAAACGTTATTAAAAGATGAAAAATGATCTCATTAAAACAGAGGAAAAGATAAAAAGTGAAGAAAAAAGGACATTGTGCCAGTGTCATGATTGATCGTGTTACGATTCGCTAGAGACATGAATGATGTTTCGTTCAGAGTACTTAAAAAAGCACTTTCTCAGACGAATTATTGATTTTTGTTACGAGTTGAAAGCCTCAAAACCCCTCTAGGTTTCTATTCCTTCTCGTCGTGATGGAGAAAGACGAGCTCAATCGCTTCATTTACAAAACGATAGAAATCTCAGAAAAGAGAGAGAGAAATGAATTAAATACTATTGTTTTCAATTAAACTCATCAAAGTGACAAAGTTTGAAAAACACAAATGGCATTCACTTATGGACATTCTATGTATAGTGACGTCAGAAAATTTGCTAATGCTTAGTTCACAATTGAACCACTTTTATAGAAGTTATGACTTTCTAAAAGTTTAATTTCTACAACTTTCAATTCATCTTCTTCTTCCTGTTCACACTTGCGAAAAAGTTTTGTAGAAGTCATTTAAAGGTCAAGTGCAATCTAAAATTTAATTTTAATATGTGAAAGAGTGTTAACAATATCATGTATTTCATTTTTTTAAATATTTTATTGTTGAATATTTATTATTTTATAAACAAAACAATGTCTAGTTGGCTTGCCTTGCTTGTCATGCAATGCATCATGGTCGAGCAAGAATCGAATGACGTCACCAGTTCTGATTGTTTACAAAATAACCATCTGAGCATGCGTATATTCATGAGCATGCTCAGAGAGTTGAAATTCTACCAAACCTGAGAACTAGTTCTGGGTCATTTGAATTTTAGGATTGGAAACGTCATTTGACCATGATGCTTTGCATTGTAGAGAAGGAATATTGGAATTGTTATACAGGGTGTCCCAAAAGTCTGGACCCCCCCAAATAATTTCCAAAATACTTGAGATATCAGAAAACTGAAATAAAACTCATATAGGAAATCATTCATTGCAAATCTGATGGCACTCTCAAATTTGACCTCTGACCTTGGAAAGGACAGAATTCAATTTGGAACTTTTGAACGGTAAGAGATAGAGCATTAATTCCAATTAGAAAGTGGTAGAGCATGGCCTAATTAGTCTAAAAACATAATTTACTAAAAATATTTTCCTATGAAATTTTTGAAAAAACCCACTAAAATAGTCTCTACAGCTGCTTGATGAAATTAAGTAAACACAGTAAATAAGCTTTACTAAAATTTCACCAAAGTTGTCAAAATAATGGGCAAACATTAGTTTTTCTTTAAAGGTTACAGGAAAAGAAAAATGATATTGTATCATCCTGTCATTTAGACCCTAAATAACACTAGTGAAAACACTTACATTACATTTGGAGTGGCAAAAAATACCATTAGATAAAGTTTTTAGCATCTGAAGTTCAGGTTTGCTAACGTGAAAAACGCGGGAAAAACAATGAGAAATGGCGCAAAATGACGTGATGGCACCAGCTACGTCATGCATGGTCACTTTTAGCTCAGTATATACTTTAATGCATGACATAATTGGTGCCATCACGCCATTTCTCATTGTTTTTCCCGCGTTTTTCACGTTAGCAAACCTGAACTTCAGATGCTAAAAACTTTATCTGATGGTATTTTTTGCCACTCCAAATGTAATGTAAGTGTTATTTAGGGTCTAAATGACAGGATGGTAAAATATCATTTTCTTTTCCTGTAACCTTTAAACTAAAAAAAAGTAAAATGAAAACAAATTAAACAATTAAAGCATCTGCTTGATTAGCTTGTTGCTAATCAAGCAGATGCTCAATGTGTTTTCCGTGCGCACCTATGCATAACTGTGCACGATATGCAATGGACTGTTTAACATTCATCATTGTTTGTAATGAAATGTTATGGCATGCTTCTCTGATCCTTCTTTGCAGGTCATCAGGTGTAGCAGGTTCTGTTGCTAATGCATCGTAATATTTATTTTTAATTGTTTAATTTGTTTTCATTTACTTTTTTTAGTTTAAAGAAAAACTAATGTTTGTCCATTATTTTGACAACTTTGGTGAAATTTTAGTAAAGCTTATTTACTGTGTTTACTTAATTTCATCAAGCAGCTGTAGAGACTATTTTAGTGGGTTTTTTCAAAAATTTCATAGGAAAATATTTTTAGTAAATTATGTTTTTAGACTAATTAGGCCATGCTCTACCACTTTCTAATTGGAATTAATGCTCTATCTCTTACCGTTCAAAAGTTCCAAATTGAATTCTGTCCTTTCCAAGGTCAGAGGTCAAATTTGAGGGTGCCATCAGATTTGCAATGAATGATTTCCTATATGAGTTTTATTTCAGTTTTCTGATATCTCAAGTATTTTGGAAATTATTTGGAGGGTTCAGACTTTTGGGACACCCTGTATAATAATAAATATTCAACAATAAAATATTTAAAAAAATGAAATATGTTATTGTTAAATGTTAACACTCTTTCACACATTAAAATTAAATTTTAGACTGCACTTGACCTTTAACTTGTCCGAAAGTCTTATTATAGCCCAAGCCGGCTAATCGGTTGGTAATTGTTTCGTAAAGAATGCGATTTCGCTTCATTGAAGCTAAATCACATTGTATTTTATCGTACTAAATATCAAGAAGTGATTTTATTTCACCTTCTTCAGCCCATGTGCTCCACTTGGCCACCATTTTATTTGAATGAAATCTGGCCACTGGTCAGCCACGTGATTGGTCAGGGGGCGTGTTTTAGAGGTGTGACGTCAAGTTATAGAAGAGATTTCTTAAACTTAAGTTGTAGAAAAGTCGGCCATTTTGATCTAAGTTGTATAAAACCGGATCAAGTGTGAACGCAAGACTTTCTGAAAGTGTGGGTTGTGGGTTTTGTACAAAAGTGGTCTAAGTGTGAACAGGGCATGAGATTAAGCACAATTTCAGTTATATTTAAGGTAAATTGCGATCAAACAAAATAAAAATGTAAAAAAATAGTAAAAAAAAAAAAAAAAAAAAAAAAAAAAATTATTTCTTGGATCAATCAAATCAGAATTATACAAATATCGGTGAATGACTAAACTCAAGCGAAATGAAAATGTCCCCAAAAAAAGAAAAGAAGACAACAAGAGGAAAACAAGAAGATGCAGTAAATCGAGGCCTAGACAGAAAGGAACCAGTAGAGCGATTTGGCCCAAGTACTAGAGACCCAAAATTGACCTAGATGGGCCTTTAAAATGTACTCTTATGTAAATTACTTTGGTAACTTGTTTCTTTTTTTGGCTTTTGAAGTGAAGTGGCACTTCTCGCTTCTCGCAGACCCTGGACAAATCAGCACCAAACAGCCAATTATTTCGTGCAAATATTTCCACATTTTTTTTATAGTGATGAGTCAGTAGAAGTCCAATTGTTTGGTACTCTGCCTATCACCTTAAGCTTTGTGTGACAGTTAACAACGTGTCACGTTGTAAATTGATGCGTGATATGTATGAACACATTACGATTTTTTTTAGTCATGCCACCAACAGATCCTATAAACCAATGTGTAGTACATCTCAACTAAATTAAATATTTATAAATACAGGGCCATCGAAAATGATAGACGGGATTTCAAAATCTAATATCTCTTGAAGTAAAAGAGCTTAAAAAAAAGTTGATGTGGTACATGTTTACATTCCAAAAAAAGAACCAAGTTATTCGATAAAACTGGAGTGAAAAGAACCAAATTTTTACGTTTAATCATTAATTGCTGTGTTCTTGATGATTTTTTAAAATTAAAATTAAATTACCAAACAAAGAATGTAATTTTTCTGCATAAAATAAAAAGAAAAAACTTTTTAACGGGTTTACAACATCAAAAATTTTATTACTGAATAATTTTCGCCATCTCTTAAAAGAGAAAGAGAGAGAATTAGATTTATAGACGCAAGTGGCGAATGATTTTTATTTAATTTTCAGAACACGTTTAAAAAAATCATGTATCCCAAACAGCTAATTCGATTCGAAAAGAGCATTGTTGGCCACTACTGGTATGGCGCTGTTTCTAACGTCATAGTTGGTATTCCCCATGTTAAGCATAGGGTTTACATCACAATTAGTAACAATCGCGCACATTCTCAATTTGGTCTCGCTTTTATATCTCACTTTTTTAATATTGTTGTCTGCTCGTTTTCACAACTTCTTCATTAGTTTTAAAAGAAAAATTATTTAAGGATTTTAAAACAAGCTTGATCCAATGGACAAATAAAAAATCTGATGTCGTAAACCCATGAAGATGTTGCAATCGATTCACAGTGCACTCAAAAAACCATTAAAGTTTATGATTCCTAATTATTACTGCAACCATATTTCTTGACCTTTTGTGTTTTAGTGCTGAAGTTTCAATATAATTAATTTTCATTAAAAGAAAAGAAAAGAAAAAAATTAACGAAATTGAAAGTCAGTTGGCGTCCGTTTCAATTAAAGACTTACATAAAGAACAGAGCGAAGAAAAACAGCAGGAATTTTGTACACAAAGCTTAAATAAGCAACTCATTCCAACCCTTTCTCCCCAATGGCTCAGTTTCCAAGTGCAAATTTTTTCGCATAGTCATATACATTTCACTTAAATTTTTAAAATCTTTATTTATGCTAATGACATAATGCATTAAGCAAATAGAATTCAAACAATTCTAAATCATTTAAACTTAGAAAAACAACACGGGAACTTTTTAAGACGTTATTTACCAAAGTCACTCAATCCTATGCAAAAAAATTAATTTTAGTCATTTATTTCAAGAAAAAAGGAAAATTCTCAGAAGAAAAAAAAAACAAAAGAAAAAAAAATGTCATTTAAAAAAAAAAAAACTTATCTTCAAGAAAAATAAAAAAAATCCTTTACATAAAGAAAAAGCAAAAACCATAGTGTGTTATTTATTGGTTTTAACTTTTTAGATAAAATATTTTGACGCAATAAAATTCTCGTAAAAATATTTAATATCTGGATCACTCACTCACAAATGAAGTTTTGATACAAAGCGTGCATTTTAATATGACTACCGGTACGTACTGTATAGCATTACGATATTGTATTGTAAGACTGCATTCCAATATATGAATGTAGCATTTACCAACTAAATATTTATAAACTATTTGCCTCTTCAACGCAAAAGTCATCTAAACTCCGTTTCCAAAACATAGCGAGAAACTGCCATTGGCTGGAGCCTGTTTGCTCGCACATTAATACAAATATATGGTCATATTTATGGTCCTTTTTTGTTCGTTTCTGTTTGTTTATGCCCTTTTATGGTCATTTCTCGAATTATTTTTTTAAGAGCATTGAACAATCGCCGGGAAAAGGCTCTAGCCAATGAGAGTTTCTCGCAATATTTTGGAAACGGAGTTTAAATATGGTTATTCGGTTGTCGATTAATCAAAAACTCGACTCCAGACATTTCTATCCTCATAATCGCAACATACTTTCAGCTAATAACAGAGAGATGGCGCCAACCTCCGTGAGTGCATCATTACACCGGATTCCGCCACGATTGATATTTATTAACCCTACTTATTTATTAAACAGCATATATAATAAAGATAACATCGTTTCATCTTTAATGAATTTTGCCTGAATTTATACTAAGACGAATTTTATAACATCAGCATTGCATTCAATCGATGGTTTTCTCTTTCCTCGAAAGCTAAACCCGTCTTCTTAATATCATTATGTGATACTTTCACACACGATGTTTCTTTTGATTGCTCAGCAGCGCATAAAGCTCGTTTTATCTCATCACCAGTTTAATCTACACTTGTTACACATCGTCTTTATGGGGTTTAATTTTTAATGTTTCCACAACTCATTAATTTAAGACAAACACAATCGCACTACCTAAAGCAGACGCTTCTTTAAAAAAATATTCCTTCACTCTTTCCATGCATGCATACACTTTACCAAATTAGTGCAATTTATTATCTAATTAATGTTAATTACTTCCTACATTTTCCGACTTTTTTTCCCAAATGTAATTTCTACGTGACATTTATATGTTCATTGTTAACACAAAAAAAGATCCATAACTTCCCCCTACCCCTGGCCCAAATCTATTTAAGAAAAAGATCACCACAGAGAGCATGTTCTATACTGTTAATCTTGAGTAGAATTTGTCCCAGCTGGCAGCTGCGCATGAGCATTGACTCAACTTTTTCGGCTAATTGCAACCCGCGGTGACTCCTTGGTCATAATACGATCATGTTGTATATGAATTTAAAAGCAAATTAATTATTTGTAGGAAATAAACAGTCTGATGCTTAAATAATGGAATCACAACTCGTAGTCGGAAATATGTCGGTACATTTTTAATTTTCTAAATTTGCTAAATTAAAAAATAAAATTCAACATCGCATCTTCGTCAGATGGAGAAAGAACAAATTGCGTTTTGTGACTGTTAAAAGCTCTCAGTCCGTGTGCTAATGGATTCTCCAACAGCATAAAATGGTTAATGCACCTGAATGGCAATCAAAAGATCTGCGGTTCGATTCGCAGTCCCCGATTCTACTGTTTGTCTTCTTCAATCACAATAATGTCCAATGTCCAGTTGTCCTAATAGATTTTCCACTTTGATATTTGTTATAAGACTTGATGAAATCAAAGAGCTAATATGGCTAATCCCCTATTTCTGATCTAAATCACGATTAATCCTATATTTATTAAGACATTAAATTGATTTTTTTTTTAAATGGCTAAACTGTAAATCTTTACAGCAATAATCATACATTGTAGCCACACTCTTTAATTCTCGACTTAAAAAGATTTAAATCGTTCAGATAAATTTTCTTATTATCCTCCCTTTCCATCCATCGACCTCCTGTGTAGCAGTGAAGTCGGCATTCACAGAACTCTGGTAAATACAGATAATACTAAACAGCTCGGGGAAAAAATTTCTCTGCTTAGTGTACATCTGCGCAATATTTTATTCCATTTCTGCTGTTTTATTGCGTTGCCAAAATTCGAATTTATATTCGACGGGCTAAGATATGTCGACATACATTATTTTAAGTTTTAACGTCCAAAAAATAATGAAATGCTAGTGATGATTTCCGACAGCCCAATTTAAAATAAAAATAAATTATGTCAAAGTTTGATGATTAATAAATGAAATTTTACTGCCTAACTTTTTAATAAGTGCCAAGTCTTGCTTTTAATCAGCATTAAATAAAAGTAAATTTTATTACATCTGATTCAAAATTTATGCCCCATTTGCTATTTTTGCCTTGTGCCAAATTCTGATGCAGTTTATTGATTTCGAACTTGCACTGTACTTTTCCATCGGTAAGTCACTCAATAAAGATTTCATGAGATTAAAGAATATTTACCTGATATTGGTCGATATATTAAGACTTTTCATTGTCAAACTTGTAATTTAAATTGCCAACAATTTCTCATCAAGAATTAATTATTCAATTTATGCTCACATTAGCAATGCCCCAACTGTAAATTCAAATTAATTCCACTTGTGCACACATTTTGGGTCGTAGTTGAAAGATAGAAAATTCCCATTTGCTAATGGAGAACACCACTCATCCTTGTGGCAATATAGTGCGGCTTTTGTAGCAGTTTCCAACATGACTGCTAATAAAATGACCATCTGTGTACAAATTTGGCAAATTAATGGACTTCTCTCTTCTTAATGATTCGATTTCAGGTGTTGATTGCATCAGCCTTTGCTGCTTAGTTTGAATATTTTCGTCGTATTTTTCATCATTTCATAAGGCAATCAATTTTAATTATTTCGGTCAACTGATCAAAAATAGCAAATTTCCACATAAAGAGGATTTAATTAACTACAAGCAAATTCAAAATAAACCTCATAAAACTTGAAATACATAAATTTCAAACTGGTTACATTCATGAATCGTTTGATCGTTACGGACCACATTACTCGTGATGGAATTTATCGGCAATGAAATATCAGTCGATGACCTAACCCGAGTCATAGTTGACCCCGTATAAACTACTATCCAAAAAATGCAGGAAAATTGATTATATAGTTGGATTCCTTCACTTTGTAAAAAAAAAAAAAAATTAACAATTCATTATGCTTCACAGCTTTTGAAACTACATCAATTTTTTTTAAACAACCAACAACCATTAAGTGTCTGGATTCACTGCACAACTCCTTTAAGCTTAGTGAAACGGAATAAAAGCAAAGTTTCTGTAGAAACTGAATAATTAAATACACAAATACATGTAACTTAAAGAATAAATATAACCACGTGATGTCATGCATCACAAAACCAATTCTTAACTATTTTAACTCCATAAAATATTTAGGTTTAATCAGAAATAAGAAAGTAGTCAGTCTACTTGCAATCATCTAATTTTTATCTCAGAATCTTAAACCGCATAATTAAGTGCGACTTGACTTGGCAAACAATGTAAAATCAATGCAGCTGCGTGCATAAACTTGTGGTAGTATCAACTGCTGTACCTCTAAGCTTTAACCACTCAAATAAAACAAATGTCATAAATAAAATAAATTCCCCCATACTTTAGCATTTTAATCCATGTCTTGTCCTATTTCTCTTACAACAATAATTCTAAAAGTTTTCCCTGTGTTGAAGCTGTTTTATTGTATTTTTTTCAGAAAATTGTCCTTTTACTAAGGAAAATGTGAGCTAGACTGTCCATTTCTCTGATTTTCGTATCTTTTTTTAGAAAAATAACTCCAAAATGGATGAAAACGTTTCAAATGCGCAATTGCTTATTTCAGGCCGTTTATACAACCGCATTACCAACCTTAAATCTCATTATAGTAAACATACAACACTTATTTCCAGTCCAAAATAATTGCTTTGCGTCGTTTACGTTCCGCTCCAATTTTGCATTATCTTTTTTTGCATTATCATATTTTGTGCTTCAATTTCCATTTAAATAATCTACATAACATCCCTTGCCTTACTTCATTTCCTAAACACGCAATCTTTAAAGGTGATAATACATTTCTTTCTTTTAACAGTTGAATTTTTTTTTTATTTTTATTTTTTTATTTTTGAAATCTGAAGCATGACAATAAAAAAAAATAATTCCATTTGTAAAAGCAAAAAAAAATAAAAAGCAATATTTTCTGTAGACTGATCCCCTCCCTAGTTTTTTTTTTTTAAATTTGTTAGCATTGGCACAACACCATCTTCTCAATTTCATTCCAAGATTTCATCAGAATGACAATTGCACTGAAACCTTTTGGGGAATCAAAAAAGATCACTATTAATTAAATTTGCTTAGAATTTGGAAATTGTTAACATTTCTAAATGATTTTTCTACTAGTTAATTAACTAGTACCGGAATTACCTTAGTCACAATCAATTTGACAAAATAGATTTTTTTATTGAATAAACCAAAAAACGTGCAAGACACGTCTAACTATTTGTTAATACAAAGATCTATCCGGCAGTTCCTTCATGTACTTAAATTCACAGACGCTAACAGCTCAAGTTTGATTTTGATCAATCCGATTTTGTTATTCTCACAGATATTCCTTAACCTGTTGAAAGCTCCATTGCGCATATCTCATGCGCCATCAATAGAAAGTGACAGTGACACAAGAATGGGTTACTACCTACTTGCTACGTTTCAATGGAACATTTAAACATTTATATGTCTAACATTTTATTCTCTATTCATGAGTATACAGGGTGTTTCAGGATGAGAGATTCATTAAAATTATTAAAAATATTTTTAAAAAATTATAGGTATGTAAGTAATTGATCATGGCGAACACATTAGATGCGTTCAATATCAAGAAGTCATTTTAATTTCTACTTAAATGACTTATAGAAGTGACTGAAAGAAGTCACTTCCACTTGACATAATTCACATTTGACATGATGCAATGGCACTCAGAAATCTCAGGAAATCTCATAAAATAATTGTTTGAACGCGCTTATGTGCTGTTGTCATGTCCATGTGCATAAACTGTTGTTGGCAACAAAATGGCTGCCTCGATGGCTGCGCTAGTAAAAGACAGCAGTCATCACGAATAAAGTTTTATATTGTAATTGTTATATAATGCATAAGAATCCAGCTCAAAAATAATAAAATTTGTGAAAAGTTATGACAAACTATTTTGACGGACATCAGCAAACATCTTGGCCACGTAGATGCGTGTTCCGCAGCCACAATGTTCTCTGATGTCCGTCAAAATAATTTGTCGTCATTTTTTAAGGTTTTAATAGAAGATTTGCGCTGATCACAAAAACGTATGTACGTAAGTATGAACGTATGTAAGCGTTCAAACGTTTACGTTGATACGTGATGAGTGTTTGCGCAAAAATCACGTAACAACGTGGTGTCAATCGATCTAATGCTGGTGTCACTCAAATACCCGTTGCAGTCAATGATGGTGGTGTGTTGGTGCTGGTGGCGAGGATGGTTCGTTATTTTCACGTCCTCGACTTCTAATACTGCGTTCTAGGCCTCTACCGCGTGTTCGGCTCGTCATTTTTGCAAATGGCGGTTTGCAAAAGCGGAAGCAGGCCGTTTTGTTTGTTATGCGCATGCCTATAACAATACGTTCATACGTTCAGGCGATGAAAGTATGGACCAACGTAAGAATTCAATTGTTACGTTGATCTGTACGTTTTAGCAATCACGTATTAACGTATGAAACATATGTTCATACGTTGATACGTTTGTACAAATTTCAAGTGCGCAAATCCTCTAATATATATTCTATATTCTAATATATATAAAAATCCAGCTTAAAAATAGTACACTGGTTTTATTTGCTAAAACCTCAGTTTGGATTGAATCGCGTTCATCTAAGCAGCACAACTGCGCATGTGCACCACAACAGAAATGACTTCTAAGTCAAAGAAGTTACTCGTGCGTCACTTCTCCTAAAACGGCTTCTTTGACTTCACTTAACTCAAATTCTCAAGACGTCATCTGGCTAAAAAAAGTCAAATTGACCTATGGAGATTGAAAGCATCTATTGGTTACATGACCTGTGACCTCAAAAATCATTTGCATAATTTTTGAATTTCTAACTTTTCAATTACTAAGTTTATATGAACATGCTTTTCTGGAAAATGATGTCATCAATTCTTAAGTGGAAAAGTAAAAAATGGAGTATTCACTGTAGTTTCCACTTTTCCACTTGATAAATGATGACGTCATTTTCCAGAAAAGCGTGTTCTCGTAAATTGTAGAGAATCATTTGTTTACTACATCATTATTTTAAAAAACAGTATGTTAATAGGAACTTATTTTGAGAACTTATACTTATTAGAAAAATTAGATGACACAAAAAGTTTTTTTTTCTGGATTTGTTTGTTTACGAATTTTAAGACACCTAAATGTTTCCAAGTATTCATTTTAATTTTTCAATAAATTTGATAATATTGTATTAAACAAATGATTCTCTACAACTTTCTAATTGGAAGTTTTTTGCTAAACCTAATGGTTGAAAAGTTAGAAATTTAAAAATTATGCAAATGACTTTTGAGGTGACAGGTCATGTAACCAATGTGCTCGCCATAATCAATTACCTATACACCCATAATTACAAATACGTATCTAGAAAATATTTTTAATAATTTTGATAAATTTCTCTTCCTGAAACACCCTGTATAATAGTTTAAATTTTACCATTGAAATCAATGGTAAACACAAAACACAAAACACGACTTTTTGAATGCAGCTAGTATTTCTCAAATTAAAAGTTCACGCTTGTATTGTTTTCTAAACCCCTTTACTTGACGTAGCAAGTTTGCTATCATTACTTGTAATGTGCTCATCCGAAAGATACTTACACATAAGGCACAAGCTGCGTCTTTTCACATACTTAGGGATTTATCTTAAGACAGAATTGCACTTTCTGAATATCAGAAGTCATTTCCAACTTTCTATTTCTATTTTCCCCAGATATGGATAAAGCTATCGACTAATTATGAACATCTGTAATTGTTTTCTATCTTCTTTCAGGTCAACAAACCTGTGACTATTTGAATCGCAAGGACACAATGCTTTTCAATTGTGTATTTTTACCTTTTCTTTTATAGTCTAATCAATTATCTTTTCACTTGACCTTTAAATTTCAGTAGAAAGCAATCAGTTGACATCAGCTTTTTGAAAACAACTTGAAGCGTAAACGCAGCATGCAACATAAAGCTAAACCTGTTTCTGTAGTTCTTCTACCCAGAACTTCAATTGCAGGTATAAACTAAGAACTTTCAAACAAGACAATAGCTGCATTCAACCAACTGTGCTATTTTTCGGAGAATCGATTTCTTTTTAAAAGTAATATTTAATTAGCTCTTAAAGGGTTTATGACATCCATTTTTTTTATTGGTTCATTGGATCAAGCCTGTTTCAAAAGTCTTAAATAATTTTTTAGACACTTTTTTAAAGAATATTAAAGAGTTTAAAACTAATGTTGAAAACAAGCAAATGACAATATTAAAAAAATTACAGATAAAAGTGAGGCCAAATTGCGAATGTGCACGATTGTACGTATGCATTTAACATGAGAAATACCAACTGTAACTTCAGAAACAGCACCCTACCAGCAGTGGCCAACAATGCTCTTCACAAAGCCCAAATGAGCTGTTTGTAATACAAAATAAAATTTTTAAGTGTTCTGAAAGCTTTAAAAAAATAATTAAAAACCATTTAAGTCATTTTAGGGAATGAAAAAAATTATTCAGTCGTAAAACTTTTAATGTTGTAAACTCTTTAAAATTGTGTTAAAAGCCATATGTAGCAAATAAATTTTCCCAACACGAATTTCCGCAATGCTGTGATAGTGACAGATTGATAGATAGTGTAGTTCGGCAACACTTTCGGCTCTCTTGCCGCTTTCTACTCTCTGACCATCATCATTATTGTAAGACAACGAAATTTTGTTTCACTGTTGGCTAGTCAGCAGTCACGAGATGGCATTAAATGTTAGGAATATCTCAAGCAGAAAATTAAATTTAAAATTTTTAAACTTTAAATTCTCAAACTTCGAAATCTTTTCTTCCATTTAGTCCAAATTTTCTCCAAGTAAGCCATTGAAAATGGTTAATCGAAATAGTACATCATAATTTTTATTGTTTATTGTATCCAGCAAGTTTAAAAACCATAAAATAATTTCTCTGTACATTTCTTTAAAAAAAAAAACAATAAAGTTTAAATCTAATTTTGAAGTCGTGAATACCAGCACATAAAAAAAGAAAATAAAAGCAAGGACAAATCAAGAAATGTACAAAATTGTTACGTCTCAGCTGGTAAAAACATGAAAACGATTTATTAACCTTGCTAAAATAGTAGTTGCATTCAAAAAGTCGTGTTTTGCATTTGTTTAAAATTATATCATTTACTAAGTTTACATAAACGCGCTTTTCTGAAAAATGATGTCATCATTTCTCAAGTGGAAAATTAAGAAATGGAGTATTCTCTCTAGTTTTCACTTTTCCACTTGATAAATAATGACGTCATTTTCCAGAAAAGCGTGTTCATGTAAACTTAGTAAGTGATTTCAATAATAAAATTTAAAACACAAACACAAAACACGAATGCAGCTAGTAAATATTGAGTATATGTCCACAAAATTTGCCAAAAATAAAGAAAAAAAATATTAAGTGCACATAAATACACTTATTTCTTTGTTTTTAAAAAAATGATCCTCCCACTACACTTATAACTCACTTTAACCAGCTGTCCATATTCATTTTAAATTTCTAACACATTTGTGACGTCACATATAGCGCCATCACCAAGGACCAACCATGTTGGAGTGTTTACGATTTAATTATTTTAAAGACATATTGTCGTTTGTTTTTTTTGTTAGTGGTTGTTCCCCTTCAAAGAGATGTAAACATTTCATGGAATAACAATAAATAAAAACCAACCATATGCCTTATCAAGCTCAAACATGTTGTTTATAATTACCATAAAACTATTTTTAAAATGATAAAAATTTTAACGAATTTTCAACCAAACATTCCCTTTAAGACTATCACACATAATACATTCCATTTCATAAATATGTTCATATATTTTCTCAGCAATCATATGATATAATCCCACAATTTTTATTTTATTCCTTATCTCCACATTCTACTTTCACAGTAATTGATTATTGATTATTCAAACCTTCAAAACTGGCTTCTTTGCCCATAATCAATATCCACTCCCCATATAACAAAATAAACAAATATTATTTACTCTATTCCCATGCAAAAATAAAGAAATTCAAAATAAAACGAAACCAAAAAAAAATTGATTAATAAAAGGAAAAAAAAAATTGAATTGTTGCCAACAAATATTTGCCACACTACATAAATTCCTTTCAGTATTTCCGACAATCTAATTATGGAACGCACAATCCCCTGCTAGATCGATTCAATTTTCAATTTTTATATTTCAAACGCACTACTCAAACATATTAAAACTTTACATCAAATATTTAAAAGAAAAAATATATATAAAGAAAAAAAAATTCTTCTAATTTCACTGCTCATAAATAATTCTTTTATCAACGGTCTAGTCCAAAGAAAAAGTGAGGAAAATAGCTGAATTGAAGCAATTGAAAGGGATCGTTTGCAAGGGGATGTTGTTATGAAAGAAAAGTATATGCGGTAAAGAGAAGGGGCGACGACAGAAGGGCTAGGTGGAGGAGGGGAAAAGAAAAAACACGGGCTCAAGCTGCTCACAAATGATATGGGAGCTCAAGGACTTCTACTTTTACCCCCAGGTTCTGTAATCAGCACATTTACAAATACAAAATTCCGAGCTACAAATTTTCTTTACAGCAGAAGTTTAATTAGGCATTTCTGCTCCAATCAATAATCAGCGAAATTAAAAATACAATAAAAACGAAACCATTTTGACTATTTTTATGTCATTTTCTGTTTTTGTGCAATCTATCTCATGTAATTTTCAATTTAAAAAAAAAAAAAAAATTAATGTAGCTTTATTGACAAGTAAATCTCATTGCCTCCTGATCCCCTTCAACATCCTTTCCAGCTTGTTGTTACATTCTTAGCATAACTTCAGTTTTAGTTTGTTTCCCGCATCAAAACGAGAAAAATAAAATGTTTACTAATTAAATAGTAGATGCACAAGAAGACACGCGAAACAAGCGCGAAAAAAAACCAAGCGCGAAAAGGGGAGAAATCACGAGTCCTCAACACAAATTTAAAATCAACATTTTAAAAATCTAGTAAGAATTAGGTTAATGATTGGAAGTAAGAATTGGTGTTCACGCCACTCCGTTACGTAACGCAAGATGGCTGCGCAATGTATTGTGGGTTTAAAATCACAGACGCAAACTTAAGATCCTACTTCAAAATTGATTTTTGAAGAAGGAAGTAACGTAACCAATGAGAAGACAGCTGCTCCTTGCATGAGCAGCCGACAAACACGAGATGGAATAAAATGCATGATTGGTCGTTTACATTTACTGTCTACAAACAATGTGAACAAAACCGTATGTTACTTTCCTTACGTTAAATCTTCGTAAGTTGCGTTGAATATGAACTATACTCCATTCAGAATCTTGAGCTAAATTTTTTTACTTCTAAATGGAATAATTACTGTTTAATAATCCGTATTCCTCTGTCTGCCGTGGAAATTAAAGACCAATATGAGACTTTGTTTCATAACAACTGGAGAGTTATACAGATCAGTTAGTAGAAATTATCCAATGTAGAAGTAAAAAATTTTAGCTTAAAATTCCGTGAATGGAGGATAGAAAAACTCAAAAACATGTAGAAACTTGCAAAATAATAAATTTGAGATATTATGGCGTTTTTTCGCTCTTCATTCTAGCGCCCCATGCTCATCACCTGTTCCGCCTGTTCCCATTAGAAGACAGAAGTTAATACTTGTATGAGTGACCCCTACTGAGAACCCCTGTTGCCACTCACCCTTGTCTGATCTACGATATTGTTTCTTTAGCAAGAACATCTGCCACCCACCTCCAACTGAGTTTTCAATGGTCTCCCCAGATCTAGGCTGGGTCCTCGAAAAATTCTGTGCCACAGAATACTCTCTGCATGGCCCAGACCCTGAACAGGTATTCTTTCATTGAGGTCATGAACATGTTAAGTTGAAAAACCGAAATACAGATACAAAAAGACAAGTTGAGTAATTTTTCTTCCTTTTACATTTTCCTTGAGGAAACATTCTACTCTGTCTGAATCACAAGTGAAAACAACTTAGGTGTGTTCAATGATTAATCATAACTGCATTTTCTGTGTATTGGAGAGAAGAAAAAAATATCTTTTTTTTATTCTAAAAATTACATTTATAATAAAATATAGTGGATTCCAGATTGAATAAAAAATCATTTTTATCCAACCATTTTCCCAACCAAGCAGAAGTGAAAAGGTCGCGATTCCTCCTCCCCAAAGACATTTTGTTGTCCTCAACCCCTATACAAATACATAACCCATGAGACCAAGAGGTAAGCCAGTTAAGCGGTTAGCAACCAACGACTTTTTTTAATAGGTAATGAAACGAAATGAATCACAACCGAACAATAGTGATAACACAAGAAAATGCAATCAATAGATTTTATTCGGTATATGACGTCATTAAGCAAATTACGCAACAAAAAATGCATTAAATGCATCATTACTTTTATAGTTGTTACTTGACAATTAAAAATCGATAAAAAGAAAAAAGAAATAAAAATATACACCGGGTGTTACAGCTGGCATTGGAAACGTGATTTAGCGACTACTAAATGCATTTACTCGCTAGTAATAGCTCATTAGGACTTAATTTACAGACTAAAGTGTTTTCACAATAAATAATCTCATTCTAAGAAATTGTATGTGTTATTATCACCATAATCATCAAATTTTGATTAAAATTAAGTTCATTATGTATTGTCCTTTGCTTAAATGTGCAAGAAAACTTCTTGAGTTAATTATCTAAGATTCATTTCCTGGATTAGACCCATTTGGTTGTTTTGACTGCCCAAAAATATAGTCGTAAATGAAGAAAAATAAGAAAGTTAGCACTCAAAAACCCTACATCTGGTTCAATAAAGCTACATGACATCATAATTCAATGCAGCTGTCTCTAACAGACGTAATAACGGTTTTGTTGCCCCATTTTTATGAATTTTCCTGCGTGCGCTTATATTACGCCACTTATTCTTACTTTATACATTTAAACAGATGTCCAACTAAACATTTCCAATTTTAAAAAAATCCAAAATTGCAATTGTACAGTTTAATTTTATTTAATTTCGTCGTAATAAACTTAGAAAATCGGCAATTATTACGTTTTACCTTTTTTTTTACATTTTATTAAATTTCAAAAAATTAATTTATGGATTCCTTTATTTAGTTCCAGTAACGAAATCTGCTTCAAACCATTCCTTTCGCTAAACCCTCAATTAAATCCAAGCATTTTCTCCCATTCATTTATTAAAGAAAATTACATCTTATTTTACCCTTCGATAAACCCAATTTCTTTGTCTAGCAAAACAGGAAGCCAATACTTAAAAAAAAAAAATAGCAAAAACAACAACAACAACAAGCCTTTACCTTCATATAAAAAAAATTTTAAAAAAAAAACCGAAACTAATGATTCCAATATTTATATTTTCCATCGTCATCAAAATCTATCTCCATTTCATATTTTTAAGTACGACAAACATAAAATCATTAAAAAGTAGAAACATGAGTTGGATCACGAGTTAAAAGCAAATATGCAAGAGGTTTTAATTAAATTTTGCTTCTCTGGTTGTGTGTGTCTCCATTCAGCCCTCCTTAATGTATTTTGTTGTTGTTTAATCTAAAACCATCTTCCATTTTCAAAACGATCCTTTCTCCCTATTTGCTTTGTCAATTAAAAATCAATATTTGCTCTTCAAGTCAGCCATTATTCTTACTTTCCTATTTAGTTTCATGTTGTTACCTGACTACTCTCACAGTATAAGCTAATTATCATTTTGGATTAAATTGTTTTTACCAGTTTCTTTACTACATCCCATTTATTTTCCCTGCCTTCCCCTTTATCCCAAATCCAATTTCAACCATGAAAATAGCTTTCACAGAGGAGATACGAATGTTATTGTGTAATCGCTTTGGTAAACCAGAGCTAGAAGTTGGAAAACACAAAGAGAGTCGTTTAATTTGATCATTACATAAAATAAAATAAACGTGACATGTGATAAGTTGACTTAACGTTCATAGTACAATATTTACCAGAAAATTTAGCAATGCTCCGAAACGACATGTGACACATAGTTCAGTTCGTAAACCTTTTTTAGTGGAACATGACTCAGATTTAATATGAAAATTGGAATTTCACTTTATTTTTTTCCCCAGTATGTATCAACTTTTAAATAGGAATCGGGGACGAGAAGGGGAATGAACATCATAAAATTTTTTTTGTCATGATGAAAGCATTAAAAAAAATAATTTACAGTTACTACCAGTAACGTCAAGTCATTTATCTGGATTTAATGATGAAAAATGATTTTGGAATGCTGATGTAATGACCTTATGAAAGGCCACATGAACTAGATTTCTGTTTTGTGATGTCACTTCTGCAAGAGTTTGTGTTCTAAGACATGCCAAAACACGAACATTTGAAATGTTTTTAGAAAACCTAACTTCAAAACAGCCATTTTGTTCCAACTTCAACAACAAATCGCCAAAAACACAATTTATTTTTCTTTATTTCAGTTTCTGAACCATTTTAACCCACAATTACAAACAATTAAAAGTGATTAGAAGAAAAAATATTAATCCTAGTTTGTAACCCACAATTACAAACAATTAAAAATAATTAGCAAAAAAAAAGAAAAATATATATTGACACTAATTTTATAATGTCATTCCAGTAACCCTTAAACAGCAGACATTAATAACACTCCTCCACCTCTTTCTGAGAGAACTGATTTCATTCCTTAAACAATTAGTAACCTAGACCATCCCAGCCATAAAAGTCCACATATCTTAATGATAACATTTCAAATGCACCTGCAGTAATCCCAGTCAAATAAATTCAAAATTCTCACTACTTTAAAATTCCAAGCTCAACTAACTGGGTCAAGTAATTAGAGGTATCTAATAACTCAAGCCTAAAGTCTTATGTAATCCCAATCTTTAAAGTACACCTTTTATTCCACTATTATAGCATTATTACAGTAATTGGCCAATACAAATAAACCATTCTGTTTTCCTATATTGTCAGAGTAAACTTTGCAACTGAGCCAACTTTTCCCAAAGTGAAAAGAGATTCAAAATGCCATTAGGAAATAAAGTGTATCCCACTCAGCATGTGGTTTCCCACACCCACATCTACTTGACATGCAAATGAAAAGTATGGAAAGAAAAGTTTGTCCATTTTGCCAAATGTTGAATTGAAATATAATTTTACAAAACTTGAAGCATGTGACCTTTTATTATTATCACAATGCAATATTGTTTTATTTTATCATGAAGATAATGAAACTATTATTGTCCGCACATGCTGGTCGTTCCCAAGGTCATCCAATACACCCTAAAACCATACATTGGTTTTTTTCTCTTTCTTCTAGTTTTTGTTGATAGTATATAATATAAGATGAAAATCTTAAACTAACTAAAAGAACCAAAAATCTAGTCATATAAAAGTACACAATATACAAATGTATGATTCCGAGTGCATTTCCATACTTCCTCAAAGCTCTACACTACAAACAAAAGAAAGTTCAAAAATTAAAAACTCCACACTTAATGTAAACATTTGTTGCAGCTGTTAAAACTTGAAAAGGAAAAGAGATAAAAATGCAAATGCACTCATTTAAAAATCAAATAACACATTTAACAACTGCACAAAAGTGTTAAATATTTTATATAAACAGATATTAACTATTAAACTTATTTTAAAAAAATTCTCAAAAAATCTCATTTTTGATCTTCAATTTATTATAACTACAAGAAAAAAAGGAATCATGTTTGGGTTTTTTTTCTTTTTTTCTCCCTCACCCAGTCACCCCAAGGCTTTTTCATGTGTATGGGCGTGAAACCAAGGGGTGTGCAGTCTAACAATACTGTGGGGAGATAAAAAAAAAAGTAATGACAGAAAATTGTAAAAAATGTAATGGTGTATTTCCAACACCAATAATCTTTGAGCACGCAACTTGTTTCGATTTTCTCTTTTTCTGACTTTTGATTTTATTGCTTGTCTCTGTTGGCCACATGTGAACGCGGCGTTAAATGATTTGCACTTTATCTCATCAGATACAAGCGGAATTAGATTTTCTTTTCAGAAGAAAATTCGTCGTTTAATTCACGTATTAATTGGATTCAAAGAAATTAAAAATTAAAATGTAATTTACTTACCTACTGATTTATTTATCATAAATTATTGATTTATGAATTTCAATGTGTAACTTAGAAAAAAATTTACTTTGCATTAAATTGTTGGTTGGACTAGTAGTCAGACCAACAATTTAATGGAAAGTAGATTTTTTTAACATAGTAGTAAATGACTACTATGTTATTCCTATGGGGACTATTTAAATCTTGCAAAGACAGTTTGTAATAAATATTATATTTTTAAATAAATTGAAATTAATTTACCAAGCCCCAAATTTTGAATGTTTTTAAATATTTATATTTATTTAGTTATTTAGCACTTGGTAAAGTAATAACTTGTCAAATGCATGACCACCATATTTAATTTGCCCAACGACCTTGCGTGATCTTTCACGCAAAACAATTATTTGTTTTAAGTTCAGTTTTCACTGACAACCAAATAAAAAACAAATTATTACTTACCTAATTTTTTTTTATAAAAAACCAAAATTAACAAATATCGAATTTTTGAACACCTGACATGCAATTTGGTTAAGAAATTAAACCAAAATCCAAATTTAATTTAAAATTTGTCCAAATTCAAACATAATTTGGTTTTTGGGTTTACCAAATTTCATATTTGACCAAATCTAATGACATTTGTCAAAAAATTGAGTATTTGATAATTTATTTTTTAATTTCAACAAAAAATTTATAAAATATTTTCAGAGATTAAAATCCCCAAATACATTTTAAAATAAAAGACGAATTTTTAAGACTTAAGAGTCAAACATCTTAAATCCCAGAATTCTCAATTTGAAACTTGACTCACCCGATTCATTCTGGAACCTCAATAATAGTGCTTCCTGATTCGCATTAATTAATAAACTTCTCGTACTAACTCCAGCGCATTCTGTATGCAGGTTAACGACAATGTCCGCCAATTTGCTACCTCTTTCATCTAAAAATAATGAAAAATAAAAAGGTCAGTTGTGCTTCATTTTCAATTAAATATTTTTCAATAAACAAAACGATAAGGAAAGATTAATAAAAGGATTTTATGATCATGCGAAATGGGTTTCAATTTCGTTTCAAGGGCTTAATGTGATTTCAGATGAAGTAATGGATCAATATTTGCCGTCGACGAGCCTAAGTTGGTTTTATACTTAATGACTTCTCAACCTCATACATTTAAAAATCGTTATTATACATATTCAAATTTTAAAGTTAACTGACCTTTGATGAAATCTCATTCCAGATTAACATCAAATTCACTTTTTGATAGCTCACATTTTAAAAACTAATCGCATAACAGCCCTAACCCTTATTTATACATGCATTGTAATCGGTTTCCCACGAGGTGACATGTGACGTGCATGGAAATTAGTTACCAAGATAAAAAAAAATTTGTTACACAACTTTTATTATACAAAAAAAAATTTAATTCAAAGCAATAAAATTTTATTTTTATCGATTAAAAACTTCATTATTTTCACAAAAAAAAAAATAAAGATGAGAAAACAAACATGAACCAACGTTAGCTCTTTGCATTGCCTCATTTCAACCCATTCTTACACGACCATTTAATTTTAGACAGATGTTAAACTTAAAAATAGCAGGAAAAATTCCATCAAAAATTATTTTTTCTCTTCATATCTGACAATTTTTCATAACTTCCTCGAATAAATCATCGTTTTCTCAACACTTAGTGATTACTTTCAATGACTATTATTATTTTTATATTTTTTATTAAAATTTAAATTTCCGTAACTTGCAAAGCTACTTGATCCCTATTGTGTTCATTGATCTTACGATAAAATATATCCCTTGGGTCATGTGCAGCTGTGAAACTCTATTGTAACAAGCTTTTATCTTTATATTCCCTTACACCTTATTTCTCTCATCCAATTACAACGGAATAAAGTCGATTTCTACCTCTCTAACGGAATTAAATTCAATTTTTCAATCGATATTTGTTTTTGAACACTTCGACCACATTTATTAATTAATCTCATCAAAAATTAATTGTCATAAATAAATGATGATGTCTGAAAGAGGATGTAGTGAAAATCGGAGTGATAGGCGCGATTTGTATGTCAAGTGCAGTGGGATAAGGAAAAAGTGAGTGTGGTATAAATATACCGCATGTCCGACAACACACAGGGAGACGCACATAAACAAAGAAAATTATTCGCTGTTGACAAGGGGTTAAACGTAGGAAAGCTTACCATTGAAAATCCGTAAATTGAGCACATGACCTTCATTATCCGTTCTTAAGACGACTGGGAAATCAAATTTCCTCACACATTCGCCAGTATCGTGCAACGATGACACATACACACCGTGAAAGGCGAGCGCCATTTTGAAGCTGAAAGCGAGGCTCTTTATTTCGAGATTGCGGTACTGATGAAGTTTGAACATACGTGGCGCTGGCTGTTTGTTTATTTGAAATTTTTTCAATGTTAATGATAGACGGCGCTATAATATCATACAAAAAATCTATTTATTTTTTAAGAATTATGATTTTTAGATAAAATTAAATTTAGAAAACTATATAAGTTATTTTTTACATGGTTTTTAATTTTTTTAATAAAACATGGAATAACTGCATCCCATTTTCCAGTAAAGTTGCGTAACCTTATCACTTGCCTAGCATGAATTCATAACTATACTAGAATCCGCAAATAAAATAAAATTTTTAAAAACTTATTTAACATATTTGTCTTTTTGATAGAAATCAAATCAAGTTCACGTTCTTTATTCATTTATTTAAAAACTTAATTTTTAAAAAAATAAAAATAAAATCATTTGATTTTTACAGGCAATAATGATTGATGCAGTTTGTTTACTGCAGTATGAATCATTTGCTGCAACGACTCATCATCATCGCAAAAAACTTCCTAAAAAATAAAAAAAATTCAAATTATGTACTCTCATACGCCGATCGCATAACCAATTCATTTCTTACCAACGATTCCAGATCGATAATAGCTTTTTTCCCGTCAACAACAACACTCATCTCATCACCTCTAATTACTTTACTCACTGCATCATCGCCAAACATATCCATCAGCATCTCGATCAAACATTCCTTAAAGTGCATTTTATCAACTTTAATCGCTAAAGTCATATCTATAAAACAAAATTACGAAAAAAAAATTAAATTCAAACAAATAAAAATAAAATAATTTACATACTCTGTACACATTTCGATGGAATAGACGATTCAGCACGTAAAATTGTAGATAAAACAGTATCAGCATACATATCATTGACCGGACTTGCATTCCATTCTAAAACCACCATTTTGGGCTCGTGAATTATCGTGATCGCTTTAAACACACGTAAAGCTCTCTTTTCTTGAACTTCAGTTTGTTCGATGTCAGTCGTCAATTGGGCGAGAAGATAATGCAGTAATTGCAAAGAACCCGTGTATGAAATGCTTTGTCTTTGTGTAACCGTACTCATGACCATATCCGTGTATTCTAATTAAAAAATAATAAAATTAAATTAATTTAAATCAAATATGTAATCTTCAATTAGACATTACTTGGTAAATCTCCAGGTGCAAGAAGATGGTAATTGAAATTACGTTTAACTAATATTCCGGACAATTTATGTCCCGGTTTAGGTTTCTCCATAGCTAACGACCCCATAACTTTAGCTAATTTCTCTCCTCTAAAGTATAACTCGACGCCCTGAGTATTTCTCGGGTTGTGAACTTCAATTGTAATGTCTGGATCATCCTCGTATTCTCGAATAATCGCAGCTTTCAATCTGCCCATTTCATTTTGCTCTCCATGAACCAAAACCACATGAGGTGGCTTTAAAGCTCGAATGAATTCACTCGTTTGTTGATAATCAGTGTGAGCAGAAAACGAGATATAATCAACTGACATCTTTAAAGGCAATTTTTGACCGCCCATTGATGAAACTTCCTCTGGTTCTGATAATATATGCTGCAAAAAATACAATTTATTAATATCAAACTCAAAAAATCTTAAGAATTTAGTTTTTACTTTAGCTAATGTTCCTTCCACGCAATAACCAGCAATGATAACGCCATTTTTAGCATCTGTGCACCAATTTTCGAATAATTCGCGAGATAGACCGGATTGCATCATTCCGGGAGTCGCCATAATCACACAGGGTCCAACATCTTCAAATTGATCAATCCCCTTCAGATTCGATATATGTTTGAAAACAAACGGGTTGTTAATAGCAATTTGCTTCCTAATTCGATCATTCATAGCATTTATATAAGTCTGATAAACGGTCATGCATTTTTTAGCCAATGATGAAGCGTAATATATCGGTATGTCGTGTAATTCCGGATGATTAGACCAATATTCGTCTAAAATAAGAAGTAATTCCTGTGCACGACCAAGAGCAAACACTGGAATTAAGCATCGACCACCCCGATTGACTATATCGTGCACGAGACCAGTGAAACGAGCTTCGCGGTCCTCTCGTTTCTCGTGAATGTGTGTCCCGTACGTTGACTCCTATTTAAAAAATATTTGTTTACAATTAATAACACTTCACGACTTTAAAGTAAAGGAATTTTCTTCTAACCACAATTAGGACATCGGGGTGAACGTTCGGAATTTCGGCAGCCATTAAATGTCTGTCTTCCTGTCTCGAAAAATCACCGGTGTATAAAACCTTGACACCGGCGATTTCAATCATAAACATAGCTGCGCCCAGCACGTGTCCTGCGTTATAACACCAGAATTTAATTCCGTTAACTTCTTTTTCCTCGTGAAAACTGATCGTTTCAATTTTATCCATGCTCGTTTCTAAATCCGCTTCACTATACAGCATTTGTTCCGTCGCAATGTTACTATAAAAAAATTTAAAATTTCAGTTTTCATTTTCGAAAACTCAAGATTCAAATTTTTTTTTTACCTGACTTTGATGTAATCTGATAACAGCCATCTGTAGATGGCTTTTGTTGCGTGTGTCATAAAACAACGTCCTTTGAAAGTTGTTCGCATTAAAAACCACGGTAATGCACCGCAATGATCCAAGTGAAAACTGGAAATGTCAATCAATAAAATTTAACTATTACTTGATTAATATTTATACCAGTACTTACTGACTAATTAATAACAAATCGATTTCGTCTGCTTCGATTAGATCCACGAATGGTAGTGCGTCCATACCTGATAAACCAGGATGAATACCACAGTCCAACTATTAAAAAATATGTTGATTAAGTATAATTTTGCAGATTTTTAATTGAATTCTTCTTGGTTTACCATGATGTGTTTGCCTTTGAATTCTAACATGATGCATGATCGACCAACTTCTTGACCAGCGCCGCTAAAAAAAAAATATTTAACGACCAAAAATAATATATTATAATTTATAATTTTGTCTTAGTTTACAGTGGTCGAATAATTAGTTGGTCGCTTTCTTCCGCTGGTATAGTGGTCTCAGCTTTTCTTTTCGCTGCCATTTTCAAGCTTGCTATGACGATTGTCTGTCAATAATCACGTGACCACAACCATACTGCCCAACGATATATAGGACGTTTTATATTACGGCGCCATCCATTGGCAATATCTCACAACTGTGTGACAACAGTGCAACTTGGAACACTGACTTGCGAGCTGACTTGTGAGACAAAATGTAAAAAGACTGTTGTGTGCCATATGGTCTACTTTATATAAAGAAAAGGAAAAGAAAGAAGAAAAAAAGACAAAAGTTAAAAATTCTTTTAAAATGGGTATAAGCTGTATAAGCAAAGAAATACATCACCTGAGGCTGAGTTAACATGCGGTAGTTCTAAGTTTCCCCGTTAGGGGTTACTTGCCATTGTGATTTATTGTCCATGGCAACGAAGTGATGTCTGTCGTCTAATAAATGACATCAAGTGGTGAAGGAAGTGGAGTGGTGAAGTAACATTCAGTCTCTAATCCCAGGTAGCTTAATGGTAAAGCACCCAACCGGCAATTGGGGGATCTGGGTTCAAGTCCCGGTCCGGGCTCCAATGGAGTCTGGGCTATTTGTTTTTCACCAAGTACTGTAGTTATGAGAACATTAAAGCCATTGATTTCCAACTTTATAAGCAAAGCACCGCACAGATGTTTCACTGCATTGCATCGATATTCCGTCTATTAATTCCGTTTTAAGTTAATTACAGGCGAATTATTATTTTTCTATTATGTAAAAGAGTGTTGCGCGAGCGGGTTTGTTTGGTATAGCCAGCTACACGGCACATCGTTCGTGCTAGAGCGACCACATTAGGCCTGCCGTTCCGTCGTAAAGTGGACACGGTTCCTGCGGAGTTTGGAAGAGGGGTCAAACGTGGGATCGAGTGGCTGTGATATTTGTTGCCGCAGCCAGACCCTGGTATGACAACACTACCGCATCACGTATACTCCATTCACGTCACGCCATGTGCGCGTACATTAAACGCGTAGATAAACGTCCAAAAAACACATTGTGATCAACATTGATGGAATATTGATTAGAATAGGATTAGACAAATACTGTAAATATTCAATCATCTACTCTAATTATTAATTTATTCATTGGGTTGCATACAACGCTAAAGCAACCTGAAGTTTAAAACAAATAACAAGCCAACTTGAATCAACATATAATGTGCATAAATTTATAAATATTTTAGTGGTAGTAATTAGATCATCTCCTTTTTAACAACACTTTGATGGTGACTCGTCTAGAGAACAAGTCATTGCTCCATTGAAATTAATAAATTCTTGTTTTATAATTTAAAACAAGAGACTCCATGGTAGGTTATAAAAACCATAACAACTTGATTCAATTCAATACTTAATTTAAGAAAGAAAACGTATTAGTTCAATTAAAACATAAAATGTTTACTTTTAAAAGAACATGATACTACTTTTTTATATTTGGTGAGAAAACTTTCGTGTTTTAATCAAGAATGTCAGAAGTACTTCTCATTATATACACTCAATTTAGAACAAATTTTTAAAAAATTTGTCTTTTTTCAATACAAACATCCAAAACATTATAAAACATTATGTGATAAGTTACATGAAACCTGTAAATAAATAATCACTTCATTTTCAATCATCAACTTTTGCAACAACAAAAACGCAAATTTTCTACATAATTAAATTACCAAAATAAAATTGAAAAGTCCTATTCTTTTATAAGTGATCTTATTTCTTTTATTGCAAAACATAAATTAAGGCAATGATCCATCAATTTCGAGCCTATACTCACAAATCTCATCAATAAAATAACAACCTAATGTGAAAATAACTTTAAAAATCACAATTATTCCAATTATTAAAATCAGTTCCTCCTTCAACATTTCCATAAGATTTTAAATTGATTACATATTTATTTATTTTCATACAAAAAAGAATTGAATGCAATCTCAACTTTGCTCATTCCATTACAATTCAATAAATAAATTCTATTCGTTAGCTGTCTTCTCTTCTATATTAATTTGTACAATTAAAAACTTATATATACTGTAACATGTATGTATAATTTATGAGCAAACGGTTTTCTTTGAGAAATAACAAGAAGACATGGCACACTGATAATAACACTTAATAAAAATTCTTTTAAATTCTTTTATTTCTCGAGGTCAAAGAGAAATTGTACTCAAAGATTTATCAGATGTTTTGCTGGGTGCCTGGGAACTGTCAGTCACGGCAGTGTATGTTGGAGTTGTTGAACTTAATTTTGGATCTGAATCAAATAAAAATAAATGAAATTTGACATAAAATTTTAATATTGAATTTAAAAAACCTTTAGTGTTGGCGTATGAGGTTGCATCACTAGTGTTTAAGGCTTGACGAATATCTTGTATAGTACTCGAAATATTCTTCAATTGAGACGCTGTTAATGTTTGTTCAGTTCTTAGTTGGTACACATATTGCCACAATTTTTCAACTTGAGTTGAAATATTCTGCAAAAAAGTATTTAATTGATTATTTTCAAGCAGATCTGCAGAAATCAGATGGGCAGAAATATAAAATTTTGCAGTTTTCCATTCTTAAATGTCAAGAATATTTCCAAAATGATGAAAGTTATATATTAGTTTAAAAAAGTTTTATTTATGTATCAGGAAATAGAAAATATTTTAAAATTTCCAAGTCAATTAGTAGTCAATTCTAAATCCAGATTTATTTGCGCTTTTATTTCATTCCATGCGAATTGGTCTAGATAGATGTTATCACAACCTTGGCAACATAACTTATTTAAGAAAATTTGAGCATCTAGCAATTTTGTAATTGAACATAAACTAATAGAATTGCACATGAGTTTATCAATCGCATTAAGTTGTAGAAAGCGAGTCATCAAAGATATTGCTTCAATAGCAAAACCGCTTAATAACATTTGCAAATTAATTCAGGGATGTCAACAATTTCGGTTGGCAGAGCAAGATACAGTTTCTATAAGTTTCTGAACCCTTTATGATTGGAAGAACATTTATCAGAAAATAATTAGACAATTTGCGATTTCTCGTACGAGATTTATTTTATTACAAAAATCCAGCTTGGGGAGACATAATATCAGCTTACAAGTTAGTGTCTATACTGTATATCTATATTCTATACATCAGACTTATTGCGACTGCTAGCACACGTCAGTCATTCAAATGATAAAACATTAATTCTTAACTACCTGTTGTTGTTGACGCATATGATCAATAACTGCATATTCTTCAATAGATCGGTTTCCATTTTTATCACTTTGGTTGAACTAAAAAGTAAATTATTAATTATTTATCTGTTATGCAGTATTAGATTTTGTTGGTTTTTATACGTTTTTAGTGAGCAATTCCTGATATTTATCTAATTGTTCTAATACATCTTTCACGCTCATATTTTTAAAATATGTTTCATTCCATTTAGTTGACATCAAACTGTCAATCTGCAAAATCAATCATATTTAAAAACAAGTATAAATAATAAATACAAAATATATTTACGGTTTCATTAATTTTGACTGGTACTATTTCATTAATTTGAGCTGGAATCTCCTCTACGATTTTTCTTTCCAGCACATCTAGTCTTTCATCAACAACCTCAGACTTATTTTTCAAAGTGTGAATTACCATCTGGAAAATGCAGAAAAACATTAACAAACAAAATATATTCATTATGGAAGATAAACCTACATGATTATGATGCAAACTCTCAGATGCAGATTGAAATTTGAAATACAATGTTTTATTTAAATCATCAACCAAACCTTCAAGATGTTCGAGCTCCTATAAAAACATTGCAAAAAATAATATTTACTGTACCGTATAATTTCAAAGTAAAATATTTGATTAACATTCGAAAATTTCATTTACAAAATTGTGTTTATGTTAAAATTAAAATAAAAAAATATTCGCAAATTGAATTTAAAAAATTGTGTTTACGTCAAGATTATTTTTAAAAAATGAATATTTTGTTCGAGGGGGAGAAATTTATTTGTGCTTTATCATGCTTTTTATATGAATTGTACTCACATCTCCGGTGAATGATTGAACAGATGGCTGTGATGTTGCTGCTTGACTCAAATTTGATAAAATTTCAACTTTTTTCTATTTGCAAAAGCAAAAAAAGTTATAATTTAATTGAAAAAAATCTTATAATACCGTAAATATAAAAAACTTACCTGCATTCCATCCATTTTTGTTTGAACATTTTTGCTGATGCTGCTCGTTTGTTCTTTCATTTCCTTCACTACTGTGTCTAAATCTGTAATTTTACTCCCAATTGATGCAACACTCTAAAAAAAATTCCCAATTAATTCAATTTTTAAATAATTAATGTAAGCAAAATACTTGTTGCAAAGATTGGACTGTTTGCGGTAATGTTTCAATTTGAGGAGCCGCTGCAATACTCTTGCTTAGATTGTCAGTCGTTTTCCTCAAACTTTCAATCTAAAAAAATTACAAAAAAATTCTTGTAAACGTTTCATTTAATTTTAAGAAATACGTACATCTTTGTTCAGAGCTGAAATTGTTTCGCCCATCTTCATTAGGCTCTCCTTATTCAATGTGCTATTGCCTTCCACGAAATTCAATCTACTGTGAATTTGATGAAACTCTTCCGGTGTCTTCCTGGTACCAGATTCCACTTTAAAAAAAAATAAAAATAAAATTAAGTTAATCATAAAAAAATTCAAATTACAGTAATTAAGTTACTGTAATTGCAAACAAACCAAATAAGCAACTGTTTACGACTAAGCACAAAATACAATTTACAATATCGAATGCCTATGATTAAGCGTTATAGTTTTCCTTTCTAGTTTGAACTTTACTGATGTTAATAATGGATCTTAAAGATCACAGGAATAATGTTTAAGCAAAGTAAATTATAACTTGAAAAAAAAAATGTTTAGGCATTGATTTTACCACATCGCCTTTAATTATTGAACATTCAAAAAAAATTAAAATATTGTCGTTTTAAGCCTAAACTTTAAAGTTTGGACTTCAACTTACAACTTTCAATCACATTATGCAAATCCTTTATGCCAGACAGCACTTCTACAAGAATCCGAAAAAGTGCTGAACCAATATATATTTTAGAACCGACAACAAACTTTTTTCTCTACTGAAATATTTTATTAAATATTATATTATATTATATTATATTATATTATATAAAACATATACTGCTTTTTTTAGACTTTTACCATCAGTATAATTTAAAACTCAAAAACTGCAAGTGCCATGCAAAAGAATGAAATAACAAATATGCAAAAAGAACAAACATGCCAAGCAGAATGTGTAAGAGAAACAATTTGTTACACACGATATCTCTTTTACCTTTCCTGAAATAGTTCCTCAACATGTCAACTTCCTGTTTCAATCCCAAATGCATCCATATTAGCATAGCCGAACCCACGACGGAAGCAGTCACCAGGGTCAACATGCACAGGGGCATGCACGCGACATAGAATCGCGATGCCTTTCGTCCACTGCAAAAATATGCAGGTAAAAACGAATCAATTGAATGAATAATTAATTAAGACTCCGAGGTGCTATAGCAGTTGAAAGTGCCACTTTGCTTCTTTGCTGTGAAGTGCAACATTCCAAGGCCTGCCTTAAAGCGCTCTAGTAATTATTTTTCAAAATCACCACTTTGTTAAAATTAAAAAACGGCCCGTGTTGTTTCCTCCACTGGTAAAATTTAAAAGTCGTTAGTAGAAGCAATTTAGTTAAAATGCAGATGAGCAATCTAGCTTTTAAGCTGGAGTCTTAAGGGGCAGCGAACTTGAATGCCAAATAAATTAAAAATTGATCAACCAATTTTATTCTAAATTTTCAAATTCATCGATTAGTTATTAATTAGCTCAGAAAGAAAGTCATCATATTATCAAACAAACAAAAAAAAAAAGAAGAAATTTAATATTTGAGAAAATGGGAGTCCGTTGAATGAGTAATTGCCTAATTAGTAATTAATCATCGTATTAAAGTCGAAATAAAAGTTGAAAATGTGATTTCGAGCCTTATAGTATGATTTTAAAAGTAAATATTGCCACATAAGATAAAACCAAGAAAGAAAAAAAAATAGAAAAGAGAATTTAAGTTGACAGAGATTGACGATCAAGATCAAGTTGACAAAATAGTTGACAAAATAGTTGACAAAAACACCATGTTTATAACGCAGAACCTCGTACCACCATGATGGAACCTTATTATAAAAGTTACAGAGATAATAAGTTATTTAATGGTCTGTAATTACAGCAATCACATAGTTTACGTTTTATGGCCAATTTTGCTCTCTCGTTATTAGGCAATACTGTAAGTTTACTGGCATGCTAAGAAACTCGCTCTACACCAAAAGAAACTGATTTCAGGATATCATAAAACGGCAATTCTGATGTTAATAAAATCAAAAGAAATCAGTAAGTAAATTCAATACTGCTCATTTTAAGTGATTTGGCTGTGAGGTTTAAGACCGTTTAGTTGAAAGTAAAGCTAAAACGCAGTCAATGGACCTAAAACCTATAATTGCTAAACCGTTAACCAAAAAATCCACACAATTTTAGTACTCCTTAAATGGTTTAAGACATCAAAAAATGTATGACTGAATAATGTTCGCTAGCTCTTAAAATGTCCGAAATAATTTTTATTTATTTCAAAGTTTTCAGAACATGTTTAAAAAATCATTTTGTATCCCAAACAGCTCATTTGAGTTTGGTGAGGAACATGGTTGGCCACTACTGGCATATGGTGCTGTTTTCTGCATAGGGTTCACGTCACAACTGGTAACAATTGCGCAAATTCTCTATTTGGCATCTCGTTTTATCTCGTTTTATCTCTTTTATCCTCGTTTTTACAACTTCAGCTTTGGATTTTAAACCTTTATTTAATATTTTTCAAAAAATCTCAGAAAAAGTATGTAAGGGTTTTAAAACATTCTTGATCTAATGGACCAATAAAAAATCTGATGTTCTAAACCTTTAAGCACTTTGAAATGATTTGAAAACCCTAAAGTGAAAAAGTAATTAGTTAAACAGGATATTAATTAATTGTCTTACAAGTTAGTCAGTAAATAAAGTATGTATAAATTTAGATCTGAGCAAACCAAGGACTATAATCTAAATCTTAGATCTTAGATCTTAGATTGTAGTCCTTGAGCAAACGCACCTGAGCGTAACTGCACTTTTCCCATAAAACTCTGGTTCAATGTCCTTTAATACTAGAAGTATCCATAGCTGAAAATGCCATATCATTGCCATCATTTGCATTCAAAAATTGAATCAAAAATGAACCTATTTCTTTTATTAAACGGTTTATGACATCAGTCCATTGGATCAAGCATATTTTAAAATCCTTAAATAATTTTTTTAGAGATTTTTGAAAAATATTTAAGGGTTTAAACCCAATGTTGAAGATGGGAACACAAGCAGGCGACAATATAAAAAGTGAGAGATAAAAGCAAGACCAAATCGAAATTTTGTGCGATTGTTATCAGTTGTGACATAAACCCTGACATAAACATTGAACATGGGGATGGGGAATACCAACTGTGATGTCAGAAACAGCGCCCTGCCAGCAGTGGCCAACAATTTCCCTCACCAAGCACGAATAAGCAGTTTGAGATATAAAATTTTAAACTTTTAAAAAATAAATAAATATTATTTTAGGCTGTTTTAAGGGATGGCGAAAATTAATCCACTATAAAATGTTTGATGTCGTAAACCATTTAAGCATTTATAATCATGTATCATATGATCTGTGTAAAAAGCTTTATCGCTGTAGGTTATGGCTTGTTAATTGCAGTCCATGTTAACATATTATTCCTCTTTGTATATACTGTACAAAATTTTACATTAATTGGTTTCAATGACAATTTAGTATGCTAGTTAAAATAAAATTTATCATCTAAAACCTGGTTTTAAATGAAGTAATTATTGTAAATTGAATGGATATGCATTGAAATACTTAGATGTTTTAATATAAAAATTTACATATAATGTTAAAACTAGCATTTTATTGACTTGAGCCTGAGTAAATCATCTTTGGATGAAACGGGCCTTGTGTTATCTTTATGTCTACACACATATGTAACTATTTCAATGCAAAATGTAAAAAAAGTCCCTAGGTACTGCTCAGCATGAATATTGATAAGCTGCAAATTTTTGTATTTTTGGAATGGAAGATACGGTGAAAAAGACTAAAAAAAAAAACTTAGAACGTCTCGAAAAAAAATAATTAAAATCTAACATTTATTTACTTTCTATTTATTAATCACATTTATCTTTAACTGTATATACATATATATATATATATAAAATAAATAAAAAAATACTTTTTGCTGCAATAAGTACTTTCTTAGGTAAACTGCTGCAGAATCATTTGGACCGTTATAGTATATTTACATTTGCCTTTCTTTTCTCTGGAGATTTTCCTCAGATTGTATCTACTTGCATTTGATAAGATATTCGATTTAGTAAAAAACAAGTCGCTTCACATAATGTACAGCCTTTGACCTAGCTGTCTTAAATTGTCAATTCGGACGACTCTCGACTATGTCATTACAGCTAGGAAACTCGTTAACTTTTCACATCTATTGATTAAAAGATAAATGGTAAACAGCCTCTCAACTTGAAGCTGATGAATATTTGAGATATTTAATAGTCAAAGCCCCAAAGACAGATGCTAATCAGATAAATTCAACATTCCAAATGATTATTTTGGAACAGCAGTCTAATTACCTATAATTTCCTTCCCTATAAACCCATATATCTGAAGCCAAGCGCATTTCCAGCTTAAATTGACGAATAAATGTCACAGTTTTGATTACAGGCAATTTTTTCCTTGTAATTTATCTTTGTTCGACTACCACTTGTGCTGTGCAGAATATCACTGATCAGAATGATTTCTATGCCACGTGTCAAAAAATCCAACCAATCACAAATAAGTATGTTGAATTACAGCAATAACATCAATTATGTCATTCATTTTGCCAACTTTTCATATAGATTTGACTCCCGGTGTAGTAATCACATGAATTAAAGTCATGGGTCCCAAGAGTTAACGTGACACAATTCAACTTTATGCCGGTAAAAAGCTCCCTCGCGATGGAGAATAGAGTTGCGACTTGTGAGGTGATATAAAATTCACCAGACAAATTCAACCCTTAATTAGAAGCAATTTATTGTGATAAGAAGGTTGAGCTGCATTCAATGCTTAAAGGGTAACAGTTTTTACTAGTCCATTGAATCAAGCATCATTTAAAACCCTTAAATAATTTTTCAGAGATTTTTTGAAAAATATTAAAGAGTTTAAACCCAATGATGAAGTTGTGAAAACGAGCAGATGACAATATGAAAAAGTGAGAAATAAAAGCGAAATAATAATTTTTTTTAAACGTGTTCTGATAACTTTAAAAAATAAATAAAAACTCTATTTAACAATTCGTGCACAAAACTCCCATTGGTTAATGGCCTATGCATTGTACTGAAAGTATATATTGTTGTATCTTATTTTCTCAGCTCGACTAGAGGATTAAAATAAGATACCACAATATATACTTTCAGTACAATGCAAAAAAGTCACTTCTCAGTTTCGTGCACAAATTATTGGACAGAGTTTAGTCCATTTTAAAGAATGACGAAAATTATTCATGTAAACAATGTTTTAAGTCTGATCTGATTAACGAATCACGTTAAAGAAAAAAAATCAAAAATTCATTTCTTGTGACTAAACAAATTGATTTGACATATTTTTAATCAATACAGCTTTTATTGCTCATAAAAAAGCATAAGAATTTCAAATTTGTTTGCGATACAATAGATAACGTTAATGGCACCGACGCCCTTAAGAAGCTAGCTTCCCTGAGTTATACAGCCCATTTAGCCCAATAATTAAAACGGACACTGCCTATAATGCTGCCAATCCCAATAAAATCAGGACTACAGTACGTTGGAACCATCGAAAAAAATGAAAAAATTACTCAACAGTCTCTATTCGATAGTCTTAAAAGCAGTCAAGCATGTTTCCCATAAAATTGGCTCTTAAAGTTCCAGAAATCCATTTCTTCCCTCAATACATCAAGGAAATTTAAAAAGATAAGACGATTATATCATTTTCAAATCATAACATAACTTAAATAATCTTTACAGCAGTAACTACATTAAACTTTCAAATTTCACTATTATACAAACATTATACAGTTATTCGATATATCTATTCATCTTTTTGTATCACCTTTAGTTACATTCTACGCTTTAAAATTAAATATTGATTTCAACTACATTTCCTTCCTAAAAAGCTGC
Organism: Strigamia maritima; assembly: GCA_000239455.1. Lineage (NCBI taxonomy): Eukaryota > Metazoa > Arthropoda > Chilopoda > Geophilomorpha > Linotaeniidae > Strigamia > Strigamia maritima. The sequence continues at coordinate 299,941 of JH431327.1, read as the reverse complement.
GTACAAGATCTGCATTTGCTGGAAGACTTTTATTTAGCAAGCCAACTTCATTTGTCTCCCTACAAGACAAAATAGCTCATTTCTTCTAAGATATTGTTTCATGCTAATATCATTGCTGTGACATTACCACGCAAAACGGAAAGAATAATCTATTCACAGTGCAAAGTCGAAATTAAATTCCTCTTTTCAATTTGCAAGTGTCAACATTGAATATAAAACTACTATCTAAGTGTCTACACCTGAATCTTAATCCTAAATTCAGACTGCACTTTTTTGTGCATACTGCACAGGATATGAAAACGCTACTCAAAATTGTTTTCCAAGTCTTTGCATACAAGTAAATTGTCTTTTGGCTATTGTTATTTCTAAAAATAGAAAAGAAGAAAAGACTTTCTATCTCCTTTATTTTCCACATGGAAAAGTAACTTCTCATTTAACACACTTCAGTAACAGATTATTGAGCATGCGCAGAACCAAATACAGCGTTGTTGACTTGTTGGTCATCTACCGACTGTCAAATTCAAAATTGTTCATTCGTTTCAAGCTTTGAACAACGATTAATGTGGTCATCTACACGTTGTTGGAAGTATATTTGACAGTTTAGATTTATTCATATGTTTTCACTTTCGGAGGAAAATGATTTAATAATAAAAACCAATAGCTGTATTTGTGAAGTGATTTAATAGATACCAATAACTTTTATAAAACAGCTACTGTAATAAATAAATAATAAAATAATACCATAAAAGGGTGCTTTAAAGTTTAAACCTAATCCGTGTTGTGAAATCCAATGCAATTTATTCTCTTGTTCGTGAAAGAACAGAAAGGGTTAACATGTAATTTGGTTCAATGGTGGTACTAAAAAAACATGAAGAAGATTAGTAAAACCCAATTATTACCTCTAATTAAAAAAATCAATTCAAAAAAGTGACTATGCGCCTTCAAAAATTAAATTAGGCATTTAGTTTTAGCGAAGCTTAATTTTAAAGTTTAAGACATCAGTTTCTTTTCTTCTAGGAATGATTGCAAAACATCATCGGATTTTCCAAATGCCAGAAAGACACAAATAGATGAAAAATACCGAGAATAATAGAATTGAATGAGTAGTCAAGATCAAGATAGATGCTGTGATTTTCCACAGTATATCCAATTACAGTATACAATAACAAATGGTTGTTTTGTACTTTTGCAGAGGCGTATTGAGGGGGGGTCGGGCGGGTCCGGACCCCCCCGAAATTATTTTGAAATAAATCTTTTTGTATAAAAAAAATTTTTTTTTAGTAAAAAAAAAAAAACTTATAAACATTAAAATAAAAATTACCAGGTGTGAAAAGTTGATCACTAATTTTTTTTTTTTTGCTTATAAGAAAATTTACTTAGACCCCTCCTGAAATAATTTTCTCCCTACGCCCCTGTACTTTTGTTACAACCGTGTAAAAAGAAAGAAAAAATATTTTTTTAAAATCTTCTTTCTTGAGGTTATTTGCACACGGTTTTCTCCCCATTTTTTTGTTTTCAGAAAATTCTCAACTTTCATTTTGCGCAGCTTTTTCACCGATAGTGCAAACAAGCATTAAACCTACAGTTGACTAAACAACCACACCGTATTGTTGGGTTGGGCGACTGCACTCTGCTTTTTAAAAAAAAGACTCGACATAACTATCTCGATATCCCTGTAGGATTTACGGGTCAAGTGCAAAAAAAAAGCGTAGAATCCAGAAAATATCCAAAAAAAATATTTTTCTTCTGTGACCACACAAGTCCCTTATTACAAAGATAAATATATCAATATATGAAATAATTTGACCATGAAATGTCCCTCAAACTCAATTCAAATTAATGATTACATCATATGTTAATAATAAGATATCTTGATCTGCAATCACACAAGAATCACCCCTGAGTATGCGAAAGACCTCATGCATGGTTGGCTGCTTGCCCTAGAGGCGAAATGCACTTGCATGTTTACCACGGCACTGACTCCGATTGCTCCTTCACTGCAATTTCTTTCCAGTATCATTATCACAAGTTATCAGTGGTATTCTGAAACCCTGAATATCCAGCAATATTGAGGAGTAGCTTAAATTTTATTTCTGCAGTGCTGACTCATCAATTTAAAAGGTTTACAACATCAAAAATTTTATTACTGTATAATTTTTGTTTGCTTTTCTCTTAAAATGGCCAAAATGATTTTTATTCAATTTTTAAAGTTTCCAGAACACGTTTAAAAAAATTAGTTTGTATTCCAAACAGCTTATTTGAGCTTGGTGAGGGACATTGTGCCACTCAGTAGTGGCTAACAATGTTTCTGACGTCACAGTTGATATTCCCCAATCCCCATGTTAAATGCTTAGGGTTCACGTCATAATTGGTAACAATCATGCACATTCTCAATTTAGTCTTGCTTTTATCTCTCACTTTTTTTATAATAGGTGCATTCAGGAACTAAAACATTTTCATGCCTCAGTCGTTTCTCTCGTTTCGTTTCCTGAAATGTGTCGTCATTTCTGGAAACGTTTATGTTTTAGTCAAGAAACGCGCGTGCACACACGTTTTAGGAAACGCTACAATTCCTGCGTTTCACGAGACACGAGTTGTGTCTTACAATTGCGCACTCGTCTGCACAGCATCTAACTCTACTGTTGTAGAGTTAGATCGGTGCCATTTGTTTTAGACGTCACAAGACTGCTTCAAGTCATGTGATAGAAGCTAAAACGAAGCTAAAACGTAGCTAAAACATGCCTAAAACTTAGCTAAAACGTGCCTCAGATTTTCACACTCAGAATTATACACAAAACATACACAAACCACACACAAAACTAACCACACGCAAAACTCGTTTTTGACAAGTTTTAGTTCCTGAATGCACCTATTGTCGTCTCTGCTCGTTTTCAAAACTTCTTTTAAACTCTTTAATATTTTTCAAAAAATCTCACAAAAATTATTTAAGGGTTTTAAAACATGCTTGAGCCAAAGGAAAAATAAAAAAATCTGATGTCGTAAACCCTTTAAGTACAACATGATGATATGCAGTATAAAAATGAATTATTGGGCTGTTAAGATTCAAGTATACAATCAGTCATAAAGTTTTATACATGCTTCGAGGTTGTTTACATTTTTATCAGTTGGTATTCCAAATTCCTGGAATGTGAAGTACATCAATTGCTCCTTCCAAAGTGCTTAGGCTTGCACAATGATCATTTACTCATTTTATAAGCATAAGCTAACAGTGCTTGTGCTATTCATGCGGTTTGTATTGTTTTTATAAAAATAGCAGTGTGGTTGTGTACATACATACATTAAATTCCAATCTAAATTGTTGTTTGTTTAAATTAGAATACTAAGGGATGTCTTGACTTGATCCCTGCATTATTCAGTTGACATAGCCGAGAGTTATTAAAAGGAAATTGTTGTCAACGGATTAAATGGCCACAATAGATAATCCAGATGTCCAGACAAACAAACCCTATTTATGTGACAACAGTAAGAACTTTCATAAATGTATCAAACATAAACTTAATAAGAATTAAATTACTAAGTGACAAGGCTGACGTTGGCTTGACATTTAATTCACATGTATCAACAAACAGACCTGTACCTCGTATTAAATTTGTGATGAAAACTCACTAGTTTCATTCAGAAAGTGATTTAATCTGACTATTTAGTTAAAAAATTAGTAAAATGTAGACTAATTACTAACCTGTCTAAATAAAACAAGCTAAGCCTTTAAGTCAAAAGGGAAGGAGATAAGTGCTTTGATATTTTCTACGTTTTACTTGGTGATAATAGACAATAGGTGCATTCAGGAACTAAAACAGTTTCATGTTTCAGTCGTTTCCCTCATTTCGTTTCCTGAAATGCGTCGTCATTTCCGGAAACGTTTAGGTTTAAGCCAAAAAACGCGCGTGCACGTGCGTTTTAGGAAACGCTACAATTCCTGCGTTTCACGAGACACGAGTTGTGTCTTACAATTGCGCACTCGTCTGCACAGCATCTAACTCTACTGTTGTAGAGTTAGATCGGTGCCATTTGTTTTAGACGTCACAAGACTGCTTCAAGTCATGTGATAGAAGCTAAAACGAAACTAAAACGTAGCTAAAACTTGCCTAAAACATGCCTCAGATTTTCACACTCGGAATTATACACAAAACTAACCACACGCAAAACTCGTTTTTTGACAAGTTTTAGTTCCTGAATGCACCTATTAAATAAAATTCATTCTCCCCTTCTTCAATCTGCTTTTCATTGTTTCTGAAAGTCTTTGGATAAAGATCGGAACGCAAATCCCAAAAAATATTGCTAAGTAAGTGAACTATTCCAAATTAAATTAGGGGTATTCACGGTGAGGCACTATTCTCACTATTGACACTATTGGCATTATTTAAAAGTACTGTCACTACCTCGTTTTAAGAAGTGGACTTTCCGTATCATGTACTGTGAAGATAGGAAAGTCCATGCTTGCTAAAACAAGGTAATAAAAGCACTTCCAAATAGTGGCAATAGTACCAATAGTGAGAATAGTGCTACACCGTGAATACCCTAGTAAAATGTGTGCACTTTTACGAAAATTAACTCCTGTTGTTTAATCTGAAAGTTAATGGTAGATTAACTTGGTTTCAATATGGCAGAAATTTAGTCTAGATATTTAGTTTTATTCTTTCCTTTGAAGATATTAGGAGCAAACCAGCCATCAATACTGTCCAATACCGTTGAACATCTTGAACTAAAAATCCGATTTATAACTTTCCAAAATGTCCGATGTTGTCCAGACTACAATGCTCGCTTCCAGCCCCACCGAATTGATGTACAGTAAATCAATTTTAGATGTGCGTGAAAAAGAATGCAGATTCCACCGAGATCCCTCCATATACATCCCATCATCAAACTCGGCACGCACCTTCTCATGTGAATAAAAATGCAAAGTCTGTGGTTAGAAAGAAAGCTGTCAAAGAATTGTCTCCTCTAGACCCCTCTAGAGATCTTTGAATAACGAGATGTTTTTTTGTGTAAAAAGTTTCATTTAAAAAATAATGAACTTTTTAATTTTTTTTTAAAAATATTTTAGAATATTTTAAAATCCCATAATTTAAAATTCTAGAATTATAGAAACAAATTAGGACCAAAAAAAAAATGCTTAAGTAACAGCTGGTGCAAGAAGGGCGCCTTTAATACATGCAAGACGGTTTTATTACATTGTAAGCTAATAGGAAATCGAAGTTCAACAAAAACAGACCAATAATAAAAAAAATATATTTTGTTTTGTTTGCATCCTACGTATAAATGAATTTTTATATCTGATTTATAAGGAAACGCGTACCAAAAAAATCTTTAAATTACCAGTATACAAAATAAAATTGTCTGTCAATATATATATAAATATATATTCAGATAAGATTGATTGGAATAAAACAAAATGAGTAATTCTCAATTGAGCAAGTTTCATGTTGACGCACAGCATACAATTTCTTATCTGTTTTGATCCATTTCCCAGCAGTTATTCAGAATGCGCTTCTTAGAATGATTGATTGTAAACCAAAATGCAAATTTGTTATTACTCCAACAACTCTAAAACTTTCTGAACACCTTCCAACATTTTCTCAAATATTTATCCAAGTTTTCATAATTCTTTCCCAAAAAATCAATTTTTTTAAAAAAAAAATAATATTAATATGACCTTGAAAACTGTAAAGAAAAAAAAAAATTTTTTTTCTGTTTACCAAGGATATATTTGTATTCAATTTAGATCCGGCACTTGTTTTACGTCATACCATAAAACCACATGGAAAAATATCAAATAATTCTAGATTTTTATCATTTTTTAAGTCAAAAAAAGAATAAAAATGACTCACTTGAGCGATTTTCTCGCTCGGAAAATACTCAGCTCCTCGGTGTCACTCGTGTCGGATCCATCGAGCAATTCCTGACTCGAAGGGCAGTTTGCTCCCGATGAAACGGTCTTCTTTTGACCGCGACATTTGCCATTAGACACCAACGCGTCTAATTCTTTACGTTTTTTCATCTTTTTGCCATTTCGAGACAAAAAAAGCACATCGGATTTACCGACCCCACTGCCAACGGTCGACTCCAGACCCGATATTTTGGATTGGGTAAAAAAAAAAATCAAATATGATGATGATGGATCCTCGGGCAAATTGAATGGCAAAATAACTCTTACTCACTCGAGTAGGGAAATCCAATTATATTTGATACAAATTCAAGAAAGGGAATTGTCGTTATGCTTTAACCGCCCACACTTCACAGCTGCTATCGCAACGAGCTAAGCGGCGCAGATAAGCAATAGTAATTGAACGACTAGCGCCAACTTGCGAGGAAATATTGTACAAAATGCACATTTGAACGTTCAACAAAATGAATTTAATATTTTAAATAAATAAATAAATAAACAAACTCGAAATACCAAAAATAAAAAATATAATCATACTGATAATTAATTTTTTGTACAAAAAATTATTCAACACATAGTTTACCCTTAGACGTGTTTACCATTCACAAGTGAACTAGGAAGTGTCAATAGATAAAGTTCAAAACACTTGACTTTGTTTATCATGTTTTCACCAGATTAAATATAGCTTTTGATTTAATTCATGCTTTTAAAATAAAATTTAACTTACAATCTTGAAGACGTTGAGTAAGGCTGAGGATTTTGTCGTACATACAGTAAAGAAACCAACTAATAACGACGGAGAATATGATAAGAAACAACACAGAGACCCATTTGATCGTCGTCCAAAAGGTTTTCGATGACGGGATTTTGCTTCTGTTTACGTTGTTTGGAGGACGGAATTTTCTAGAATTAAAAATCGCAATTAGTCATCAAAATATTAAGTAAAGTGTAGTTTTTTAGTACCTTTTTATTTTTACTTTTCTTCGCGGTGTAGCAGACTCGAGAATGTCCGACGGGGATTCACTTTCAGTGCCATTCAGCAGTTTGAACGTTTCGATATGATTGGATGTGGACATTGTTTACTTGCATTGCTCTGTAGCAGGGACTATGTAGGTATTTATTTAGCTGTCCACGTCATGAGAAAATAATCACTAGTTGATAACATTTTGATTCTCTTGGAAAATTTCTTTCATACCTTGTTTGAGCTTAGTGTGGACAAGGTAACACGCATAAATTGAATTTTATATTTCATATGTTGATCGCGAGAGTCATCAATATACCGTATCTAAATATAGAGCAGAATTTGGTTCAGAACCACCGAGGAAAAACAAGAGTTGGATCGTGTGACGAGTTAGTTTTAATTCTTGAGTTTACCGCTGCACGGCGCATTCTACTGGTGTTTTGTATAATTTACCCTAAAATAATATTATTATTTTTTTAGAAAAAAAAGCATTTTTTTTTTTTTTTTCAAAATAACTTATTATGAATGCATATACAACAACTGATGAACTGACATAATACCTACTTTGAGGTTTAGGTAGAGAGGAAATTGTATCATATACTATAGAAGTGCTACCACAGATTATAATCTGGTGCTACACGTCTGTGTGTGGTTATTTCGGGTTATTTACTTCTGATCATACTAATTTTTCATTGACAGAAAACAAATAATTTTTTATTTAATTTTTTGTTTTAGTAATTTTATGTTTGATTTTAAAATAAAATTATTTCTAATTTTAAGTAATGGCGCATATCAAAAAGTAGATCTTTTTAGTAATTTTATGTATTTTAATATAATTTCTAGCAAAATACTGTAAAATCGTTTCTGTTTCTAGAGCGTGAAAACTATTTCAACAATAGTATCCATAGCAACCTAACCTCGATAACAACTGTATAAACATTATTTGAGTACCTAAACATAGCTTCATATCTGAACTGGATTAAGATATCGCCCTGGCGTTCTATCTTCATCAGTATCAGTCTTATTATCAAACATTTTGCATGCCATACACATTTTTTAAATATAATCAAAGAGAAAAAAAAATATTTTTTTACACACCAAGAAATAACAGCCTAAAATATGTTAAAAACCAAGAAAATGATTTCCAATTTCCTGCATTCACAAAGAACAAAATTCCATATCAGAAACCTAAAAAAATCCAAAAGGAAATGTACAACAGAAAAGTCTTCAAGGTTTGCTCAGTCATTTATTTAAAACAAAATATGACAAATATATATTTTTCTCCAGATGTGAAAAAAAGTCTTGCAATAAAGTGAACATTTATCTTGACTACAATTCCAAAATACAAGTAATTTAATAAAAAATTATGATATTATAGAAATTAAACAAAAATTATTATAGCCAACTATTACAATGATCTGTAAAATATGTGGCCACATTAATTTCAACACTCCTGAAGTGATTAGTTGCAAAATTTGCAGAAATACCTACCATGCTGAATGTATCAATAAAACTATGTGTTTCCAAAGTTTAAAAGAATCTTTCACATGTGAAACCTGTGTAAGTAAATAAATAACAATAATTAAAAATAATAAATGATAATAAAATAATTTTTCAGGATTCAATATGGCAACTCTTACCAGAAACTAGTAATTTGTCTGCAAATACTCAAAAATTCATTAATAGAAAACTTTTCAAAAAAATATGGTTTGGGCCAGATGCCAATGACACAGTGAGCTACATTTTAGAAAACACTAATCAAATTTAATGCATTTATTCCAGTTTAGGGCTTTGGATTCAGAAAATAATGGCGAAATTACTGACAGAGTTTATCTCATTGCTGCCACTTTAATAAAATTAAAAAACATCAATAAGGTAATAAGTAAATGCTGGATTTATTAGGTTAAGCTCCATTATATAATTTATTTAGCTAAATTGGTTGGAGGTTTTGACCCCACAAGAAATCGTTAGTTTGAAAAAGTCATTTACTGAGTTGGACCTTGGCCATAAAGGATTTATCAGTGTTGAAAATGCAAGAAAATCGGTCGTAAAATGGATGCAAAGCCGTGGGTAATGTTTAATTTTTTATTAAAATTGCATCGTTGCATGGCAACTAAACTAAACTTAGTTAAAAACTGTCTTATCTTCGCAGGGTCGATATCAAGTTGTGCGAATTATATTCATATAAAATGGTATTTAACAATCAAGAACGAGTTTCTTGGATAGAATTTCTTTTGGAGAATGTTTTAAATATTTTGGCTTTAAGGCCAAATGTAAGAAATTGCGAGAATAATTTTTTATGGTTGGTTAATTGATATGAATTCAATTGTATGAGGAAATAAGGAACCAGATTTGTAAACTTTTGGCAAAATATTTCAATTCAAACTGAATATTAAAATTTTAAAATTCGTTGTGAATCGATTTAATGGGATTTTTAAGGCTACGGAGAACATTTCTAACCTGTTGCAACATCTAAAAGTATATGCAGCAGACCGGTTCAAAACATCGATCGCAGTCCATCGATAGACTGCAAAGTTTTGAGTATATTTAATGAAATTAAAAACAGCAAAAAAATAATTTTTAAAAATGCACAAAGATGAACAAAAAAGATGTAGAAACAATTATATGTTTCTGCTTGGATGTTTTTGCCTATCTTTCATCTTTAGAAAAACTCATATTTCATAATTAAATGATCCACTCTTCTGGGGAAAAATCTGAGCTACCCTGCAGTACAAATTAAGGTTCATCATTAGATGCAATAAGAATTTGACAAAGAATTGGTAATTTGGTATAGCAAATTTATAATGGTTTTCAAAAAATGTCCTTGAATTTCATCTAACTTTAAAAAATAATATGAAATTAATTATATTTAAGTGCTGGTAAAGCATTTTTTTTTTTTTTTAGTCTATCCTTTGGTTTTTCTGCCCAGTTTGTCTAAAAAAAATTGAAAAATTCAGATTGTTTTTGAGAAACAAATTGCTAGTAATATCAGGTTAATATATCAACAGTATTTAAAACTGCAGTGCTAATCTCAAAACCCATCAAGATATAATCGATATAATCGATATAATCCCAAAATTTTATTAATCAACACATACTAAAAGAAAAAATTTAATTATCTATATACATAAATGAAGTTTTATACCAACACACTTTATTTTTAATTAAAGATCAAACTCATTACTGTCACTCACTTAAAATAGAATCTTTGACGAGGAAATAAGTTCCGTTCAAATTAAAAAAAAAAAGCAAAATTTATTCCCACAACACCCCTTGTAATTAATTTCGGGTAAAAATAAATAAACATCAATATTGATGTCATAAGGCGGGGTCTCGCAGCTCATGCGCTGTGATCAAAATCGATTAAAGCCCAAGTTTCAGCAATCGTCGCTATACACACTGATCTGTCGATCAAGAGATATGATTTTATCCTTCACCAGCAGTTTGCCACTTTGGCAGATGACAACAGCATATTCAGGTAAGAGCTTATTCCATCGACCATCCGGTCAAAAATAGTTGTTGGTTGGTGTTTGAATATCTGAATTAAAAAATTCGATATCACAACTAGGTTGAATACGGTCATAGAAACAATCAATATTTGATACTCTAGTTTAAATGTCAGGAATTCGAAACAGGATTTACAATTCTACCATTCAAGTGTCTTATATAATTTACTTATTTCTCTAATTTCCATTCATATTAATTTTTGATTTTAACTAAAACTATTCCACTGTGTGAGACTTGTTTATTGTAGTTGTCATGGTTACTAATAACAACACTTATTAGTTTTAAAACTAATAACAGTTCAAGAAATCCTAGTGATCTTTGTTTACACAACAAAATAATCACCTGGGGGTGAAATTGTGAAATTATTTTAGCATAGATAAACAACAAAAAAATGATTTTTCAGGTAATAAATTATACCATTAATAATTAATTGTGATTTTTAATCAGCAGGTTATTGCTATTGCTGTTTAAGCCTGCAGGACACACTTCAATAAATATAATGGTCAACCTATTGATCTTTAGTAATCATTTGCCATTTATCATTTATGGTTATAAATGGTGACTGAAAAAATTAAAGAGGGTGTTAGAGGATGCTTTTTCATAGCACCCATGGCACAAATATTATTATTGAAGAAGAAGAAACAAGAGCAACTCGATTGGACAGTTTCTGTCACGGAATCACCTTTAGGTATAATAGAACTAAAAAGAGTCATTAAATGGTCATTCATAATGAGATTATCAACCTTGTTTTTTTTTTTTTTTTTTTTTTTACAGCAAAATGCCATTGGAGATTAACGTGCACGTGACGATTTTGGTCACTCAAATCCACGAATGGAGTGGTGCTCTTAGAATTGGAGTGACTGCCCAAAATCCAGAAAGTCTTGAACACCTTCCAAGATATGCTTGTCCGGACTTGGTAGACACTGAAGGATTCTGGGCTGACGCCATACCAGAGAAATTAGTGACAAATGGAACCAGGTAAAAACATTTTTATTTTTTAACTACAGTACAATTTAATTGGTTCCATCAAATCTGTAAGGAAAAGAAACCTATCCTCATTAAATAACATTTAAAAGGCGGAAGTAATAAAAATTTGATCATAAGTTTTTAAAATCATGTTTCATAACTCACTTTAAGTTTAACATAAGGATACATAGATCATATTTTCACCTTTCCTGCTTTCTAGAAGCAACTTAATAATGTAAGCAGTACACAAATGCCCATATTTTCTCTTAGTTAAATTGACAGCTAATTTGGGATGTTCTAAATAAAGTTACCAGTTACCAATGCGCATGTCCTTCTGTCTGGTTCAATAAATTCTCTCACAAGGCAGTTGACTTCTTAAAACTTATAGTCGGAAATGCAAGACGAAATAATGTAATTTGAGGGAAGTAATTTTTCCCTTACCCATAAATTATAGCCAATCTGGTAGTTTTCCACTATTACGTCAATGATCACATAAATTTTATTAGATTATACCAAAGTCATGTGAGTAAAGTGAAACACAGTAATTGTGTTCCAAAACTCTCGTGTTGAGGCTTTTAGTCGAGTCATGTTACATATTTTCATAGTGATCTATGATTTTTAACATTTCACAACTGAAACTCCTAACATTGGAGTTTTGAAATGAACCTACGTAGTGTAAACAAGGTTTTATATCTGTAATGGAAAATTGGTGATAAAACTGGTCATAATTATTAAGATTATAAAAGTAAAGTCTCCTAACCTATAAAGTATATACTGTAAAATATATATTTAATTTTTTTTAGAATCACCTTCTATTTAACTGAAGATAATTCATTACAACTATTTATTAACAATGAACACCGAGGTGCTCACCTGTCTGATTTACCAGTCCACAAATCCCTATGGCTGCTCTTAGACATCTATGGCAATACAGAATCAGTTCAGTTCACATCTAACGGTATGTTTTATTGCCTATAAGTGAAACTAAATCAAAAAGTGTCTGCGACAAAAGAATTGATTTTCTTTACAATGTGCAAGTGGGTCAGTGACATGTTACACTTTTTTATTGCTGGCCTATCACGCCATGAGTCAAATATAGAATTTATTATGTCCTTTAGATTCACTTCCAGTGGAAATTGTAGCGAGGGGTCCACAAGCCATGTATGCATTTCGGTTAGCGAAAAACTCTGGAACTCTACCTGTCTTCCGCACACGACTTGTTCTTTTGGGTCAAGATGGAGCAGGAAAAACAAGTCTTAAAAATCTTCTCACTGGAAAAAGGTAATGTGTCATTGTTTCTACAGTATGTTCATAAATCATTTTAGATGAAATTACATCAGTTTCATTAAATTCTTTCTACTATTTAAAAAAAAAATCTGTAAAAAATAGAAATAGACCCTAAAGAGCACTATAAAAATTGATCCAAAAATCAAATTTTGACAAATAACATGAATTTAATCCCTCACACAGTTTATTGTTGATGTCTAGAAGTGCTAACAAAATTATTGGAAGCACTAAAAAGCACAAACAAAGCACTTACTATTGATATTTTGGCATATGTCAGAGGCTAAAGCTTCTAAAAGTCAATATTCTATTGCTCTTTTTGTAACGACTGTAATAACCATCCAAATCTAATGATGGAGACCAAAATCGACATTGTTTAATATAGCGTTATAAGAACTATATGAGGTCCAACGTCCAAGCATCTAAATTGATCAAATTCTTATGAATAATTTTATCTCTATGGTCAATTACAACTGCAACAGCAATTATTATATTTTACAGCTATCATGAAAGGGAACATCATAAATCAGAAGCAGTTGTTACAACCGGATGGTGTGAGATCAATCAACACGACAATGGCAGTTGGTTAATGGCCGAAGAAACCAATACTGAAAATGAAGGAGCTACTTCCCTGTCAGAAGGATATTTTGAAGCTCTAGCTGCTAACATTGCAAAAGAACTATTACTTGCTGAAAAACATCATCAGAAAAGTGAAGAATTAGATACCTCATCTGCTACTAAATGGATGCAAAGATCTGACAGAAAACATGTTTGTACCGCTCATTATAGAAGAAGACATGCTAGAAATAGTTCTGATCAAGATAAACAAGAAGAAATGACTGTTGAACAATTAAGAAATGACTTTTTAAATGAATTGCCAGACAGAGTAGTACAAATGGTGGATAAATTTCTTCTAAGTAAAGAAAATTGGCAGAATGAATCTTTTGACAATCAGTTTCTAGGATCAAACATTCTTTTAAACATATGGGATTTATCCGGAAAATCTATTTATCAGTCAATTCATCAGGTAAAAAAAAAAATTATTGCTAAATAGAAAAATGTAGTTTAAATCTATATTTTGTAAAGCTTTTTTTGTCGCGAAGAGCAGTGTATGTATTGGTGTTCAATTTGTGCCAAGATCTAGACGCACCATCTCTTATTCCTGTTATTACAAATAAAGGAACTATGGTAATTTGTGCATTAGAGAATTACTTGTACAGTAATTTTTTATATTGCTGTTTGAAATAGGTTGAAATTGAAGAAAGTGAAATGACTAATTTAGATGAGTTGTGTTTTTGGCTCAACTGCATTTATGCTCACACTTCATCAACAATAGTAACTAAAAATCAATCGGAAGAGTTCTGTTCACCTGCTGTTATAATAGTAGGAACACACAAGAAAAGCCTGCATCCAGATCCTGAAATCAGAGGAAGAATGGCAAGTTTTGTTTATAATCCTTGTAGGAATTATAGCTTAAATATCTCTAAATCTTTAGATTGAAGAAAAATTTCAAAAAATTGAAGAAGTCATCCGAAATAAAGTTTTTTATAAAAATGTTGCAAAACGCTACTTTGCTGTTGACAGTTCTAGTGAAGAGGATCAAGAAGTGTGTCGATTAAGAGAATGTATTGAGGAAACAGTGAGTCAAGAACCTTATATAGGTGAAGAAATACCCCTAAAGTGGTTGAAATTCGAAGAAGCCATGTCACGTTTAGTAGAAAAGGGTATAACACATATCAGCAGGCAACAAGTAGGCATAGTCACTTGACTCTTGGTTAATCTCTAATAAATTTCTTCTGCAGTTACAAGAAGTTGCAAGAAATGAAGGTATTGATGAAGGAGATAACTTTTCATCTGTTTTAGAGTTTTACCATGACCTTGGACTATTAATTCATTATGAATCAAGCTTAGAAGAAAATCTTTTTCATACAGTCATTATTGATCCAGAATGGTTAATTGAAGCATTTGGAAAAGTTTTTGCAGCATCTTCAAATGAAGACAAAGTAAAAAATAAAACCTTCTTTTATAAAAATGTTGACCTATAAGCACTTAACATAATACCGTACCCAAAATGTGTATTTAGTGGCCTGACTCTTGGAACTGGATCAGTAGGCTCAAAAAAGATGGAATTTTAGAAGATGGGCTAATTAATCAGATATGGGCAGATTGCAAGGATCAAAAACCTAATCTACTTGCTCTTATGGATAAATATGACCTGTTGTGTGAAAGAAAAACCTTAGTAAGTTTAGATCAGCTAATCCTTTTGGTTATGACTGATTGCTGTATGTTAATTTCAGAATACCCCAGATATAATAATACTACAAGCTCAAGAAACTAAAAGTTGGTACATACCAAGTCAGTTAAAAAAGCACCAAGATGTGGAAACATGGATTCCTCCTGAAAACAAAAGCATTCAGTTCTACATTAATTTCAATGGTTTCTTACCAGTCAGTCTCTATCATAAACTAGTAACCAAAGTCTTACGCTGGACACAAGAGATTTCCAGCTATCAACAACCAAAGTTATCTTCGCGAGTAGCCTGGTTTCATCTAGATGCTGATCATGATTTTCTTCTGCAAATGTCTTCAATCAAGTTGTCAAGAATTAAGGCAAACATCTACTATTCAGGGCCAGCTTTAGGTGTAGGCAGAAGGCCATATACGCTCACCTTCTGCAATTTTGCCATGAACAACATTCATGGGCTGCATTTTTTTGTCTTTGGTTGTCATTGTCATACAAAAATTACCTAAAGCTGATCCCTATATACTACTATTTACTCGATTGTAGACAAAAATTAAACTTTTTCATTCACAGGTGATTATAACCAAGAAAACTGTAATGGAAGGTGCTACTGAGGAAACATTGCAAGGTTTTCCACATCCATCTGCAAGTGCCCAAGTAATATAAGCTATAGCATTCGATCTATTCATTTGTTTAATCTGGTTTCAATTTTGCTTTTCTTGTAGGTTAGGCATTTTTTAGAAGGTGCTCTTGCAGACATTCGCAGTGCTTGGATCCAAAGATTACAATATCAGACTTATGTTGTATGTCCTTGCGGTTGTCAATGTTCACTGCATTCAGTTAATTCTTGCAAAGAGGAAACGTGTTTACATTTTCTATTACTCGATGAATGTTTGGCAAATAGGGTTTGTTCTGATTGCTAGTCAAAAAAAAACAAGTGTCCCTAACTTTCATTTCCTATCTTAGGTTGTGTCTTGTGGCCATCGTCGAATTAAAACCCACTTTATTCGCCAACATTTTCCTTTTGTGATAAAACAAAGTAAATTACACCGTATTCAATTTTTTAAAGCACTTTTTGAATAATAATCTCTTTTAGTTCGCCCTGGTGCTGTTCTTCCTGAGAATGCCGTGACAAAAACCTTGTACAATGAAACAGTTCTCATGGAAAATGTAGTTCCCAATGTTCCAAGATGGCTGAAAGGAGCAGCAAAGCTCTTGAATGCTGGTTCTGAAGGCAATGATTGGACTGCTTTAGCCAATAAACTTGGTACCGTACCTAGCTACAGTATTTATTTCAGATTACCTCATGATGTTTTAATTCATGTTCATTGTTCAGTCAATACGACTTTTATTAGAATTTTATTCATATCTACCATTCTCTCATTAGGCTATAAACCGCGTTTAATAGAAGAATTTGGTGAAGACCTTAATCCAGGTTTATCACTTGTTACCGATTGGTTGGTAACCAGTGGTAATACTCGGACATCTGTGGACATGTTGTTGGCTTGCCTATCTCGCATCCATCGAGATGACATCATAGATGTTATTCACAAAAGTGAAGAAAACAATGAAGACCAGCCCCCTGTATTCTTAAGTTATCACTGGGATGTTCAAGATGAAGTTCTCTTGCTGCGGACCAAACTTGAACAAGCCGGCTTTCGCTGTTGGATGGACATAGGACAAATTGGAGGTGGAGATCATCTCCAAATTAAATTATATGAGGGGATAAGTAATGCCAAGGTAAATATAAAAACATTCTTATTTTAAACAAGATTTAAGAACATTTTTTTTAAAATTGTAGATAGTTGTGTCCTGCATTACACCAAAATATGTAGTGTCAAATGTGTGTAGCCAAGAAGTCATCTTAGCTGATCTACTTGGTAAACCTATTGTACCAGCAATGATACAAGAAACACCCTGGCCTCCTCCTGGTGCTATGGCACTGGTGTTAGGCCCATTGTTATACATTGGTTTCGATGGTAAATATAATCTTTTACCTATTCCTGTGTGTATTAAATATCTTACCTGTTTTACCTAAACTATCTTCTCTTTTTGAATCCATAGGTTCTGGTGGCCATGGTGGCAGTGGAGTGCATGCTGATTGGCAATCCAAATTCAATGAACTATGTTTGCGTGTTGGTCGCTATGTGGATCCAGTGCCTGTATTGCCAGTGAAACCTCCAGATGTCCATAATCCGCCAACTGATACAAAAGACACGCACCAATGGACTTCACGTTTATCATTGGCGGATTTAGTGTCGTATCCTCTTGTTAGCCCACGCCAAGACAGTTTGCCTTTGGTAGAAGAATCGGACAGCAGTCCCGTGGATACCCCACCGCCAACACCCAGAGTGATTTCCAGAGGACACGTGCAGCGGTGCACGATATGTGCTGTATTATAACACGAACAATACCAATAGCATGGACTATGATAATAGTATTAGCAGACACATGAGTCACGTTTATTGCATTCTGTTGAGATGATCAAACTGTGGCGCAACTCATGTAAAATCAGAAAAAATTAAAAGTTTATTTTATTTTAACGAATATCTTTGGAATTTAATTTAGTAAGAAAAGAATACATATACGTACCTAAGTAGCGAGGTTGAGAGAAAAACCCAACCTTGCTAAGTGTTGCAGGAGCAAGAGGAGAATAAAAAAAATTAAAATCTGACGGCAGATGGCAGCACCAATGTGTAATGGCGACCGTTTGATGTGTAATTACCGCGGTTTTTAAGTTAGGAGCGATCACGTCTTGAAAATGGTAACATTTAAGTAGTAATTAGTATTTAAATCTGACATTTTAACTTTTTTTTATAATTTTAGAGACGAAGTTGTGCACCGAGTGAGCTTACAAAGCGAAAACTTAACCAGCCGGATGAGAAATCGACGTTGTGTAGTAGCAAGGTTTGCGTGTGTTATTGTTTTAAACATGCAATATCATATTTTAACGTTGCTGTTTCAGCTGTCTAAAAGCAAGAAAAAGAAAAATGACTTTACACCCATAACAGAAAAAGAAAACACATCCGTGTTGTTGACAACACATTCAACAGATCATGAAATGTTTATTAAGAAAATTCTTTCCAAACCTTTCAAAGTACCGATACCAAATTATCAAGGTTTATTAGAAATAAAGATAATGTAAAACGTAGTTTATTTATACATATATATTTTAGGGACTAGCTACGGCCGAGTTCTTGGCATGAAACGACAAGGTATCAGACAATCATTGCACGATCCATTCGAAGAAGGAGCGCTCGTTTTGTACACACCGCCAGCAACATCAATGCATGATCAATTAAAAGTCGACAATGAGAAGCAATTCGTGCATGTTGTTGTGGATCCATTGCTAACTGCAGTATTAAGACCTCATCAAAGAGAGGGAGTCAAATTTATGTACGATTGTGTGACGGGACAACAAATTGAAAACAGTTTTGGTTGTATCATGGCCGATGAAATGGGATTAGGAAAAACGCTTCAATGTATCACTCTATTATGGACATTACTTGTTAGTTGTTGTTTTTTCTTGACTTTTATTTTGAATTTAATTTTACAAATTCTTGTATTTTTAGCGTCAAAGTTCAACTACGAAACCTACAATTGAAAAAGTTATAATAGTTGCACCGAGTAGTTTAGTAAAAGTAATGATTTAAATTTTTTTGTTTGTATTTTAACCAGCAAAAATAATTTATTTATGTATTTTTTTAGAATTGGTATAATGAAATTAACAAATGGTTAAACGGACGATTGATGATATTGGTTATTGATTCCGGTTCAAAGGATGAAATTGATAAAAAATTAGGTTCGTTTTTTATTATTGAAATATTAATATTAATTGATGTTTTATATATATTTTTTTTCAGTTGATTTTATGCAAACAACTGGCAGAAGACCAGTAAATCCAATTTTAATAATTTCGTACGAAACATTCAGATTGCACGCCGCAGTACTTCACAAAAGTGAAATTGGGCTCGTTATTTGTGACGAAGTAAATTTAAAATTAATTTATTTATCTATTTATTTCTAATTATTTTTTAAATCGTAAACTAAAAGGGCCATCGATTGAAGAATTCTGAAAATCAAACATACAGTGCATTATTTAATTTAAAATCAAAACGACGGATTCTTATATCAGGCACTCCGATTCAAAACGATTTGTTGGAATATTTCAGTTTAGTTCATTTCGTTAACGAAGGAATTTTAGGTAATTTTACCTTAAAAATAGTTTTAATTTAATACTTGATTTTATTTTTGTTTGTAATTCTCAAGGTACCGCCCACGAATTTAAAAGAAAATTTGAAAATCCAATTCTACGTGGTCGCGACGCATCCGCAACTGATGCAGACCTCAAACGTGGACAAGAAAAGCTCCAAGAGCTTGTAGCGCTCGTTAATCGTTGTATAATTCGACGCACGGCTGCCATCTTATCCAAATATTTACCCACAAAAGGTTGGAGAAAATTACGAAATATAAAAATATAATAAAAATCGACTCATTTTAATTACTCGATGTGTAATTGATTTTTAGTGGAGCAAGTCGTGTGTTGCAAGTTAACTCCAATACAGGAACAAATTTATAGAAAACTTATCGCAGCTGAAGCCGCTAAATTAACGGAACCCACAAATAACAAAAAAAGCTTCGGATCGGCATTATCATCCATTACAACCCTAAAAAATTATGCAATCGTGAGTTTATCAGTTTATTTTACAAAAATAAAAAAATCATTAAATAATTTATTTTTTCCCGCAGATCCAAGTCTCGTATTTGAAAAATGCATTGAAGGAAACGGTTCATTTAAACAAACCGCTGAATTATACCCACCTAAATTCAATTTAAAAAATTGTCAACCTGAGCTATCTGGGAAAATGCGAGTTCTGGATGGAATTTTAGCCCTAACCAAAACAACCACAACCGATAAAGTTGTTTTGGTTTCAAATTATACCCAAACATTGGATGAATTTGAGAAGTTGTGCCAATTAAGACGGTATAATGAGGTTTCGGATTCCAATCATACTTTTATTAAATTTTTTTATAGTTATTTATATGTACGCTTGGACGGGTCAATGTCAATAAAAAAGAGGGCAAAAGTTGTCGAAAAATTCAACGACCCACAAAGTCCCGAGTTTGTATTTATGCTCAGCAGTAAAGCCGGTGGCTGTGGCCTTAATTTAATCGGAGCTAATCGATTGGTGATGTTCGATCCTGATTGGAACCCGGCAAATGACGACCAAGCGATGGCGCGAGTTTGGCGAGACGGACAAAGAAAACAATGCTTCATTTACAGACTTCTAGCTGTATGGGAATAATATTAAATTATTCATGTGAATTTATTATACAATGTAATTATTAAATTTTTTTAAGACGGGAACAATAGAGGAAAAAATATTTCAACGCCAAGCGCATAAAAAAGCGCTTAGTAGTTGCGTCATAGATGATGAGGAAGCTGCGAGACATTTCAGTTTATCCGAATTACGTGAACTTTTTCGTTTGGAAGATACGACGACAAGTGATACTCACAATAAGTAATTATTTTTATTACCATAATTAAATTTATTTATTAATTATTATTTTTATTAGATTTAAATGCCGGCGATGCGTAAACGGAATCCAAGTTAAATTGCCGCCGCCAGAATCAAATTGCAACAACGATTTATCTGAATGGAACCACGCAGCTGATAAAAAAACATTGCCCGACTTCGTACTTAAAGGATGTTGGGATTTTGGAATTTCTTTCGTTTTTCATCATCGATCACACGAACAGAAAATAACATTATAATTTTTTCATATCATTGTAAAATAAATATATATTTTTTTAACCTCTAATAATAAAATCTCTGTTTTATACGATTCACATTTGTTCAAAATTAACTGAGTCCAAGGCTATGAGGGAAAGATCCTTGAAGACTTTCGAGGCCTCACTACGGGTTGAGATTTAACTGCGCCAAAAGTTCGCAACCAGCTGCCAACATTTACTGGTGGTGGGAAAAAGTTTTCCTTTCTTAATCAAACTTTTAGTTTCGCTTTGTATATCCTCACACTACAAGTTGGTTATATTCTCTCAGCTGTGTCTTCAAATTAGGTAAACAATCGACCAAATTCTTTTTTTTTATTTTAATTTTTATCTCATAAATGTTGATTTTAGTATCGATAAGTTGATAATTTTCATATACCGCTTCGGGCTTTATGCATTTTAGACCTAATCTGGATGTAGAGGCAGTAACGACTTGTTCTTCAACCATTCATCCCTTCGAGGGAAGAGTCAACAACCTCAAACGGTAGACGACCTTGCCCTCTTCCGCTCGCTCGTATATCTGTTGATGCTTCCTTAGCGATGATGAGTGATGGTTAGGATATACACAAACGATATGTTCCCACCGCAGTCGCACGTGTTCTATCAACCCGCTTGGAATTTTGGTAATTTACACGAAGTTTTAACTAAAATCGGGTAATGTAAGAAGTCTGCTCTGCAAATATCGTCTGCTGTGCAGTGGAGTGAATGAATTCATCTAAAAGTAAACTTCAATTTTTTTATTTATTTTTTTTTATTGCCTAAAAATTATACACTGAAAAAAGGTTAACTATTTTACTATCTTTTGCATATGCTAAACTCAAGGTGAACGAGGCAACTGTATGAGGTCAGTACAGGGTCATTTCTGACTTGATTAGAGAAACAAGAAGAAAATGTGGCAGAGGGTAAAAGAAAAAGTGATGTATCAAGCTGTAATTGAAACTTTAAATTTTTTATATTTAAAATCTTGTTTGACATGTCTATTATTAAGTTTTAACGCCATCAATATTTCAAGGCATACATAGTGACACAAATCGTTTTTTCGCCATTTTTCCCCGTGAAGATTAGATTGTCATAGAAACTTTGTTGAAAAAGTGAACTATTTTATTTTAATTCGCAAACACATGGTTTATGTTTTTGAGTTCATGTTAGGCAAGATGTTGGCATAGCTGAGATGAATAAATGCCAGCTGTGCTGCATCGAGCCCACCTTGAATTCAAATAAGCTGCATTGAGTTAAAGAAATGTGAAGAAATATAAATATCAGGTTTCAAGAAATCATTAAATGAAATCCATTAATGTCAATACATTTGTAGACACATATATGAATTGCTAATCAAAACATTATACTGACCCTTTTTGAATGGAATTTAGGACAAGTTATTTTAGGAGCAGTTCATGTTGTGAAGGATAAACATCTCGGTTGTACATCAAAGATATACAGTGTTAAGATAAACTTCTTTAATTGTAATAAATCCTTGAGATAATTAACCAAAAACATAAACTTGTCTCAATTTTTTCTCTCTCAATTCCCATCCTTGATTTTTTTAAATTTTAACATTTTCAATCTATTTAGGATTTAATTGGAAGCTGATCTAAATATAAACACAATTTTTCTTAATCATGGTCCGATATTTCCTAAGGACACTGCAAATAGCCTTGGTGCAGTTTTAACTAATAGGAAATGGTTTAATCAATTACATTGCGGACAATTGTTACGTTACAATCTGACAGTTTTTTTGCCACTAATGGTGTTTGAATGTTTAT
Organism: Strigamia maritima; assembly: GCA_000239455.1. NCBI lineage: Eukaryota > Metazoa > Arthropoda > Chilopoda > Geophilomorpha > Linotaeniidae > Strigamia > Strigamia maritima. The sequence goes on along the minus strand of JH431327.1, from coordinate 277,523 downwards.
TCCTGTCTAATAAATGAAAACACTTCATTCATAACCTCCATTTTTATTCAAATTACGTAATAAATCTATCTATTTTTTGTGTTATTTTATCTAATATAACTCATCTTTATTTACTTCAGAGAAGGATATTATACTTCTAATCTGATAATTACTAATTTTTATTTATAATTTTGTTTTCGTTCTTAACAAATTTGATAAATGTAACTCAATCCTTGTTTTTATTTCTCAATATAAAAACTCATTTTTTTTTCTCATCAATTTTATTTCAACGTAATCAATGTTATAACGTTAACTATTACATACTGAAAATCAACACAATAAATTGTTTAAATATATTATTTTGCTATCACAATCACCCGTGAAAATATTCAGTTTCAGGTCACGCGAACGTGTACGTTAGATGTACAGCATCTGACTAGATAAAATAATATTTTTTCTTCGAACTTTGAATCTTTCTTACAACTACTTAAATTTCAAAAAGGCACCTTAATGTTTACTCTTAATTGATGCTCTAGATTTGGCCTACGGAAGCTCTAGCTACGAACGAGATAATTATATTCTGAAAGTGGTACTTCGGAAATGATTATTATTGCTACGTTAAATAGAACTATTAATTATTTCACACATCTAGATCCCTTATATGTTAACGTAAAAAAAATGAAAACCTTTTTAAAAAATACATCTCAAAAAATTTACAGTGTTCGTAAAACACTTTGGACAATAGCTCGAAAAATCTATTAAAACGTGGCCTTAATTGTCATTTCTATTAGCATTATCTATTAGCATTATCTACTACTACTACGGTAGCAGTATTGTACCACTAATTTGTATTTATTTACGCATGATATACCCATGACTGATATGTTCCCGACCAACTAGCAGGAAACGTCCAATTAGGAAATTTTCGAACAAATGCTGATAATTCTTCATTTTCCCGATCGGGGCCGTGAAGGTGATGGGATGTCATTACAATATCGAGCATTGGTTGTCCCTTCTTCTGCGATGGTAGCAACTGAACAGGAAACACGATTATTTATTTATTTACTGTAATTTTTTTAAAGATTTTAAATTAAAATTTTTGATTTACCTTTAAATCAATCCAGAAACTCCATTGTGGTGGATCTTCACCTCGCGAGTAATAAACAAAATATGTTGACCTATCGCCCCAACGTGGCCCCGTTCCAGGGACACCATCGGCAAACGACCAATCGGCAAGAAGTGTGTCAATTGATGGGGATAAAAACACCCCCATGTGTGTAGGACCGGTCAAATTGAATGTTAGCCGCCGTCGGTCTAAACCAATTGCTTTTTGGGAAACGAGAGTTATTTTGGGTTGTGTATGGAATTTTGGTTTACCAGCGAGTACATAGTGTGATACCCTATTAGAAATTAGAAAATAATCAATAAATTATAAAGGTGCCAAAAAAGTCGTGTCTAATGTTTTTGACGAGCTAGTAATAATACAGACCCAAGTTTAGATATTACGGGAAAATAATATGGCATTCCGCAGTACAATTCCGTTGGACAGTCATCTAATACAAAGTGAGCAGATTTCAATTCTGGCACAAACGGAGTTATGATTTTCGGGCCGTTGTAATCCATAGGAAGAACCCAAAAACCTGAATCTTCTTTTCTGATTTGGCTCGCATGATTATGAAATGTTCGATGAATATGCTTTTTATAAATAAATAAAAAAAATTTACAACGAAGTTAATAATAATAAACTCAATTTAATTTCTTACCACTACAATGTATCTTTGGGGTGTGGGATTAACTGGATTAGCCGAGTATGGGAACCCTAAAGTTGTGAAACAAACTGCAAAAACTGATAAACATATCGCAATCATCAAAATGCTAAGAACTCTGTTGACAGACCGCACAACTTGTACTAAAGTCATCTGTTTAAAAATTAAAATTGTGATTAATTATCGCTAACTTGGCCGTATAAATCAATATTACCATAAAGCTTGTTGATACAATAGTAGCTGCACTCATTAAAATGCCAACAAAAACATCTGGATTGTGTACAGCTCCAGCGCGTCCCATGATTGGCACAAATGTATAAAATACACAATACGCAGCATACATTACTACTATGCAAGAAGGTATTTGCGATGCCATGTATGTACTAATAAAGTTGCCAGGTGAGCCTACAATAAATAAAAAATAAAATTTAATAAATTATTTTTAAATAATTATTAAATAAATTACTCACGTGTTTTGCGCGAATTGTAAGGAATCACAAAAGTTCGAATAAGCGTTGGAAAAATGATTAAAGTCATCAAAAGAAAACTTGATCGACAATGTAAGATCGTTAACAAAACTAGCAGCGCTACATATATCAAACGAGTTGCCTCAAAGTATAAACTTTCAAGAAACCAGCCGTTGTCTTTTAATGATGGGAGTAAAAACTGAAAATTGAAAAATAAAAAATTAATATTATCATTTATATTCGCATCAAAAATTTACCTTTTTTTGTACATTAGACCCGAATCGATGAACAGCAATTTGCACAGCTAATGTAGGTGTACAATAAAGAGCCAAGATCCAAAAATGATTTGAAAACCATGACATAGTCGAGTCAAATGAATTTATAAATGTCGCTATCAAAACGACGCTGCACATACTCGCAAACCAAGAAAGTACAACCACCACCAATGCGATACTCAAATTCAAAAAATACGCTGTGGGTGCAAGACCTTTAAAATAAAAACAACAAATTAAAATAAATGAATAAATACATAAAAATTGGTTACCTGATTCCCTAACTGCACGCATCGATATGTACAAAGCCACAACAGCCAAAAAAGCTGTCACTAAATTCAGTATGACGCCGCATAATTCCGAATACATAATCAGATAAAATCCCAAAACATCGAAAAAAATCAAATTTCCTTTCCTTTCGGACCCCGGATCGGCCAAAATTGGCGAGGATGCTAAATGATGAATTAAAGCCAAAACATTATCGCCTGAGTAAACACACAAAACAAAATTAATTAATTTTTGCACAAAAAAAAATCAATTTTAGTATAAACCTGTTCTCTGAATAGTTCCCGGTGGTATATATTCACTTTTATCATATTTAGTATGATAAACATATCCGTTATCAACATATGCAAGATCAAGTCCTGGTATGTGACCATAGTCACGATAAATTCGAAAATCGGTGTCTCCAGGAATTATCCCACTCGCAAATATTTCTTGTCCCATTACCGACGCAAATGGATACGGAACTTGTTCTCCGTACGCTCGCACTAACCATGGATTTTCAGGTCCTGAAATTTAATTATGTATTAAATACTATTATTTATTCATATTAATAATATATATTACCAGCCTGAAACACAATTTCTCGTCCTCCCGAACCACATGCTTCTAGATTGATAAAGGCACGAATCGGTTTAGCCCAAGGATGTTGAGTAATGAAACCATGCGCAGCCTGAATTATAATAAATAAATTATTATAATATGAATTAGTGATAAAATTCAATTATTCCCATTTGTCTACAATAATAAATAATAAAAAAATTAATAAAAAAATAAAAAAAAATAAAAAAAAAACACCGACAGGCTTGATTGAGTGCACAGCACGAATACAAAAGTATATTGTTCCGAGGTTCTTTTGTTGTACGGTACACAGACATTTTGACATAAGTGTGATATAAATGCAGCTGCAACATAAAACCAACAAATAATACAGTAGTTGTTTTCTTCAAAGTGTGAAAGTATAATTCCACAACAAGTAAAAAAAAAAAAAAATTCAATTTTTTATTTTTTTATTCTTATTTAATTTATTATTGAAGAAAAAATTGAAATTAAAAAAGGAAAAACACCTGTAAAACGTTTTCCTCAGCACCATTGAAGTTGAATATGATGGAATGTTTCAAAGGACCACTTTTTTGAGCAATAACGTTGAGTATTTCTAACATGATGGCGCAATTTACAGCATCGTCACTCGCACCTGCATTTATCCCCAACAAACAAAATTATTCATTCATATCTAATCATTTTAATTACCATCAGAATTCTCAAGGAAAACAAAAACAAATTCAATAAATTGATCCTGCTTTGTTTTCTTATTTTTTAATGATTAAAAACCCACCTGGACTGCCTAACGCCGTGTCGTAATGACAATTAACCAAAAGTGCGTGTTCCGCTCCATTTTTCGGCTCCAATTTCACTAGAATATTCTTCACTTTCGAATAATAACTAGTGAACCCATCCTGAAACCCGAGATTAAACGACCCCGATGGTTTTTGAACATCAATCTCAAAATTAAAGTGCGACTGACTCCGTAATTTGATTAAATTTATCTCCCGCAATAGGAATTCGACCGCCAATACTTCATTCTCATAACTCCCCACTATTCTAGGTCCAATCGACGTTAACGTTAATAAACTTGTCCTAGCCCTCTCTTCGGTAAATAAACCTAAAATAGATAAATGTTACGATGGTTAATCACAAATATTAACACACAATATTACGCACCGGAAATGGATTTGGATGAATTTTTGCCAAAAACATCGGAGACAGTTCTTGCAGGTGGTAGATAGAGGTCCGCTTGATGGATGACTATGAGTATAGATGCGTAGAATGTAAATATTACTAGATATACTCGTTCTCGTACACTGGAATTGGAAAATTTCTTGACATCGTCGTCGATATGAGCGAAAGGTGACTGGGAGATTAACGCCGTTTTCGATCTATTTCGCGGCCTTAAATTGCTAGCGGCCTCATCTGCTAATTGCGCCATGACCCATGTGAAAAGAAAATATCGATGGAACACATTAAACACCGCCACGAATCACTTAATACCAACTAAAGCAGACGTTTAGGTGAAGACTAGTGTTTCCGGCGTTTATACTATGACGACATCTAATGCTGAAATTAAAATAATTTTTCTATCTCAAGTAGCATATAGAATGACGTCATACACCTAATACTCCCTTTAACTAGTAAACTACTAACTTGTAAGTATTAATGTCACAAATAGTATGTGAATAAAGACGCTTGAAATTTTATTTTTATGCACAATTTTTATTACCATCTGTGATAGATGACGAAAACATTTGTAAATTAAATCTTCTACTTTAATAAAATGTATTTCTAATTTAAAACCTAATCAAACTAATTTATTCTATAAAGCTTTTGACGAGTAATTCGTCCAATAAAATACTGCAGTTTTAATTCAATAAAAAAAAAACAAAATAAAACCACTTGTTTTACAATAAAACGTGAAAAAAAACTTTAAAAAAACCCACATCAAAGAATAAGGCAAATAATACAATTAATAGGTACGATAAATATTAAAAAATACAAAACTAAGTATATCACACGTCATTCCTTTCAGTATAGACACAATATTAAGGCAAAAAGGTAGTGTAAACACACTTATCAGCTGATAAATTTTTGCTCGTAGTGACAAGCGCATGACAAACTACATTAACGACGGAATAAAATTTGCAGATATTTTCCCCCAGCGACAAGAAAAAGAATCGCTTAGAAATGAATAAAACCAAAACATGTACAAGTCATGGTGATATTGAAGTCTTCCTCCTATAAATAAACGAAAATATTCACTTTAATTCAACAATACCAAAAATAAAAATAATTTGGAGTCACCGATATCAAATTAATAATAAGAAAGGTCGGGCCACACAACAGAAAAGACACACTCACAATAGTAAAGAAGATCTTGAGAGTAAGCTTGACTCCAACCTCTCTTTTTTCTTACTAAAAAAACAAGAGAGTACCGTTTTGTACCTTACATATACATATCATCCTGTTTAATAAATAAACACTATTCACTAAATTTCATTTAAGTTATTAGCATATGTATACATTTTTTTCTTCAATATTTGTTATTTCTGTATCGAATTCCACATTTATCACAGTAGTACAAAGATTAAATTAAATTTTCTCTCTGTTGTAGTTAAAGTGATTATTGTTGTACTTTGGCATGCAATGCAAGTTTCCTTATCCTGTATTTTTTTTTTTTTCAAATGAATTGTTTATTGTATTTAAATAAAAATAAAGGAAGAAAAGAAAAGAATTTGTTTATGTATATATTTCATTAGAAATATTACTTTTTCCGTTTGCGATCCGATAAACTCTCTTGACCACTGTCATCACTTTCAGAACTCGAACAGCAACTGGATTCGCTTGATGTTGAGGAAGAACTGGAACCACTCGAACTGTCCGACGTAACTCCAGTCGTTTTTGTTAAGTCAACATCAGTCGTTGTTGCAGCGATTTCAGGGCGACGTTCCTGTTATAATTGAAGCAAACAAAAACCCAAGTTAATACATCTATAACCAAATAAATACCAAAATAACCAAATAAATACCTTTTAATCCCAAAATAAACAAATAAATGCATTCTAACCAACAAAATGTAGGTACCGTCCATGAATTTTAATTTCAAATAGATAAATAAATTTACGTTTGTTACGACTATAAAATTATCTTTTTACGGCTTTGTATGGCTTATGAAACTGATTTAATCGACGCACTATTGTCCTACATCTTTCACTTTCACATACCTTCAAGTTTTTAAGCCATCTTCGAGATAATTTAGGCCGCCCTCGTACTGTTTTATGCCAAACAACTGGAAAATTAGTTTTACTGCAAAAATTCTGAGTCACAGCAATGGTCATGTCCAAATTTACAACAACATGCCACCAACCGCTAGGCACAAAAACCGTATCGCCAGGCCTTTGCAAAATTTCAACCTAAAATCAATTTCAAAAAACAAATATTAGAAATTTTAATTTTTCTTCCCTTTTAAAATCAATTTTTTTTTTACAGGTTTGTATTCTTGAGGCCAATCTGGTGATTGAGTACGCGGATACACATATTTAAACCACGTCACGGCTTCATCTAAATGCTTTCCACCCTCTTCCGGACGGACTTTGACAAGTTCGCGAGGCGTTGTCGTTGGCAGAAGACACCATCTGTCGAATAAAAAAAACCCAAAAATTTAATATTTAATAAAAAATAAATTAACAATAATTCAAAACAAACCTTTTGTGACCTTTAACTAAGGAATTCCAGGCACTAGTTCCAAGAGGATCAATATGGACGCCCGTACCAGACCGAGGCGGTCCCATGACGAACCATTTGTAAGGAGGCCTTTTCACTTCACCAGCATAACGAAATAAATCATCAGAAAAATATTTTGGAACTTCGTAATCTTCCATTAGTTTTTTACGCCTAGGATGCTAAAAAAAACAACATAAATATAAAAATAAAAAAAAGTATTTTTTTAACGTATTACTCGCACCTCTCCAAAATTACTGTCAAATATATACAACGGACTATCGTCTTTTGATGTTTCCATATATTTTACAAAATATTTCATTTTCATCTTCACGCTGTAGCCTTTATTATCTTCGCCACATTTAAACTTCTGATTCCTGTACTTCCTGGCTAATTTCTGTAATAAAAAGTCATTTTTAATCGTTTGCGGCCACGTGTTTATACAACAAACCAACCTTAATTTACCTCTAATGTCCATTTTTCTTTAGCTTTCCAGTTTTCTTGGCAGCCGACGATAACTACCGGTTTGTAGGGCTTTTCGTAATGTTCAACAAATTCTTCAACACTCATATGGGTCGCGTGTATCCTTTGCACGTTATCCTTTACTGTATTAAATGATAAGTCGAACGTTGAGGCGTAGTCGAGTTTAATCCATGCATGTTTCTCGTTTAATTCTGTTAAAATTGCGTTGTAATTAAGAATCAGCCAAAATGGTGTCAAAATTCGACATTTACCTGGTCGTGATCTTCTTTTGGCTTCCTTAATTCTTTTCTTTACCCTGTGATCCATTTTCCCCCTTCTTTAGCTTTATTTTGTGATCTAAGGGTGAATATTTAAAATTAATTTCTTAATGCAACACTACCATATTTCAATATTTGCAATCAACAACCACCTCAAGTATAGTTAGCGCTTCATTAATATGAATGTCTCTGCGTCTAGCCTCTGGAAGACACTTCCGTGCTATGTCATGATAAAATACGCATGCGCAAAATAATTAATAAAATAGTTTAAAATATAATATTTTATTTTTGTTAATTTGCAAAGTTAAATTATAATTGTATAAAATAAAAAACAAAAAAATTCAGAGAAACTCTTTACGGAAGTTTATCTCGCTGTCACAAGGTGGTACGATTAACATGGAAGGAGCCGTTCAGGACTTAGATCTCGTCGACAACTCACATTTCAATGCTATTTCCGGTTTAAGGCACTTCCGTTGGTTGTTAGAAAGCGGCTAAAATGGTAGGTACATGTTGTTTCAATCCGGCTTATTTCTTAAATAATTTAACCCATCTAAGGTCTAAACTATCTGAAATAACACCATCATTACTTTCATAACTATTTACCAAAAATATTTATCAACTGAAGTTTCAAATTTAAATTTCTAGCCTAAAGTCAAGGCCCACGAGTTGCGTGGCAAGAAAAAAGAGGACTTGCTGAAACAATTGGAGGAATTGAAACAGGAATTAGCGGCTCTTCGTGTTGCTAAAGTCACCGGTGGACCCGCCTCAAAATTATCTAAAATGTAAGATATGTTTAGTCTGCATAAATGTGTGTAAATCAAAAATATTGAGCAAATGATGTATCTTGGCTGTTGAAAAATCAATGAAAATTGCCCTAAAAATTATATGGATCGATAGGTCTGATGCTAAATATATTTTCTAACGCTTACCAAACACTAAATTAAACAAAAATTAATAATAAAAATTTCTTTTTTTTAGCCGCGTTGTGCGAAAATCAATCGCGCGAGTGTTGACCGTCATCCATCAAACACAAAAGGATAACTTAAGAAAATACTACAAGGGAAATATACATAAGCCATTGGATTTACGTCGAAAGAAGACCCGTGCTATTCGCCGAGCTTTGAGCCGAAAGGATAAATTCAAACGAACCCGTAAAGAGACGAGGAAGCGCCGCATCTGGCCCAAACGATTGTACGCTGTTAAGGCATAAAAATAAATATCAGATGGAATAAACATTGTGTGGAAATGTATTTCGTTTCGCAAAATTCATTCTTTATTTCAAAATTAAAAAAAACCAAAACATCAACAAATAAACATATCTAATGTTTTGTAATTTTGTTTTTACAAAAAGATTCAGCTTGAATTTGATGCTTCGCACCCAAACATGCGAACTTCGTATAATTCTCTAGGAAATCGTGTTTGTTTCGTTTCGCGTGTAATATCAAATCCGCCTTTCTTAATAAGTTCTCGCCATAGAGGTAATGGCCTGGATAAAGTGCAGTCTTGTTCATCCATCTCCACTTCATCGGAAGATGTGACGTTGTCTTTGATCACTAGCAAACCGTTGATTCGAAGCGTTTTTTTACACCGCTGGAAAAACTTGACCACGTCTTCGTCTTTGATGTGAGCCAGAATCCACTGACACCAAATAACATCGTAGCGGTTATTTTCCGGCATAAATGTCTGTAAAGCTGTGAATAAAAATAAAAAATAAATAAATTCAAAGAAAAGTGGATAGATTTATTTACGTGAACAAATACGTCGTTCAATTTGGTTTTTCGAATCGTCAATATAATTATATGATTCGTGGATGAAAGCCTGGCATTGCTCGACCATGTCGACATAATCAAAATGATGCATTAAAAGGTGTTTCGTTACTCGACCTATTCCAGCTCCACAGTCTAGCACACGTTGATTTTGTACCGAATTTAATGGTCTCTGAACAAAATAAATTTAATAAGTATAAATATAAATATTTTTCGGAGAAAAAAAAACTTTGAACCTTTAAAAATCGTTGTAAAAACTTCGTTGAACCATCTACATCACTCGAAGAGACCTGTCCGAAACCTCCTAACATGCCATTAACATCTGGAGTCACGGTTTCCCAATAGACTTTACCCGTCTCATAAAACTTTTCGTGTTTTTGTAAATTATCTGGTAATTGCCACGTTTCTTCCATGTCAAAATCCAAGTATATATACAGTATTTTATTAGCTGAAAAGTAAATAATTAATGGATTTAGATGGAATATAAAGCCGTTATTTACCTTATAATTGATTTTCCAATGCTAATTCGGCCATTTTAAACAGTGGCGCCATCCAATGATAGTTTTTTTTAAATTTTTTCGGCTCGTATTTATAAGCATTCACAGACGCAAACAAAGCCAATAATAATCTTAATTTAATATTAATCTTAATTTAATATTAAAACAAAAACATTTCAGTTAAAATTCGGTTTTATGTACAGAGATACATAAGACTGAAAATAAAAAATAAAAAATAAAAAAATCACACAATCCTAATGTTTTTTGTTTTTTAAAGAATACATTTTAAATTGACAAACAGATCAGAAGTATTTACATTTTTTTTCCTAAATATTTTTATCGTTTATATATATATATTTTTTATACAATTGTACAGCCATTTTCAAATGAAAAAAAAATCAGGAATTGTTCAGCACGTGGGGTCCTTCCATAAAATTGCTTCAAATTTTCTTTCGGCCACAAGACATTCATATGTACAGTATTTACATTAAAAACTGAAAAAATCGGACCAAATCATTTGTAAAATACAAAACTCATCCCTTTAACACTAATAATTAAAAGTAAACTATAAAGAGAGAAAAATTATGAAATAATTATTTTTAAAAAATAATTAAAATTAAACAGAAAAACAATTTTTGAGAGGGAAACACCAAATTAATCAAAATACGGGCAATTCACACGGGATCCTTGATAGCACAAGCAAACATACGCACTTCATACAGTTCTTTGGGGAATTTTTGTTGCCGTTGCTCTTTGATGATTGAGAAACCCGCTTTTCGAATCAAACTACGCAACAACTTGAGCGATCGTGCCACACTACTGTCCGTTTCATCTATTTCAATATCTCCAGATGAGGTGATGTTCTCCTTAAGCACTATTAGTCCGTTCTTCGTGAGCCCTGAACTGCAGCGACGAAAGAAATCCACCACATCGTCGTCCCTCAGCTGCATGAGCACCCACTGGCACCAAACTAGGTCATATCTATTCGCATCAGGGATAAAATTTTGTAAACCTAATAAAAAAAATGATTTACGACGGATTTTTGATTGGAATTGTCGAGTTTTTTACCCATACAGACGCGCCTGTCGATGCCTGCGGCATCTTCTGCTAAGTAATTGTAGGATTCGTCAAGATACACTTGATTTTGATCAAGCAAATCGACAGTTTTGACTAGTCGCAAGAGAAGATGCTTGCTCACGCGGCCGATTCCCGACCCACAGTCGAGGGCTCGATGTGCTCCCATTGGTCTTCTTTTAGCCTAGAAAATAAAAATTGTTTTTATTGCTATTTTTTTTCATCATTTTCACTTCTTTTGTATTATAAACAGTAATAACTTTTAAATTTTATAATTTGTAAAAATGTATATTGTTTCTGAAAATGAAACATTTAATTTCTTTTTCGTATTTAATGACTTAAAAAAAATTACATTTTTTAACATAAAAGTCCACTTATTAATCCAAAAATGCATTTTATCTAGCTCTATTACCACTAATAACGGCTTGAGAAATTTTTCAGAACCCTGAATGTCAGTGTTAGAGATGTAGCCGAAACCTCCAAGCATTCCATCAATAGTCGGTGGGATCTTTTCCCAATATTTCTTGGCTACAGTGTAGAACTGGTCTTTATCCGATGCCTCCACATCTAACCTCAATCTCTTCGCTGGCTGGGACGACATTTTTATTCAATCCAAAGATCTATTGAAATACAAAATAAAAATTAAAAATTAACAAAACAATATACACATACAGAAAGCGAGGCTTGTATACAATAATCTTACCGTTAAACTCCCTCCTAGTTCTACCTGTAGCCAAGTATTCCACTACACGTTCCAAATTGTAATTTTCACATGACCCGCCATTTTTCCCTCTGGTAATGTGTGACGAAAATGTGATGCTATCAAAAATTTATTTTTATGCATGTTGTTTTAATTTAAAAATATAGGATATAGATTTTTCACTTGTTTACTACTACTATTTTAAATCAGAATTATACATTTCAAATGAAATAAAATAAATAAAAACGTAAATCTTTTTCTTCAACAACTGAATCGTATCACATTTTAGTCATTGTGTACATCGAAATGCAGAAAAATGTAATTTTTTTTTAAAATAATTAATCGATGACAAAATTTATTATTGAAGTTTCTATAAAATTCAAAATCGTATAAATTAAATATTTGATAATGATTTTATCAATAATACTAAAAATGATGTCACTTGAATTTTTTATTCTACATTCAAAACTAAACTGGAAAAAGACTAAATTACCGGAGCTGTGTTTGTCATTTGTCCAAACCTCAAAACATGCCGTCGGCCGAATCAGAGTAAGAATTACAAAACTAAATTAAAACTATTTAGTTTATCTAACTTACACACATTTGTTTCTTAGAGTGAAGTCCAGTTGGGCAGACCAAGTAGAAGAAGGCGAAGGTAAAATCCACGATTATTTCACATCCCACAGTTTAGTTGTGACTTGTGACGTTGCAATAGGACTCGCATTATTAACATATTTTTCTTATTTCAGACACTATTCCTTTGCCCACTGAAATATTTGATAAAGGTTATAAAACCGTAACGGAATACAAACTTAATGAAGATGGGAAGAAAGTTAAAGTAAATCAATTTAACTCAAATGAAGTCAACATTCTGTTTTAACCTATTTAATTTTTTTATTTCTAAGGTTATTCGCCAATATAAGGTCGAAACCAGGATTGTCTCGAAATCAATTGCTAAACGAAAAACATGGAAAAAATTTGGTGCTGCTTCGAAAGACAAACCAGGTCCAAATCCTGCTACAACTACAATAACAGAAGACATTTATATGCAATTTATTACTAATAAAGAAGTAACTTATACTTTTAGTGCACTTAAAACGCATTCATTTAGCCATTTAAACGAATGTAAAACAAGTAAACGCAAATTTCACAGTAAAACAAGCGATTTGCACTCGTTTCAATGACTTAATTGATTGTGCCTACCATTTTTACATTTCACTATAATAAAATTTGATTTTCTTAGGAGGAGAAACCGTCCGAAGACGATGCATTGGCGAAGATTCGTGGCACTAAAATGGTCCGTTGTCGTATTTGCAAAGAGGATCATTGGACCACTCAATGCCCTTACAAAGATACTTTAGGACCATTGCAAGAAACACTGAAGGGTGATGAGAAGAAACCTGCAGCGGCGGGTTCGCCAGCAGCCACCGATGATAAACCCAAAACTGGGAAATATGTTCCGCCAAGTTTGAGAGATGGTGGAAATCGCAGAGGAGAATCCATGCAACCGACACGCCGAGGTTGATTTAATTAAATTGATGAAGTTTGTGTTGTTGAAAATTATTTATATTTGGATTTTACATTCTAGATGAAACTGCAACCATTCGTGTTACTAATTTGTCCGAAGATACGCGTGAATCTGATTTGCAGGATCTTTTCCGGCCATTTGGTTCTATCGCTCGGATTTATTTAGCGAAAGATAAAACAACCGGTCAATCTAAGGTAATTAGTTGAGTGTTTTAAATTTGATGTTTTCTAATGATTTTTAATTTTTAGGGATTTGCGTTTATTAATTTTCATCATCGGGAGGATGCTGCTAAGGCCATTGCTGCTGTGTCAGGTTTTGGTTATGATCATCTTATATTGTCAGTCGAATGGGCTAAGTAAGTTTTTTTGATAAATTTTAGTGAAAATTATTTATATTGATGTTTTCTTTTTTTCTTTTAATTAGGCCGTCAGGCACCACATAACGATTTAAGAATTTTAAAAATACCGTGAATTTTTAATTTGTATTACAAATTCGGGTTAATAAAAATTAATTTGGTCAAAGTAGATTTTGTTTATTTCCTGTTATGATTCGAAAGGAAATGTTTTTATAAATACTTCCTATATAGTTACCTAGAGTCTTTAGAGTCAATAACTTACAAATTAAACTTTAACTTTAAAGACACACATAATTACAGTTGTATTTTAAGTCTAGAACTATTTACATAACCAATATTTTGACGGTTGTGTTTCATTAATTTTAATTAGTCAATATTCTGTTGACTTCGACCTTTGTTCCTGCATAAAAAAGGGGTCAAGAAAGAAGAAATTAATCAGGACGTGAGTTTTTATACCGAGAAAAAATTAAACGTAGTTTTTCTGAAAATTAAAATTTAATCTTTATTTTTCTGAAAATTACAATTTAATCTTTATTTTTCTGAAAATTACAATTTAATCTTGATTTTTCTAGTTACTTAGTTGAGAATATGTTGAGAACGGTGGTTTTATTTTTTCTCTTCACAAATGGAATTGGAGGTAATTTAACATTTAAAATTTATTTATACAGTAATTGATATAGATAATTATTAATTTACTGTATCTTAATTCTAGGCATTCCTTGTCCACCTCTACCATTTGTTGAACACGGCACGTATAAAGTTTTAAGAGGGAATAAAGTAAAGATTATTTGTGAGCTTCCATATGTCTACAGAAATCCAAAAAATCCTTTAGAAGATTCGACTGTTATTTTTTGCAAAAAAGGAAACTGGTCGAATCCAGAACCAGAATGTCAACTCCCACGTATAAACAAAATTAAAATATAAAATATAAAATAATAAATATTTTTTTTAGAAAACAACTGTGAGCCTCCAAAACCAATTGAAAATGGGAAATATATCGGTTTTCCTCCATTTAACGGAGAATCAACAATTCAGGTTTATTGTGACGAAGGATATATTCTCAAAGGTCCTACGGCACGTAAATGTCACCCTACAAGTTTTGAATGGACAAATGTTGACCCTTATTGCATGAGTAAGCACAGAACTTGAAAATTTTTTAAAATGTCTACATTAAAAACTAAAATTTCTCATTTCAGGATATGATCCAAGTATTGCTGGAATAGCTGATCGCATTGATAGCCAATTTGACAAGATGAACAACATTTCCAGTGGAAGTAGTAAATAATTTTTGAATAAAATATTTTACTAATTACTTGTAATTTATATTTTATAGATACTAACAGAGAAATTGGATATAATGTTGAATTTTTGGGTTTGGATTTATTTTTAATTTTTGATAAATCTAGCAGCATCACACCTTTAGATTTTAAAGAAGGAATTCGATTTGCACAGTTTCTTATTGACAGATTTAATATATCAAATGGAGATATATTTAAAGAAGGTGGGACAAGATTATCTATCTTAACATTCGGGGATAGCCATGCTGAAATAGTGGCTTTGGACGACATAAGCGTCAGTAGCACTGAAATAGCGAAGCAAAAATTGGAAAGCATTCAAGTAAAAATAATGAATACCGTATTTTGTCGATTAAAGGCCGCGGCCTTTATTACAAATTGCGGCCGAGGGGTGCGGCCATAATTCGAGGGCGGCCGTAATTCGAGGGCGGCGTTTAATTCGTTTGGTCATAAATTGCCTTGCATGTACGCAACTTTTTAAATTGTAAAACGTGTGTTTAATCGATTTTAATGTATTTAATACGTGCAAACGTATTAAAAACGTATTAAAATCGTTTGAACACATGTTTTACAACTTAATAAGTTGCGTACATGCAACGCAATTTAGACAAAACGATTTAATTAAACCGTAAACATTTCGAATAATGGCCGCAGCCGTAATTCGAGTGCGGCGTTTATTTCGAATTACAGCCGAGGGGCGCGGCCATAATTTGAGGGCGGCCGTAATTCGAGGGCGGCCTTTAATCGACAAAATACGGTATATTGCAATTTGAGAATTTTATATATATTTTTCGGTGCGGCTATTTGCACGTATTTATGTGCAAATAGCTCGCTGTCTATCAGTGTTGCCAACTCTAAAATCTGGATTCCGCTTTGGTAACCTCTAAATTCCCCTTTGGTAACCTCTAAATTCCGCTTTGGTAACCTCTAAATTCCGCTGACTCTAAAAGGTGAAAATCCGCTAAAATTCCGCCAATTTTTTCCAGAAAAAGCTAAAAAAAAAACCAAAAAAAGTTAAAATAAATTTTTTAATCGGAATTTTTAATGGAGATTTTCCAATTGGCGGATTTTTGGCGAATTTTGGGATTTTTTAAAAAAACATTTTGTCAATTTTTTGACAATAAGAAAGACCCCACACGGCCTACTTATTTTTTTAGCTTTTTCTGAAAAAATTGGCGAAATTTTATGATTTAAAAAAAAAACATTTTGTCAATTTTTTGACCAATAAAAAAGACTCCACATGGCCCAAGTGGGCCGTTTCTTATTGGTCAAAAATTTACAAGATGTTAATCCTAAAATCCGCCAAAAATCCGCCGATTGGAAAATCTCCAAGCTAGATTTTCCGCAGTCCGCTGCCTCGTTTTTTTCCCCGCTGGGGATCTCAAAAATCCGCCAAATCTAGCGGGAAATCCGCTAAGTTGGCAACACTGCTGTCTATTTGCACGTAATACGTGCAAATAGCGTGCCCATTGAGGCCAGGCTATTTGCACGTATTTGCACGTACGTCCGGTCGGGACATAGCGCCGATCGGGAATCTGTCCAGTCCGGACACAATGGGCTGGGCCCAAACCCAGCCATGCAAAAATACCTGTGCACTCCGGGCAAAAATTGGTTTGTCCGGACTATAAGCAGGTAATTTAGAGTGCACGGGATAATTCGGTTTGTCCGGTGTCCGGACTGCACAGGTTTTTTAGCATGGCTGGAGATTGGCTGGGTTCGGGCCCAGCCCATTGTCCGGACTGGACAGGTGTCTGGTCGGCACTAAGTCCGGACCTCACAGGTTATACTGTAAATTGGTAGATTTTATTTTACTGAAATTTGGCTTACTAATGGCCATTTTTATTTAATTTTGACACGTTAAATGCATCAAAACGTTCAGGGAATCCCTCATTGTACCCCTAAAAAGTGTCTATTTGCACGTAAATTCAGGCCAATGGCCATTAACCAATTGGCCCATACAAATGTACGTATGTACGTCATACGTGCGTGCAAATACGTGCAAATAGCCTGGCCTCAATGGGCACGCTATTTGCACGTATTACGTGCAAATAGACAGCGAGCTATTTGCACGTAAATACGTGCAAATAGCCTCTGCCTATATTTTTAATAGTGTGGTGATGTTTGTGATGGATCAACAAATATGGCTGCTGCATTGGAAAGAGTGGACTTTGTAGTTTCAGCTTTAACTAGAGACGAAGCCAAGAAGGCAGTCTTCTTAACTTCTGACGGTGTTCCTAATGATGTGGATGCAGTAAATAAAGCAGTAGCATCTTTAAAAAAACATGGTTCTGACAGTGTGTGCCTTGTATTGATTTATTTTAATTACCTATTAAGTGTTTTATATTTCAATCCAGAGGTGGAGATTTATACAATTGGAATTGGAAATGATGTAGACATCGACTTATTGAAATCTATAGCGTCATCGCCTCCTGCTGAACATTTTTTTCTCCTTGACAAATTTTCAGATTTTAATGAAATGATTAAAACAATAAGAGAAAAACCGACACCAAGTACAAAAACATCAAATACAGCCACTTGAATGCGTTATTTATTTATTATCGTAATTTAGCTCCACCCCCTAGTTTGGACAAATGTGGATATCTAACCGAAGTTGGTAAAAAAGCAGCAAAACCAAATCCCGGTACAATTGACTCGGCTGCTTCGCCGTGGTTGGCAGCCATAATCATTGCCGATGGGCATGAATCTAAATTTAATTGCAGTGGAGCTTTAATTTGTAGTCAATGGGTATTGACAACGGCTTCTTGTCTCCACAAGAACAAAAAAGTTGTTCAAGAAACTGATGTAAAGTCGTGTTTGTTTTTCCCTTTATTCTTTTAATTTATTTAAATTTATGTAAAAGGTGTATGTGATTCTGGGCGAAAACAACCTTGCAAAAAACAGTGGCACTGAGCAATATTTTTACGCCGAAGAAATCCACATTAACGACAATTTCACTTTCGGCACGATTCAAGATGACCTAGCTCTGATAAAACTGAACACTAACACTAAATTCAATGATAATGTACGCACCGTGTGTGTGCCAAAAGGTATTAATTCTTTTTAAAATATGAAACTTGAAAATTAAATGTTTTCTTTTTATAAATAGCTGAACGAATTTCAACTCGTCCAGATAGTCAATTATTGATGACAGGTTGGTTGATAACCAATGAAGAAAGTTCTCGGCTGACAAATGAGCCAGTTAATACTATAAAACCAAGCCAAACTAATCTAACAGTCCTAGCAATTGATGATTGCGAAACAAAAATTGAGAAACCAATAGAATGTAAGCACGCAGGAACTGGAGCTGCAAGTATTGGGTAAGAATATTAATGAAACTTCCAATTAAATAAATAAATTAAATAAATTATATATTTTACTTTTTGACTAGCAACGAGCATTTGGTAAAATGCACCGACAACAGCGGCTCACTTCTCACCACCACCAACGAACGTTTTGAATTAATCGGTTTGGCGGTTAAAGGACGAGGATGCAATATTGACAACAAATTAGCTTTTTTCGTCAGAATTAGTATGTATTACGACTGGATTGACGACATAACTACGGATTGTATTGAAAATCACATGTAATCAATTTTCAATAATTATTGTCTTTATTTCATAATTTTTCAAAGTAATTGAGTTCTGGGCTGAAAAGTCGATTCATATTGTTCATTTAACTGCCGAAAATTCAATGCACATTTATTTCTTTCGGCGATGAAACCTAATTCATTATAAACTCGAGCCTAAAATAAAAATTATCTATAAACATCAATAACCACAAATATTAAATTTCAATACCTGAATATGCATAGCATCCCTAACTCTGTCGTAAGCTTCAATTTTATTAAAATCGTCAATAGCATTCGATATAATACCAATCGCCGCAAACCACGCTACAAAATAAAACGGATTTCTTATTTTATTTCTAATTTTATTGATTTCTTATTAAAAATGCAATATAAATAATAAAAACTCATTTAACGTACCATTCTGTCGTATTTCTTTCTCCTGTTTACTCGCCTGTGCCATAATGCATTTCGCATATAAAAAATTAGCTCGTGCTCGGTCCAAAACAGACCCATTAGTTAATACAGACACCATGACCTGATTAAGCAAAGTAAGTGCTTGGCTCGAAATTCCTAATAAAAGTTGCACATTTGCAATGTGAAGTGTAAAGAGGCAAGTTAAGTAATCCAAATGGTATTCATTGCATATAGTTAAACCGTGCATCAATGGCGTCAGTGCAGCAGAGTAATTTCGAGAGAGAACGTGCAGTTCTGACTGCAGAATAAACGTCCTTGCTTGAAATTCCGGCGTTTCCTTCTCTCGAGAATCATCGTCCAATAATTTAGTAATAACTTTCGATGCATTTGCAAAGTCTCCACGGTATAAGTACATTTGAGCCAATCTTAGATTACTCTCAGTTGGATTGACAACGGCCATGTTTTGAACGGCTACTTCAGCTTCGTGCCAATTTCCGTGTTTTATGGCCTCGTCGAAATCGATTAGTTGTTGTGTGAATATCCATATATGACTGTATTGGCTCTGGCTTGGAAAACGGGTTTCTGCGTGTTGTAGAATTTCTCGGCTTTGTTTGACTTGGCCCTGGAAATTCCAAATGTTAAAAAAATATTTTTTTTTTGTTTATAATTTGTGGTTTACTTGTTGGATTAAGCAGACAGCAACATTACACAAGGCTAAACAAATTCCTTCTCCACTGTGGAATAAACCTTTCCTCATGGGATCGGCAGTGTTTAAGTGTAGTAAAATCTGACTTGATAAATTAGTCATGAAATTTTTGCCATATGTACGCCATAAAGCCGCTTTCTGAGCAAAACTGTTGGCCATTAATTCAAGCATGGAGTGCTGGCAATTGAGGATGTCACTTTTCATCATAAATTCGAAAATTCTAAAAAAAAAATTTAAAAATTATTTTTTTTATTATATCTTCATGAAAAATTACTCTGATGGCTGTGTTGCTAGAATTGCTTTGTGTTGAGCAAACGACTGAATTCCAAGCGATGTTAAATACGATAAACTCAAATCACCGGTTTTTGTAATAGATCTTTCTAATAATTCTTCTCGACCATCTTTCTCGAGTCTGTACAACCAACTCTAAAATAAAAAATTAAAATTAAAACAAAAAACTGCATTTTTAATATTTTGTTTTAATACTAAAGCATGTTGCAAACAAAAATTATCATTTGTTTCCTGTGCTAATGTAATTGCTTCACGAAGTGCGGCTAAGGCCTCTTCCCTAATTTAAAAACAAATTAAATAGATTAAATAAATAAATTAAATATAAACTAAATTTTAAAAAAATTTACTTGTGTCCGAATCTGCAATGCAGTGCAGCTAAATTCAATGCGGCATAACGAAAACTCCTTCCAACATCATCAGCGCATGATTTGCTGTCCTGATTCGAAAGAGTATTGCGGTCAAAACAATGATACAAATGATTAATTGCCCCGCAATATTCTTTTACTCGAATATTATTGAGATAGCTAAGAAAATGCTGCAATTATATAATTGTTCATTAAAAATTAGCTTCAAATATTCTTCAGCATATTTCATACAGCTTCAGCCAAGTCCGGATGATAATTCAATATTTCTCTGATTCGATCTTGCAAGTGATCGGGCGGCAACGCTTCTTTTTCATTGCTTTGAATCATCGCAGCTTGTTGAGAGATAAAATACTCGGCTTGTTTCCTTGAAAACCGGCATTTTGACTTCTCAGATTCAAACCGTAACTAAAAGTATTAATTACAAATTTCGAGAAAAAAATTACATCGATAAAATCCATTTACCTGCTCAGTGTCATTAAAATCCATGTGAAAATCGTCCGATTCCGGCAATGATGCCTGGTAATAAAGTTCAAAATTAGCGTGTAATTTATACACTTGACTGAACGAGAGTTTGTCGAAAGCCAACAACATTCGTCGTAGAAATAAACCTTTAATTAAAAAAATAATTAAAAATAATACATCTATTCAAATTCAAAATTTTTATACCAATAACACTCGATTTATGGACAATAGGAACAGTTGGAGTTGGCTCCACCATTAAAATTTCCACTGATTGAATATACTCGATAAAACCAGCCAAACTTTGATTATATATTTCTGACAATCTAAAAATAATAATAGTAATAATTAATTAAAATAAATATTTAATTTTTTGTGTAATTATTTACCTTTCTTTGAATGTTTCGTGAAATTTAGGTGAAATATTTGACTGAAGGATTTTTAATAATTCTGGTAATTCAATGTCAGGGCCCTTTGAACAATAAAATTTTTTAAATTTAATAATTCATAAATACTAAATGTAATGTTATACCTGAATAAATCGCAATATATTTAATGCAATATTTCTCATTTGTTGTTTGGGGAACCGTTCTGCATTTCCATCGTAGTCTTTCTGAGGTTCAGACTTACGCTTTCCTATTTGAAAACAATACTCATTTATCATAATAAGTAATGAAATCTTATGAGAGGTAAAGTTTTCTTTAATTTGTTTCTTCCCAGATATGGCAGCTAAAGTCGATAACACATCAAGAGAACTCATTTTTCTGAATTTTCCTTAATCAGAAAAATGAACTACTGACGTCTTGAAATCTCTAAACTATTCTCGATTGCCGCGCCGAGCGCACGGTGTTATAAGCCCAAAGCGCAGGCGCACAACAAAAAAATTCGGCGGTAACGTTGAAATTTTTGTCGCTGTAATCGGTAAGATTTGAGCTTCCCATGTGCTTTATTTTTTGACTCATTTCTTTTGTCAAGAACACAAAAAAAAATGGGAAAAGCTAAACCGCAAAAGGTATAAACATTATTTTTAACGTTACAATATATTTCCCGCATTTTATTTCTCTATTTCAGCCTCCACAGTACGAATTAAAACGAACAATCCACGCTCACAATAATGCAATTGCTGTGGTTAAATTTAGTCCGTGCGGGTCATGGTTAGCAAGCGCAGGTTTGTTTATTATTTTATTACTGAAAATAAAAACTTAACTCTAGAAAAAAAACTTTTAGGTTGGGACCTTCAAATTAAAATATGGAACCCAATCAATGGAAAATTGGAAAAAACCCTAGATGGTCATACAGCGGTAACATTTATTATAAACTTTTAATCATGTAAAATCTTGTCTTTTTTTATCTTTTATATCTAGGGAGTTTCAGATGTAACCTGGTCATTCGATAGTCTCTATTTAGTCAGTGGATCTGATGACAAAACACTTAAAACCTGGAAATTCAGTTCAGGCAGATGCTTGAAAACACTCAGGGGACATGACGATATCGTGGTGTGTTGCGATTTTCACCCTGAATCTTATTTAGTCGTCTCTGGCTCGGTAAATTTTTATAAAGAAAACAAAAATACTTAATATTTAATAGTTTATTAAATCCTGTAGTATGATACAACTATAAAATTATGGAATGCTAAAAGCGGCGTCTGTCAGAAAACAATTTACGAACATACGGACAAACTAACAGCAGTGAATTTTTCCTTCTGCGGATCAAAGTTGGTGTCAAGTAGTTTAGATGGATCGTGGTAAACGCAACAACACTGCATTTTTTTTTTTTTTACAAATAATCAATCATTATTATTAATTTAAGTAAAATTTGGTATTTAACACCGGAGAGGGAAATTAGTGGAACGTGTTCGCACACACTAAGAGATGAAAGAAATGAATGTGTTTCGTTTGCCAAGTTTTCACCAAATGGGAAGTATGTTTTGAAATCTACAAAAGACAGGTAATTGGGTGAACACTGAAAACTATATATGGGATTAATTTAATCGATATTATTGTTATTATTTAATGTAGCACTATAAAATTGTGGGACTATATAAATGAAAAACAATCAAAAACATACGAGGGACATTTAAATGATAAATATTTCATTTTTGCTAATTTTTCAGTTACTGATCAAGATGGCAAGGTAGCATTTTATTTTTTTTGTAATTAATCAATTTATTTTAAATTTATTATTAATTTTAGTGGATTGTGTCTGGTTCAGAAGATCATCATGTTTATATCTGGGATATAAATTCAATGGAAATTGTTCAAGTTTTAAAAGGACATAAAGGTGAGTAGATTTTTTTTTTTAAATACTGGTAATTAATTAAAGAAATGTTATATGTTTTTTTGTAGATGTTGTTGTGGGCATATCATGTCATCCAACTAAACATATAATAGCATCTGCTGCACTAGAAAATGACGGAACAATAAAAATATGGCAGTCTTAATGTTAATAAGATTTAAAGCCAATGTATCGTATATACTTGCGTATAAGTCGAGGATTTTTGGACCAAATCTAGGCCTATTTTTCCAAATTCGACTTATACGCGGGTCAAAGAAACAAACATTTTTTTTTAGAATTTTACAAATCACGTCCGTGCAACGTTCAGGCCACCCTATAGGTTTGTGAATACCGTATATGTTCGCGTATAAAGTCGAGGATTTTTGACCAAATCCTGGTATTTTTCTTCCAATTTGACTTATACGCGGGTCAATGGTTTTTGACCCGTTTTAAGTTGGGATCGACTTATACGCGAGTATATACGGTATGTATTGCAGTAATAATGTAAATTTAAATTACTTGTAGAATTTGTAATTATTTTAGAAAACAAATAATAAATGACTTTGGTTTTCAATTACCTGTGGATCATAAATTGAAAAATGAAACTATTAATAAATCATAAACATTTTAAAATTGAATCGGCCAAATTAGGACGGTTGGCAGTAGATTGGCTGCTACCAGGCCCAGCATTCATAAAAGATCGTAAGTCAAATTTTAACTTGAAGGGTTTACGACATCACGTTTTTTATTGGTCCATTGGATCAAGCATCGTTTATAACCATTAACAATGCGATTACTGTAAAACCCCGCATTAACCCATGGGCTTATTAGCGAAAAACCGCCATTTTTTACATAAAAAATAAAGTCAAGTGGGCCGATTTTTTAGCCCTGGGCTTACAGATGGGCTTATATGCGGATATATAGGTGCTAATGCCGGTAATATTAAGAGGTTTAAATCTAATGTTGAAGTTGTGAAAACTAGCAGCGACAATATTATGAAAAAATGAGAGATAAAAGCGAGACCAAATCGAGAACGAGTTGTGACGTAAACCCTATACATTTAACATGGGGCGCTGTGACGTCAGAAACAGCGCCCTGCCAGCAGTAGCCAACAATGTTCCTCACCAACCGTGCGGGATACAAAATGATTTTTTAAACGTGTTCTAGAGACTTTTGTGAAAAGTATGAAAAGTGACAATATGGGCGAAAGAGTTGGTTTGGGCTAGGGATAAATATTTTGGTGTGGGTTCTAGCGTTATTTGTCATGTATGTTGTTTGTGTATATTTTTTTGGCATGTAAGTGTGAACTTGAGTTTGTGTGTGGGTTTTTTTGACATGTCAGTGTTAGAATGAAGGGTTTGGTTTCCGGGTGGAGGTCAAACCGATTAGTAAGAATAATAGATGGAGGGGTAGGATGGAGGGCCGAGGGATCAGGGGTTAGCTAGGTAGTCAGTTGGAAAAGAGAACTCGAGCTGAGTGGATACATGCAAACTGTGTCCGCTATTTTGATGTGACGGCATTTTCAGGATTAAACAGTTTTATAGTTTACACTTTAAAAAATATTTCGGCCATTTAAAGAGATGGCGACCATTAACATTAAAACACGCCCAAAGAATCTGCGGCCACATCCTTCTCATGCATCTTCTCCCGCTTCTGCATCTACTTCTTGACGACCTTTGACGAATATAACTTATCCGTCCAACCTAGGCAATAACGCATTTCGGTATTGGTATTCGCAATGAAAACATATGCCCTTTCAATAAAATAATAAAATCATGTCCTGATTTTTTATCTTGGCGCCATCTGTGGTTAAATGAACCAACTTTTACAATATGGTTCTGAGACTCGACGTTCTGAGATCTGAAAGTATGGAAGAAGACAAATATTTTGAAGTAAGTTACAGTAATAAATAAGTTGTGGAAAGGCATGTCTGATATTAAAGACGGTTTGACAAAAACCATTGATGACGATGATGCCACAGACACATCAAAGAATCCATATTGGGTAAATACTGGATAAATAAGCTGTAATCATGAATTTTTTAAAAAAAAAAAATTATTTATAGCTTTGTGTGTATCACTGTAAAAATCAAAGAGTGTTTAAAGGACTGGGAACATTTGGACTAGGTAAGTATATAGTAAAATTGTAATTTTATGCACTGTACCGGTATATTATTATTTTTTGTACAGCCATATTCTACATGCACTTTCAATCCAGCAAAAACAAGTATTTACCGAGATTATATTTCTTCTGGCCATTAGGTGTTGCTTCTATAATCTCTATGTTCGATTATTTATATTTTTTAAACTGCATTGAAGAGTGCAAACATCTCCGACGTCGTAATTACAAATATTCAACTTTTTAAAATATCAATTTATTTGGTACCTACTTTATACTTTTTTTTTGTTGACTAAATTTTCGCAATTTGTACACGAATTGTTTATTGAAAATATATTATGCGGGATATTATGAAATTATTTGTGTAGCTCGAGAGCTGAAAACTACATGCAGCGCCTAGATTTAATAGTGATGATTGCTCAAACTATTCGCCTTTGTTTTGTTTCGAACTCCGTTTTGAGCTGTTTGAATTGCTATTTATATTCTGTATTCTGTCATCATCGAAGAATTCCTATTGAACAGCATGCTGTTAAGATTATAAACATTAGTGGCTCTAACTTCAACTACTCTAAGATTTGGTTACGACTCGACTACAGTACAACTCATGTTGGATAAGATCTTATCCACTACATATCAACCCATGGTGGTTTCTTTCTACCATGATATCAACCATGGTACAGTACAAGCGAATTTGCGGTGATGTTAGTAGAATGGAAACCCGTTGAAACCATATATCATTTGATCATTCTATGGTTTAGGAAGGACCTGGAAAGTTTGACGTAGCCGAAGTGCGGGCCCGACGCAGATAAGAGTATTTTATTTATTTATTTATTTATTTATTTATTTATTTATTTATTTATTTATTTATTTATTTATTTATTTATTTATTTATTTACCGTAAATCACACAGTAGAATCTGCAATTTAGCATTTTTTATAATTAAGCTTTTTAACATTTTTTTTTAACGACATCAATATCATTCCTCGAATTGTAAGCGCAGACCTTTTATTCTGTTCAAGGTACACCTTCAAAGAGATTTGGTATGTCTTATTTCGTAGGTATTGGATGTATTACTGATTTTGTGTGTGCTGCAGGGAGGTCATTTATAAACGTAATAATTTTATAAGCTCAGATTCTTTGAGCACTCGCCTGTATAGTTACTAACAAGATGGTGCGCCGCTCTATAAATTGGAAAACCATAACCCTAGGTCTATGGGAGAACACTGGAGTGGAATGGACATTTTGCAGACAAATCGCATTATACCGATTTGACAGCCGCCGTATCACAGATCTTATTCTGTGGCCGTATGATATTAATTAGCCCAAGCTACAAATTACCCATGAAACAACCCAATGTTGAATAAACCTTTTTGTACATTGATTGAATGTTTAAATGTTGTATTCATAGACAACATCCGTTTGATGTTAAATCAAAACAACAATCAAACGGTTGTTGATTTATTAGATGTTGTATCAACATAATCTTGTGTTTTAATATTGAAAAAATGTTAATAATAAAAAGTGGCTCAAAATGTCCACCGCAGATTTATTGAAAGACAGACAGACAGACGAAGTCGTACCAATGTAAGTTTATAGAAGGTATGGAAAAAAATGACATTACCGTATTATGTTTTTAAAAAATAAGAATAAATATTTTCTGAATGCTGTTTAAACATTTTCTTGTTTCATGGGTAGCCTAAGCTTCAAGTTTCAACTCTTATACCTACCTCAAGTTATAAGTGATTTAACACAGACAGTAGCTGCATTCAAAAAGTCGTGTTTTGGGTTGGGTTTCAATTTTACTATTGATCAATGGTAAAATTTAAAACACAAAAGTCAAAACACGATTTTTTGAATGCAGCTAGGGATTTTGCAAATGAAAAGCATTTTTTTTATTGTTATCGGGTTAGCTAATACCAGAATACGGTATTGGTAATATGTACATATAATACAACGTATAACATTTTGTAAAACAAATGACTGTAAAATTAATCTAATTTTTATACAACTCTCTCTTTAATGGGTGCACTTCTATGCAATATTGCTTTTATTTAATTCAGCAGTGACAGATTTAGTAAGCTTTGCCACCTGTGGAAAGGGTGTCCCTCTCCAAATTTTTGGAAATTTAATATGGGCCAATTCAGCTCTTTTCAAACAAAAAAAGAGAGATTTTTAATTTTTTTTCTTTTCCAAAGTGCTACAAGTGCTACCCCTCTTTCCTACGCTATAGGAAATCTGGCAAACAACCATGCAAAATTAAGTTAATTCAATACTGAATAGCTTGCCTTAAATTTTCTATTAGTGTTGTATTATAACTCAGCACGTCTTCATAGTCTACGGGCGAGTAAGTCTGATGTGGCGATTCTTCCATTCTTCTTAATTTGTCTTTATGAAGTTCTTTAAAGAGTAAACCGAGGTCTTCCATTAACTCGAATGAATTGCAACGCACATCTTTTAATACAGGATAGTAAGTCATATTTCTAAAACTGTAGAATGAAATAAATTTTTGGGTATTAGACACTTTGTTGTATGGTCTATATAAAATTATAAAGCGGTCTATAAACTCTGTTAGTGATAATTGCATCCAATCCTGTTGGTTATAATGTATAAAAACATGATCACTAGTATTTTAATAACGAGAGAACTAAAACAGATATCAAAAATTCTGCTAATGCAGTTGAATAGTAATTGCTTGATGAGTTTTTTAATGGTAATATCAAAACAATCATCAAATGATTGCAAGAATGACTTTCACAAAAACCCTTGAGGTTAGACAAAAATTTCCAATTAGAAAGTTGTACAGAATCATTTGTTCAGTACAATATCATTAAAAAAACAGTTTGTTAATTCTTTGATAATTGTTTTGATATGCGCATTAAGTAATTCCTATTCAACTGTTACAGAATTTTGATACCTGTTTTAGTTTTCTTGTTATTTGGGGGTGGGGAAATTTCAAACACTTTTGGACTACTCTGTATAAACCAAAGGCCGGGATTACCTTGTTATCCAAAGTTTTTTATAGCGACCAGTACGTAACTTTTCCCAAAAAAGTCTGAAAATTTCTTCATCTTCTGAAAACACTTGGTAATTCTATTAAAAAGAGATTATAAATATAGTTTAAATTATTCCAAAAGTAAGAGATATATACCAAATTCATAAAATTGTCTTCCAAATTGGTATCCGGCGCTAAGACAACAACCACCTCTGTTTGTTGAAGTTCAATATTAACCCAATCTTGCCACAATGTAAGATTATTCAGTGCTGTACCTCTCTTGGCAGTTTGGCTTGTAGCATGCACCACCTTAAGATTTAAAAATAAATAAATTATAATGTATACGAATTTATTCGAGAAATTCCATATACTTCGCAGTGCAATGGCCCTTTGAAAACCTCAGCTGTACAACCGGCAACATATTTCATGTGTTTAGTTTTCATACATGACAATAGTAATGTTTTGATTTTTTTCTGTGTTATTAATGCCTCAATATTTTCTTTCAATAAATCGCTTATATTCAAGGACAGTAAAGGACTTAAACTTGGGCTCTGGTTGGAATTTATTTCTTCATTTTGATCTGAAATAATTTTTTGGTGCATATAATTTTTGTGCATTATAATTTTATATAGTCCTATTATTATGATTATAATGAACAGGGAAAATAATATAATTCCTATAATTATCCACACTTCGTGCATGGTTTTTGATTCGCCACTTACAATTAGACGAGTATGTGAGGTTGGTTTGTCTGTAAATAATTTTTAAAAAAATTGTTTTTTGTTTATAATTTTAAATAAATTAAATTAGTACCTAATAAACCTATTGTGATGATTTCATTAAGGCCTATATACTTTTCGCAACAAAAGGGATTTGGACACTCAGCTTTAACGACAAACTAAGAAAATAAAAAATTATATTTGAAATACGGTGTATGCGTTTGTACATTGTTGCACTTCAAAATTTAAACAAGCTTGGTTTTTTTTTGTTTTTTTTTTAAATGAAAACATTTGAGATGGACACAGGTCAGAATAAAAAAATGATATTTACTATTTCAAATCCAAACCAAGTTAGTTTTTATTTTGAAATGAAACATGAATTTATTTAGATGTATTTACCATACCTGAACTAGGTATTTTCTGTAGTATGTTAAATTGTGAATATCAACTGAAAAGATCTATTAAAGACATTTAGATGACAGAGTTCAATGAAATCCCATCACATTTTAAGACACAGGACAAGACCAATTCAGAGGATATGCTCACAATCAGTATGGAACAAGTTGTAAAAATTCATTTAATTTATTTTAATTGATTTTTTGGGATTTTAGTGAGTTCTTATATGTTTGGAATAGAAGGAGCTTAAGGGTCCTGCTGGGATACATTTATTTGCCCATAATCTAAAATGTTTTGCCAGGATTTCAGAAAAAAAAAATTTGTTAAATTTATTTTTTTTTTATAAACTTACGTCATTATTCAAATGGCTTTTCATGGCTTTACTATTAATTACTGGCCAACATGCATAAAGTTTTTCAGGTAAGGAGCTTAAGTTTGTAGGACAAATTTCAATAAAAATTTTTGTCCTAAGACATAAGTTTTGTAACTGGTTGTATTTAGGATTAAATTTTGCTTTTAAATTGTTCCTGAAATAATTAAGAATCAGACACCCCAAGTATGTCGATATTGCAGTGAAATACCCTTCAATTTTCACATCAAGAGTTGCCCTCAAATCTCTAATCGAACCATTGCGAATGCACTTTGCTGGCGAATGAAATGTTTGACGTATATCTATAACAAGTTTGACTGCCTTAATTAGTAGTAAGAATTTATTTTATAAATAATTACCTGCTAGTTTAAACTCTGTTGATTTATTTGAATTTGGAGTAAACAATTGTAAAACATACAATTTGTCATCAAATGGTTGTTTTATAAATATTTCCGCCTGTCAAATAATTATGAATTTGTAATTACTTTTATGTATTAAAAATATACAATTATTATAATTCGTGATTTACCTCGTCATTGCGGATATTATAGACATTGCAGATTATTTTACTTTTATTCCTGATCTGCCAAACTATTATTTGGTAATATATTTTTTTGTTCTCGGAGGGCATGCTGTGATTTCCTATCATTATCCGAAGTATTTCAATGTTTTTGTCATAAGTAACATTAATGCTGACAGGATCTGCAATTTAGTAGAATTGTTATACTTATTGCTGCAACAATGGAATTTACTTTATTATGGGGCTTGGAATTTGCCTTCAAATTATTTTAATTCAAGTGTATGATATTAGTTCAACTTACTTCGTTCTTTTAAATTGTAATGCATGTGGTTGATGCTTTTTATCTAGAGTTGTAAAAGTAAAGAATAGTCAATTATTAAGATTTACAAAGAGAAGAGAATTATAAAATGTCAAAGGGAAAAGTCTGTTTGAACTGATAGCACATTGATAACAAAACTGAACTTTTTTGAATTATTAATGAAAATTTTGATATGAATTCATACAGTTCAGGGAAATTAATAAAATTAAAAGAACATACGCATGATTGTAGGAACTTATTATTTTCGACTCTACATTGACCCTGCATTGACCGTAGGAGAGAAATAAGTAACAAGATTATGAATATGAGCATCTCTGCAAAACACAAGAAAAATATTTATAGAATTGTTCTTGATTTTAAATCAAAATGATTTAAATGATATAATATCTACGAAATTGTATATTAAATATATTGAATATTGAATTTATGGTTTTACATTTACCTAGGTACTTCACATACTTGTTGGTGAAATAAAAAATCAAATGAAATAACATTGAGATAAGTCTTGATAAATCATGACTCATAAAATTCTATTTATTTACATAACTTATCTCTCTATAATATTTATTTAATAGTTAATTTGAAACATTTTAATTCAAACAAGTATTCATGGTATAATGAAAATGTTTGTTTTTTTATGCTGATATCAGGGGCTGAGGGAACATATTTTGTCACATGGTCTGAATGATATGATTAAAGAGCAGGATAAATATTTTATTGTATAAAAGTATTGAAATTAGGGATGCACCGGATATCCGGATTCGGATTCGGTGTCCGGTAATCCGGCTGAAAATAAAAATATTCGGAATTCGGATATTTGGAAATTTCAATGTTCTGATTCCGAATATCCGGTTCGGGATTGTTCAAAATTTCGACCGAATACCGAATTGGCAAATTTTGCCTAAAAAAAAAAAANANATATATATATATATATATATATATATATATATATATATATATATATATTATTATTATTATTATTATT
>JH431327.1:215003-246015 GCA_000239455.1 Strigamia maritima | reverse complement strand
GTTGTATACAAATAATAGTATTATAAATAAAGTGTCCTTAATAATAAATTTATTATTTATAATTTTTTAAATTTTTTTAAATTTTTTAAATTTGGTTTTGAGATCCGGTGTAAATCCGGTGTTCGGAATTTTCAGATGAAATAGTCCGGTATTCGACCGGTATTCGGAATTTAAATAAATTCAAAATTCGGTGAAATTCGGCATCCGGAATTCGGTGATTTTTGGATCCGGTGCATCCCTATTGAAATAATGTATTCCATACACATTCAATTAGGATTTCCAGTGTGCTCGAGTGGTTTTATTCCATTTTTAAAAAGAAGAAAGTGGCGGGGTGAAAGGAGTGGGTACAAGATTGTTGGCTTTTATCTGTGGTTAAAAGTAATCCACGGAGGCTGTATTTCATTGCTATTCTCTTTTGATTACTTTTAACCATTGACAAAAGCCAACAATTTCGTAGCCGGCACCACAAAACACAAAAGGTGCATTCAATATATCCAAAAGTCAAAAGTCTTATTAGTTGAACACTATTATTATTATATTATTATCTATATTAAAACTGTTCAAAAAAGTGTTTTTTTTATACAAAAATAAACATGAAAAAGAAAAACCAAGACAACGTTCCTTTATATTCTTTATTCTAGATACAATTCTTATCACAAGATGGCGCTACTGTGCACCAAAATATAACTTAAAATACTAATTATTGAATAATTTATTGACCTTTGACGACTCAAAAAAAAGACCAAAAGTATACAAAAATAATATTTTTTTCCTCTTTAAACTTCAGGACAAATGTTACATTTCTAAATATTAATAAAAAATAAATCCACCAGCACAAAAATCTCCCAACAGCAAAGCGTATGAATTCATCTAAGAAATATTTAAATGGTTAGTGATGACTTTCTTAGTTGCTAAATCTGTATTCACATACCTTGCCAACCCCCTCATTCCCAATCTAAGATGGAAAAATAAAAAACAAAAACAAAAATGATGTGATTGGCCTGTTGAGATGTATGAGTGTGACCTTTCTTCTAATTCTTTCGAGATTTTCTTGCCTCAGTTTCTCCAGATTTCTTCTCCTTCACGGCTTTTTTTGTTTTTTCCTTTCTCGAGATTCGTCCTCGTTATTTCTCTTTTCTCGACGTGGCACCTTTTTAGCAACTTGTCTGTCTTGAGCTTCAGCCTTAATCCGCTCTAAATACGGATCTGGTTCCATGTCCTTTTGGTTACAGTGAGGTTGATCCTTTTTTAAAAAAAAAAAAAAAAAAATAATATATATATAATTTAAACTGTACAAAGCATCTTGATATTATTTATTTTACCATCTGACCCCGGTTTTTCACTCTTAACTTTTTTCCTGTTATGAAGTCTAACAGTTTTCCCTGCTCCTCCCTGCAAACGCATCAAATTACATCAAGTCAGCAATATTTAACATTTAAACATACTTCTCTATGCCACTGAATATATGCACAACACCACTTTTGATTTCAACCTCCAAATCAAATGATCTGTTGCTTCCTCCACCACGACCAAAATTGATTCCAGCAACTTCAGCAAACCAAATGTGAATTGTTGGTTTGTGTACATAAATAAAATCCTTTTCTAAAGGATACAGGAACCCTGCTGTAGCTTTGTATGAACAACTTAGAGCTGGAGTATTTGATTTTCTACAAACAGAATCAAATTATTTTTTTTTGCATTTATAAATTATTTTAACGAATACCCAATAAATCCACTAGGTAGTGTGATTTTTCTATGAACCAGTGATTTTATTATTTGACTGATAACTTTATATGTTGGGCCAGACATTTCTTTCTCCAATTTTCCCTTAAATTTCTCCTTCAGATCTTTCCTGAAAAATAAATTCACATTGAATTATTTATTTATTTATTTATTTATTTTTGTGCCATTTTTACTCTGATAAGTCTAAACTCTGAGTAGTTTCTTCCTTTTTATTGAATAAAAAAAGCAAAAAGTGATATGAAGTTCGACCTTGCAGAATTGGTGGATCCACACTCACCTAAAATAAAAAAAGATTTAAATAACATTTTAATTTGATTTTAAAAAAAAATGCACTTACAACCAAAAACATTTGTCTCTGATCTTTATGCGGAAGTAGAAACAACCGAAGAACAGTTGGTAGAGGAACATTATAATTGAATGTTTTACCATGAAGTTTCAAATGTGTGGGGAAAATATCCATATCATACCGCCCTCTGAAAAAATTTGAATAAAAAAATTATTTAGTGCCCTTCAGTCCCATATAATATTGTATATATGAGTCCACACCGTGGTGATAAGCATTGAACTTGTTTGAAGGTTGAAATGACGTGATTCTAAAATAAAAAAACGAATGCGTGAAATGCGTGCATACCAAATTTGTATTGAAATTATATTTTCTGCATTAAGTACCAGTGATCCTCCTATTGCTTGCGAAGCATCGGTTAATTCCAAGATCTCCATATTGCGATGTGTCAAATTATTTACAACATGGAGAAGAGTGTTTAATTCAACTTTTATTGCATGGACGGCGCCATTGCAGTTACCATGGCAGTTACGAAGAATTGCGCCAACTCAGTCCTGATTGGCCCAAAACAGGACAATAATCGGGACAATAAAATTTATAATTTATAATGATAAATTGTGCAAATAAAATAAGAATTTAATTGGCATTATTTTCATTAATTTTTTAGTTTTTTTTGTTTTTCATGGTTCGTGTTTATCACTAGATGGTGCTAATTAGAGTCTCCATTGACTCTGATTACCTGGTGTCACTGGTCACACATGCAGGCAGGTCAGTTGCATATCGTGTACATGACACGTTTTAAAGAACAACAGACTACAGTACTGTCATTGACAGGCAACTCTGTTACCCGAGCCAATGTTAAGAATCATTGGTCATACGCCACATGGTTAGATTATATAAGTTAGTTTAGCTGACCCGCAATTGTTATTCTCAACTTTTCCAATTCTCAATTTCCATCATATTTTTATTTTTAGCACTCAACTTTACTTATGCAAGTTATTCAACTTTAAAATCTAGCAATACTCATTCTCTATATCTTCGGACTCTTGTTGTTGGGAAAGAGAACTTCCAAGCCCAGGCTCCTTGTGGCCTCCCCTGGGTATTCCACTGTAGCACTTTGTTTTTCTGCTGTTTGTTTTTCTGCTGTCTTCTCTTTTTTGCTCCTCTTTCCCGTCTGTGCTTTTGTCTTTGTGTTTTTGACTAATTCTTTGATAATGTAAGACTGCATTTCATTCTATAATGGAATGTACAAATGTAGCGTTTATCAATGGTCAAATATGTTTGTGTCAGATTTGTTATAGGTTAGATTGAGTATGTCAGATAAAAGCCTATATAAACCTAATTCTCCCTCTCTCATTCTTTTCTTTAGCTACTGAATAACTTCCAATTTTCGAAATGAATATGTTTTTTTTAGCTAACTTTCTTAACTGGCACTGCTATTTCTTTAATACTAAAATTCACTTTTCAAAATCGTTCTTTTTTGTTCGGTCAAATGACGGTGTAAAAAGATTTCGTCCGATTGCGTTACAGTGTAAGGATCCTTTATATCGATCCTCTATATCGATTTCCTGAAGTGTTGTTGGTTCTGCAGGGTTCCATCACACTTCTTCTAAAACAAAATATCTTTCATGACTAGACAGTTAAAATCTTTATACTAAACACCTTGAACTTGTTTTTGTTTAGCGTCTGTTTCATGATCAAGCACCTGAAATTCACTATTTTTTGTTATATACTTTGTTATTGTTTTGTTATTGAACTTACGCGCAATGTCAAACGAAATGTTTTTTCTATAAATTTCAAAAATTCAAACATTAACACTTATTTATTAAAAAAGAGTTTCACAATTGCTACAGTTATACGTAAAATATCATGCTAAAAAAAAAAATTTAAAAGTCAGTATTTAATTTTAAAAAAATTTTGTCTCAGAAATTCCTATCATTGTTTTTGCCACAGAGCAGCACAAACATCTGTTGACAAAAGTGGCAACGCCGTTATAAAATTATTTATCTGAATTCCCTCTATTTCATGTTGGGGTATTGTTTCTGTTCTTCTATGAATAAGCTGAAATTTAACAAATTTTATTACATATCAATTTTAAGTCCTATTAAAAAACTTACTTCAGCGATACACTTCAATTCTGCAGTCTCAGCAGCGATTCGCATCTGGTTCAAATTCTCCGCTCCAATATTATCCATAAAGAAAACCAGAGCACCCGGCTTCATGGCTTTCAACAATTTCTAAATAAAATTAAAAATAAACAACATTTATAGAATAATTAATACAAACATATATATCTGTACGGTACCACAAATTCCTCTTGGCACTGTATACTCTTTTTCATTACTATCCAGAGCACTTATAAATTTGGCAACTGTGACGAGATCGGCTGATCGTAAACGATCCATTAGTTCATTGTTACACGCAATCATCTACAAGAAATATAATTTAAAATAGTTGAATATTAAATCAATAACGTCATTACTTACATCTAAAAGCGAACTGTATGTCGTGTAACGAGTCTCCCGTAAATTGTACTCGTTTTGCGAATCGAAGATTTCAAGCAAACGTTGTGTATCACTGGCCCAACGGTATTTGTCCACGATAAATGGGTGTAGTTTAATTTTTGCGTTGACAGTTTTTAACCATTTACAAAACCCAACTATTTCGTAGCCGGCACCTCCGCCAAGACAAACCAAATTTGCGTTTTGTGTTGTAATGATGTTATTCAACCAAGTTATTACATTACTTTGTTTCCATTCCTGGAGATTATAAAATGATAAGATGTGAAAAAGATGCCAACACTCCTTAATGGCGTATGTGTCGATAGTGAAAAAGCAGTAGTAATATGCGTATCTGATGTCTTGTTTCATGAAATTGAACCCACGAGGTGTTGGATATGGGTTGGTGCGTTCATCGATTCTTTGTATCGTGTTTGAAGCGGCTACGACTGTATTTTTTCGCCCCTCTAAACAAATCAAACGCCACACAGTTTCATAAACGTTGTTAAAATTCTGTCTATTCATTTTCTAGAATAAAATATTATAAATGATTAATTTTTGGTACAAAAGGTACTGTAAGAAGATATAACGAAGCTATACTTACAAGTTAGAACTAATTGTTGAGTTGTTGTATGAGAGATAATTAATGTGAACTACTGCTGTAAAATCTTGCGTCTAGGTCGTATGGTTTTCGAAACTAAACTAAGGAATTTGCATAAAATTTAAGGGTTTTGACACTAGGTGCGTTTTTTAATTAAATTGTTTTATTTTTTATTTAGTTTGAAAGTTTATGGTTTTGATACTGATGCGCCCTCATGAGCTAACTTTCTTTCAAAATATCAACATATGATATCAAAGTGATTTTGGTTGTTTTTGACTTTATTCTCTTGAGAATTATCATAAAGTCAGATTTTTGTTATGAATGAAAAGGTTAAAAATTATTTTATTAAGTATAATATTACATAAAAAATTTGAAAATTTGCTATTAAAAATTTCCGGATTAAAATTTTTTTTATATGTAAATTTAACCTATGCATTAATATTATAGTTTTTGCCATAAACCAGCACAGGCACGAAATTGAGTGCGAGGATAAATAGGGAAATGGTGTGCTTTCATCGCTTCTTCTTCGTGTTCCGGTACTGAAAAAGTCACATCTTCAACTTCATCAATTTTCATCAATCCCGCACTTTCAGCTATACCACGCATTGCCTCTAAAAACCCAAGCTCAGCTTTATCAAAGAAAAAGAGCATTGCTGAAGACTTCATGTGATCGAGCAAAAACTATTTTTAAAAAAAATAATAAAAACAACATTCAGATATCATTAATTTCAACTTTGATTACTTTGAAGTGCAGTAAGACTTCAGAAGATATTGCATTAAAGGAACTCAGATAACTTCCAACCGTAATGACATCCGCATTGTGCAGCTCATTTAATGCTCGATTTTTAACGTAGAAATACGGATGGATCTACAACAACAACAACGACAAAAATTTCTTAGAAATTACCTGAAATTTTCATTTAAAAAAAATCAAATTTTATTTACCTGAAAAAAACCAAATTTATAATAAGTCGGAATAGATAAATTGGGATCAATGGATGGAAATAAACTATCCGTTTCATTGTACCAATCGTACGGGTCTATAATATTGCAATGGAATACAGCATCGATTTCGAAGGATTTCAAATATTGATAAAAGCCAACTATCTCGCAGCCCGAGCCGCCCCCGAAACAAAACATATTTACTTTCTTCGTTAAATAAATGGCATGAAACCAATCGAACACATTTGTAAGATCCTTATACGATAGCTGTCGCCAGAGCAGAGTAATTGCGTGTGTCTGGCATGTGAAATAAAGGTAGAAATACACTAATCGGTAACGATGATTGTCAATGAGCTTATGATTACGTAAGTCGAATAATGTTTGCTGCGTTCTCAAGCATTGCCCCACATTAACATCAGGATCATTTTTTGGCATTAACTTCCAAATAGTACTATAAAAATGGCCGTTTAAGTCTTGAGTCTGTGGAAACAATTTTTTTTTCTTCAAATTAGTCAATCGTAATAATTATTAAATGAATTGAGAAAAACTACTTACTTGACTGGAAGATCTAGATAGTCGCTGCTGGTAATAGGTAATGTTTTTACCGAGAATAGAAAGAGTTGGTGCTTTTGGAGTGCGAAAGTTGCTAAAACGTCGGTGCTTGACTCGTAACATCTTCGGCAAGCAGGAGTGATTGAAAGTTATAAATGAATGAGCGATTTTGCAATTAAATGTGGTGGGAGGGCGCTGTCATCGGGAACTAAATTTAGACATGCAAATTAGATGTGATTTAATTTTAGATTTTAATGTAAAAT
This sequence comes from Strigamia maritima, assembly GCA_000239455.1. Classification (NCBI taxonomy): domain Eukaryota; kingdom Metazoa; phylum Arthropoda; class Chilopoda; order Geophilomorpha; family Linotaeniidae; genus Strigamia; species Strigamia maritima. The sequence continues at coordinate 239,133 of JH431327.1, read as the reverse complement.
GAAATTGGTAGTGTTTAAAAACTACTTGTTAAAAAAATCTTTTATATTGTTTACAGCTTAAATAAACGTCTTCTGACAAGTTGCCATTTATAGGCTCTTATTAGTGGCCTCTGTTGTATTAGTAAAATTATGAAACTGATATATTTCAGTTTTAGAATCCAAAATTTAAATTTTTATTTTTATTTTCCCAATTTGTTAGGAGTTTATGTGTGATGACGTATTTGGGTTTTTAAATATTTAACTGTATCAAAGTTCTAATACAATCTGATGGCTGATGCGAGAGTTCCAAAAATTGTGAACTAATGGAATTAAAAGACAGGAATACATTTTTAATGGACTAAAAGTATTAAAAAATAAGTCTCTACTTACTAAACCATCATTTATTTATGTATATCTGAAAGTTTTAACGTTATTCACCACTAAAAATGGTTTCATACTTAAATACATTTTTTCCCCAATTATAAAATTCAAGCGGCAACAATTGAGATAAAATAGTCTCACGTTTATAAAATACAATCTTCGTTTAAAAACAATAGAATTTTAAAAAAACAACTTTATTATGGTTTTCGCCACAGAGCAGCGCAAATGTTTGCTGACATGTTTGGCATCGTCGTTAGAAAATGACTATTAGTACCACGCATTGCCAACTGTTCATGCTCGGGGATTATTATTCTGGTATTAATGGCAACCTGAAATTTTACAAATTCAATTACTAAACATAAATTTTACATTTTAATTAAACCTACGCTAGCGATATAATTTAATTCAGCAGCCTGTGCAATTGATTGCATCAAATGCTCCCATGCTCCGCCGACATCATCCATAAAAAACACCAAAGCACCCGACTTGATGGATCTAAGTAGTAACTAAACATCCATAATATTCAATAACATTTATAGAATTATTAGCACATGTATACGGTACCACAAATTTGTCTATGGCCGCTTCAGTCCGTTCATTGGGATCCAAAGCGCTTAAAAATTTGACAACTGTGACAACATCGGTTTTCTGTAAATGATCCATTAGTTCATTGTTAGTCGGCAACTAAAACGTAAAAAGAATAGAAAAATCAGTTTAATTAGAAATGAATTCAAACAATAACGACGAAATTTACATCCGAAATCGTTCTATACGTCGTGTAACAAGTTTGTCGTAAATTGAACTTGTTAAACAAATCGAAAGTTTGCAGCAAATGTTGTGTATCCGTGGCCCAATGGAATTTGTCCACGATGAATGGATATAGATGGAGATTTATGTTCAGAGAGTTTAACCATTTACAGAAAGCAACAATTTCCGTGCCGGCTCCTCCGCCAAAACAAACCAAACTTGCGCGTTGACTCCAAATAATGTTGATCAACCATTTTATTACATCAATTTGTCGCAATTCCTGGTTACTGTAATGCGTGTACGATAAGGAGTGAAAAAGATGCCAACACTCTTTAATGACGTAGGTGTCTCTCGTCAGAAAACTATAGTAATATGCGTATCTCATGCTTGGGTTAACGAAATTGAAGTGACGACGTATTCGTAATGGGTTGTCGATTTGATTTATCGCGTTTGAATCAGCTTCAATTTGTTGAGTTTCAAAATGTGGAATCAAACGCCAGACAGTTTCGTAAATATTGTTTAGTCTGGAGTAGTTCATTTTCTAAAATAAAAATGACAAATTATTATTAGTTATTACCACAAAAAGGATATAGGATGTATTTTTATAGTTAAAAATGTCTACTTACTGTTAGCACTAAAAGAAGTTGCTTTGATGTGCTTGTTCTAGACGATGTGAGCGGTGCGGCGTTATAACCTTTTCCTGAAGTTTGTGATTTTTTTTTGGTTTTTTTAACTAAAAAGTAACTGGGGAGAATTAGGTCACTTTTAAAATTTGAATAATGCTTAACTATTTTGCCACTAGGGCGTTTTATATTTAGTTAAAAAATTAATAATTTGTTGTTGCATTATTTACATTTTTTAAATAAATTAAAAAATTGGAGACAGTTTAATAGAAATTTTACATCAAACTGATTCTGTATTGTTTTTTATATGTATAATTCCTGGGATCAATAATATTTTTAGTTTTTATGTGAGAATTTGTTGTTTGACGTACCGATGCGCCCTCACGGATTGTTTTTTCTTAAGTTAATAAACATGAAGATCATTAAATTAGTGACATTATGAATGCAAATGTTAAAAAGTAGTTTTATTTGATATAATATTACATAAAAATGTGAAAATAACAGTTAAAAATATAAGAAATAAAATTCAATCTATTCAATAAAATTACGGTTTCTGCCATAAAGCAGCACAAATTTGAATTGACTTTAGAGGTCGAATGGCGAAATGATTTTCCTCCATTGCTTTAACTTCATAATTCGGTACAGAAAGAATTACATCTTCAATTTCATTAATTTTTTCTAATCCTGCCATTATAGCAATATGACGTATTGCTTCCAAAAACCCATGTCCAATTTTATCATAAAAAAAGAGCACTGCTGAAGATTTCATGTGATCGAGCAAAAACTATTGAAAAATAAATAAATAAATAAATAAATAAATAAATAAATGACATTTTTAACTTCGAATTATCAAACTTTAAAGTGAATTATGAACTCAGAAGTTATCTCAGGAAAAATTTGTAGAAACCTTCCAACCGTAATGAGATCTGCATTGCACAGTTCTTTCAATATTTCATTTTCTATTCCATTTTTAATGAACAAAAAAGGTCGAATCTGGAAACATTTCAAGCAAATTCCATATTTCGATGTCAAATTTAAATAATAGACAATTTGCGATTTCTCGTACGAGATTTATTTTATTACGAAAATGGCAAAAAACGAGAATCTCGTCCCTTTGTTTTAATGGTTTGACGAGATTTTTGAAAAATTTCGTTACACATTGTCGTTAATTTTTTGTCTCGTACGAGAAATCGCAAACTGTCTAATAATTAATTATTTACCTCAGAAAAATCATGGTAATAAAAATTCGGAACGGATAAATTGGGATGAATGGTTCGGAATAAATATTCCGTTTCGCGCAACCAATTAAACTCTTCCACGATATTGCAGTGAAACACAGCATCTGTTTTGATTGCTTTCAACCATAGATAAAAGCCAACTATCTCGCAGCCCATGCCGCCACCGAAGCAAAACACATTGACTTTCTTCGCAGAATGAATGTCATTAAACCAATTGTTCAGATTTGCACTTGGACGTTTTTCATACCCTAGCCGTCGCCAGAGTTGCTTCATCGCGTGGGTCTGACTTGTAAAAAATAAGTAAATAAACGCAAATCTATAGACTTGATTGTGGGTTCGTCGACGGCAAAATAAGTTAGCTATTGTATCTGTAGTTTCCATGTGTTGCTCAAATTCGAATACGGGATGGTCGTGTGGCATGAAACTCCAAATAGTATCATAAAAATGGTTCTTTAAGTCTTTAACCTGAAGAAAAACTTAATTTTTTAGTTATTTGCGTATAAATAAAAGGAATTGACATATTTACTTGATCGTGGTGTTTTTTCTGGTACTGGTATCGGTAATAGTTAATATTTTTACCAAGAATTGAAATAGTTGGTGCTTTTGGGGTGCGAAAATGGTTAAAACGGCGATGGCGCACTCGTAACATCTTCGGCAGGCAGGAGTGATTAAAAAGTACAAACGGTTATGACTTGGGAGGGCGCTGCTCGAACTTTAACCGTAATTTATACGCTAAAAATTCAAATTCGATTTTAAAATTTAATAAGAAATGTACCTGGCTATTATTGTTGTCTTAATAGTAAAATTATTAATATAGTGAAAATTAATAGTAAAAACTTCTCTGACAAGTGGCTATTTGTAGGTTCATATGAGTGACATCTGATGTCCATTTGTGTCCATTAGTAAAAATAGAAAATTTGTATTGTTATATTTATTCTGTATTAATTTTGATGGGATATTTTGATTTTAAATCCGTCTTTATAGTTATAGTTGAATTGTGAACCGCTACTTTTACTTAACTGCAATCCGAGTCACTTAGCCACATTAAACATCATTTACAAATGTTCATCATTGCTATCATTCAAGATATAAAAAAAGGCACACGGTTTAACACGGAGTAATAACGGCCGGCATGTCAAACCATCTACTTTTGTATTTGTGGTTGATGTATGAACAATTGGAAATGATGTTGGTGCGTTTGAGTGAGGCAGGTAACCAAGGTAACACTCAATTTTGCCACAGTGATGCGCGTTCATGAGCAGACTTCTTTACAGCCCATCAGAATGACTGTGTTGCTTTTTCAAATGTACGGTAATGTCAATAATAATAATATTTTATTATAATAGAAATTTTTAAAAGTAGCTTTTATTTAATAGATTATTACATAAAAATTTGCAACGTGCAATTAAAATTTTTGGGAATAAAATGATAAAATGATTTTTAAAATTTAATCCAGGCATTAGTATTATGGTTTTTGCCATAAAGAAGCACAAACTCGAATTGATGTATTAGGCCTAATGTTAAAATGCTCTGCATTCATCGCTTCTACTTCATAATTCGGTATCGGAATAGTAATATCGCCAATTTCCCCAATTTGATCCAATCCTGCACAAATAGCAATATTACCCATTGCTTCTACGTAACCATTTCCAACATCATCAATAAAAAAAAGCAATGCTTTGGATTTCATTTGATCGAGCAAACACTAAATTTAAATAAAAAGAAAAACAGATTAAAAAATCTTTTTAATTTCAACGGAAAATTAACAAACCTTGAAATGCATTACGGTCTCAAAATTCATAGGAAGAGAACTGAGATACTTTCCAACCGTAATAAGATCCGCATTGCACAGATCATGTGATATTCTACTTTTATCGGTGTAAAATGGAAAAATCTGTAAAATTTACAAAATTTTTCTATGTAAAATTTAAATCAAACATTTATTTTTACCTTAAGAAATTGAAGTTCGTGAAAACTCGGAACAAATAAATTGGAATCAATTTTTCGAAATAAAGGCTTTGTTTCTACGACCCAATTGTACACGTCTATAATAGTGCAGTGAAATCTAGGCTGCGTTTGGATTACTTTCAACCATTGATAAAAGCCAACTATCTCGCTGCCCGCTCCGCCACCGAAACAAAACACGTTGACTTTCTTCATTAAAAAAATGTCATGAAACCAATTGTTGAGATTTGCACTTGGACGGTTCCTATATGCCAGCTTTCGCCAGAGTATCGTAATCGCGTGTGTCTGGCATGTAAAATAAAGGTAACAAAAGGCAAATCGGTAAAGTTGATTTTCAAAGGGGGGACAAAGAAATCTGTCGAATGTATTTAGCGGTTCTTCCATGACTTCTTCCATGTCGAATACGGGATGTCCGTGCGGCATTTGACCCCAAATGGTACTATAAAAATGGCCATCTAAGTTTTCAGTCTGTAGAGAGTAATCATTTTTTTATGTTAATTATCTAAGTTGAAATTAAGAGTTTAGAAATTTACTTGAGTGTGATAGTTTTCCAGGTGTCTGTAATAGTTAATGTCTTGACCGAGAATAGAAATATTTGGCGCTATTGGAGTGTAAAGGTGGCTGAAACAGCGGTGTTGCACTCGGTACATTGTTAGTTGATTAAAAATTACAACGGTTACGCAATTTAATGCGGTTTGAGGGCGCTGATGTCAATTTTTGAACTAAATTTATACACGCAAATTAGATGTAATGTTTATTTTAAGATTGAATAAAAAATAGAATTCAATTAAATTCAGGATTACTGTGGCCATTTATGAGCGACATCTGATGTTCATTAGTAAACTCAAAATTTTATGTATTTCTACCGTAAAAAAATAGAAATGTAGCGTGTAAACTTTAGAATTTTGAAAAAACACGGTTTGTGAGATTTAATTGTATAACTTCAGCATTCATGCATTTATTGTTTTTTTAATTGGTAGGCTATATTGCAATTATAATTTTCGAGTATTTAAAAAAATATTTATTTGAATAAAAGAAAAATTACTCGAATCAATCGCAGTATAAAATTCAGTAAAAACAAAAACAAATAATATCTCTAATTTATAGTTTTTGCCACAGTGATGCACAGGCGCGAATTGATCTTTGTTGCTGTTGCTCACAAACGAAACTGAACATGTCCATCGAATCCATTTCATGTTTAGGTATTTCCAGAGTTAATATATCAACCTATATAAAAAATTAATTAATCTTAATTTGCCTTTTTAAATATTCCGATGTTGTATAAACAATGATTACTTCAGCGAGTAACTGTAATCCGGATTTTTTAGCCGTATACGACATCATATCCAAATATCCACCTTCACTCTCATCCATAAAAAAACAAAAGCAGACGGCTTGACCCGACGAAATAACTTCTAATAAAATAATAAACAATAAATTATAATTTCAACATATTAGACTTAAAATAATACCGCAAGAGTTTTCAATAAATGTTTGTCAGTATGCGTGATCAGAGTACTCAAGACCTTCACAACAGAAATAACATCTGCAGATTCAAATTTCTCCATTACTGGATCATTATGACGTGTCTGCACACACAAAATTAAAAAATTAAAAAAAAAAAAAAAAAAAAAAAAACACACAGAAAATAAAGAAAACACAAATTACTTCTTCAATTTTGCATCCGAAATATTGAATTTGTTTAAAATTGTACCCGTTTTCCGTTTCGAGCATTTTTAACAATGGCTGAGTTTCATTGGACCAATCGTAAAAATCCAATATAAACACATTAACATTAATAGGCCTCGATAAACTATGAAGATGATGACAGAAACCCACAATATCGCATCCCGAGCCTCCACCGAGAGAAAATACGTTGGCCCAATTCGTGTTAACTAGACTCTCGAACCAGTGTTTCAGTTTATCTAATTCTGCATCTTTGCAGTTTTGCTTAGAGTTGAAAAGATCCCAAAAGTGGGCAACGGCGTGTGCGTTGCACGTAAAATTGTGATAAAAATAAGCATATTTAAAATCTTGATTATCAAAGTTGCTATTAATTGTTTCTTGATGGGTTGTGTATGCTGTTGTTAACCTCGCTGTTGCGTTTTCAATTTTATCATTAAATTGGGGATCGGCTTGACAAATGTGCTTCCATACCGCAGTGTAAAATCCATTCGGCGTATCGCTGATTTCTAAACGTAAAATAAAATAGCTGAATTTAAAATCTTCATTTTGTAATGAAATAAAATAATACCTGAATTATTGATTGAACTTATAGGTTTCATGGAATGAGCTTGACGATGTGAATTGCTGAAATTTGAATTAAAAAATGCGCTGGCAAGAGTGCTTATCTCATATCAGTGAAGTCAGCTGGGTATTAGTAACAACTAATGAATGGGATGGTCCTAATCATTTGCATATTTATTGTATTTCTGCGCAATTAATAATTTTGACATGTAATTATGAATTGTTTGTTTATCTCCGTCAATTTAAATGTGTCACAATTCGAGTCATTAAAAAAATGTCCTCCATTTACATCAGTTTATTTTTTTATTTCTAGTTATATTATTTTGATATAAAAACATAAATTCTTCACAATAAAAAAAATAATCGATTACTTTTCTAAGCCATAAATGATGGTTTTTGCCCCAGGGAGGCGCACGCCCGACCCGACCTGATCTTTGTTGCTGTTCTGTTGCTCACAACCGAAACTGAATATATTTATCGCATCTATTTCGTGTTTAGTTACTTTAACTGTTAACCGTAATCCGGCCTTTTTAGCAGCAACCGACTATCATCCATACAAAACACTAAGGCAGAAGATTTGATAAAATGGAATAAATTCTGATCAAATAAAATAAAAAATCCAAAAAAGTGATTGTTGATCTAACAAAAGTTTGCTCTTTTAAAATTATTAATATTGATGAGACGTATATCTGTGCAACAAGCCTGTGCAAGCTGCCGAACGTGCACCGCGATTTACGCACGTAGCTAGCCGAGGACAACGCACCCCCTGGAATGCGTGTTAAAATGGACACCATTTCTTCATTTTAACACGCACTCATCCGATACGGTACACAAAGTTACTTCTTCAACTTCATTAATTTTCCTCAATCTCGCACTTGCAATTATACCATACAACACACATTGCATACGGTATTTGCATGTAAAATCCACGCTGAGCTTTATTTAAAAAAAAGAGCATTGCTGAAAGTATAAGTAGTGATTTGCATATTCCACTCGTAGCGCTCGATTTAAGTGATATCGTCCGGCAAGAAGACTCGCCTGTAGAAATTCATATGATGCGGCTTTATCAACTACAAGACGGTAAAATCTCGAAATCGGAATAAAAAAATTAATTTTTTAGTTTTACTAAACGGAAGCTACTCTAAAATCAGCTTTTGAAAACACAACCCGAGCTTGATTTTGGTTTACTGTACAAGTAGTGCAACTCACATACACAACATCGGAATTAGTTTGATTACAAAAAGTAAAAACAAAAAAGTATTTAAAAAAAAGTTAAATTGATAACAATTTCTTTTAAATTAAAGGCAAAATTACTTTGTTACTGAATATTTAGTTACCGAAAATAGTTTCATGTCAGTACGCAGTTGGTGTCGTTATTCCTTACCTTCTTGCGTTGTTCGTGGCCGAAAAGATGTCCGCTGAGGCCGAAAACGTCATCATTGACGAGTTAGCTGTATTTTCCGCACAATCAGGTACGTACGTAATAAATAATTTTAAAAAACCATTGAAATAAATAAAATTTTAGTTTTTTTTCTTTTCCTTTTATAGATTTTCTTTTAACTAGTATCCTCTTTCTGACCCAGACAATTGCAAGAAATATATTTGCAATAATTCAGAACGACAAACAAAAAGATGTTTTCAAAGATACATCATCTTTGTCCAAAATGACCATTGATGTGATTACTGATTCGACCGTTGATTCGTTCCTAGCAGAATCAGAAATTTCAGACCTGCATCACGACACATCTGCAGCCTCAAAAGACAGCGAGAGCGAACAATCCATGTATTTAAGCAATAATGATGATGTTTCTCGCACGGATTCACCAATTAGCGAAGCCAGTCGTAGTCATCATATAGTAGAATTATTGTTTCCTCAAGTCATAGTTTTATCTTACAACGAGGCTTCTACATTGCAAATTCAGAAATATGCCACAATATGAAGATTTGCAACATAATTAGTTTACATCCAGGTATTTTACGCTTATTATTTGACTCTTTTTTTTCAACTTTCTCAATTTTATCTCATTTTTAGATTTGCCCAAATCATGCGCGGCATTAAACTCCGGTGGAACATTAATGCACATGGGCGGGGTCGATGCTGAGAACCTCGGCATAGGAATTTGCGCCAAAAAAAAAAATACAATTTAAATAACGGAATATAAAATATAAAAGTATTTACTGTGTTACAGAATATTTGTGTTGATTACATGAACAGAGCAAAAGTAATGGAACCGTTTATTATAGCTAATGAAGATGTTCTTAAACGAATTGAATACGTACGAAACTGGCTATAATTATAAAGGGTAATTACAAAATGATGAAATTAACTGTTCAAATGCATGTATTTGAAAAAAACAACGAATTGTTTGTCCAGATTTTTATTCCCTATTAATTATTTGGAAGGTGTTCAACATGACTTTGAACGCCTAGTTGGCTGGATGAAATTTGACACTGCGAATGATTACAATAAATTATTATCACGATATGCAGCTTTATCAACTCAAGTACTTCTTAAAACTTTTGTGCCATTGCAAAATCATTTATAATTTTTTTCTTTCAATAGGTTGATGAAATTATTTCTTTACTCGAAGAAGGTATACAATTAGGAATGACCAATCATTACGTTTCAATGGTATATTATGAATATTTACGTATCTACAATATAAATTAATTAATTGCGTTTTATTAGGAAGGTGTAGTTCAACAATTCGACAAACTTCAAATTCCAGCTGCAGATAGTGGGATATTTGCCCCATTTATCAATTTTCCAGACGAAATTGAAGATAACACAAAGTCTGACAATACGAAAATAAAAATAATAATTATTTTAAAACATGATTTTGTGTTTAAAGAAAGTTGTTGTATGATGCTGGTAAGCAAGCATACGACAATAGAGTTTTGCCTGCCTTTCGTAAGCTCCGTAATTTCATTGCAGATGTAAGTTTAAATTTAATTTATTTACTATACGAACATGGCGCCCAACAAGATCCGCCCACCTTCTGACGTCAGTATGACGTCAAATGTAAAAACTCTATACAAAGACTTGACACATAAATATAAAACAGATAACAACAAATAATAAAACATTCTAACAATAGGTGTCACTTGACAACAGGACCTTACAAGACGATGCCGTTTCAGAAATCAGCACCGAGTCTGAAAACTTTGTGCTTAAATGTGATAGCGAAAGATTTTCCCAAAATTCAGCATTTTTTGTCGAGTTTACCAGGCGTTCTCATAAATGAAATCTGTCAACGACGAAGTGAATTGAAGCTTTACTTGCATCGGAAGTGTAGTTTACAGCCCAATATTTTTATTCATCCTGGAACAAGAAAATTAGATTTGCATTGGTTTGATTGGTCTGTAAACAAACTTTTGAACAGAATAGCCCAAGTGTGTACAAATCTTACACATTTAGTCTTTCCACATTCTCAAAGAGAACTTCGATCCCATTCTGTAATTACGTTACTACAACATTTACCGAAAATTCAACATCTTGATATCAGGAGTCAAAAGCGGTGTACAAATCAAGTTCTAATTGCAATCGCTAAACATTGTCGACAATTAAAATATCTCAATTTATCGTACTGCTCTAATGTGAATGACAGCGGAATTCTTTCATTGAACAATATGAGGATTGAATATTTGGACATTTTGCAAACGTCTGTGACACCTGCAGGTGTTGCACGTCTTCTAGAAAATTTATGTTTTCTAAAAGTATTAGAATGTAATTGGACTTCGGTGTTTCCATTCTTAAAACACACATTTTTTGATTACAAACAAACATTGACTTATTCTCTGGAAATGGCACCAGTATGTGGTTGGGAGGCGGATGATATGATCACTGTCACCCAAATGTGTCCAAATTTAAACACATTCCAAATCCGATCATTTGGTGAGTTTGATCTTAGTTTTAGCATTCATGTTGACTTAGCATTAAAAAACACAATGAACAAATTAATTAGTCTTAATCTTTTAAAAACTATTCTCGTTAATATTAGGCTTATTGACTTCTATTGTCCCTTGCTTCAGACTTTGTCATTGTATATGTGTACCCTTGACGAAAGCGATTTGGACAATAATGAATGTTTGCAAAATTCGTCCAATCACATTCGATTCAGAAACTTGGAGATACTGAAAATGAACGCTGACATTGGTACTGTTTCTGAATTACACTTGCAAATGTTATTAAGCGGTCGTAATATCGAAAAATTAGAGCTTGAAGGTTGTCCCCTAACTGATAATTTGATTTCCCAACTCGAAAATCTGAAAAGATTGGATCTGAGTTCGTGTTATTTGATTAGTTTACGTTCAATTATGAAATTGATAGATGCTCCAAATCCTTTACGTATTATAATTTGCAAGTCTTGTAATCTTGATAAATCTGCATGCAATGAAATTGAAGCGCACATCAAAAGTCGAAACTTGGATTTGCATTTTCACAGTTGTTGAATGGAAGTTATATAAATAAATAAAATTTAATAAACGAATAAATCTTTACGGTACCTAAAACAAGGATGCCAAGTGTTTTTTTGCATGGCCTGTGTTTATCAATAGACAGTTTGCGCTTTCACGAACGTAATTTTTTTAATTACGAATGGTAGATTAATACGAGATTTTAAAAATAAATCTCGTATTTAATTTAACATTCGTAGTATGAATATACGAGATTTATTTTTCAATTCATTCGTATATAAGTTGATATACGAATGCACTACACATGCGCAGTGTGCATCAAAATTCGCACATGCGCATTGTTCTGCAATTTGAAGCGAGCGAGGCATCCATCTTGTTTTTCATCGGCTCGTTGTATTTTCGGTAGGTTTTTAGTCATCTAGGTTAGAAATTTGTTTGCAACTAACTATTTTTTATATATACATGGCATTAGACACACATAATTTATACATTTTCTGAATAAAGCCATGTTTCTCGTGTATTTGTTTATTTCGTTCTCGTTCGTGTTTAATTGTTTCTGCAAGCGCAATCTGAAACAATGATTTTAATTACGAGACACGAGATAATTAATAAAAATGAATTTATTTCATTTTTATTAATTTATTTCCCGTTCGTATTAAAATCTCGTTCGTAAAAGCGCAAACCGTCTAATTTAAACAAACGACGGCCGACATATTTTTGCTTAACAATAGTGTGGTTTCACTACTGTTACATTTTGATATTTAGCTCCCGCGGAAAAGTCCATGTTCCTCAGTTCATATTCATTTGTCATCTGATATCTGGTAAAACTAGGAATGAATTCCCTTTTTAGTATCCAACTTTGTCCATGTGTCTTATTTTCTACATGTATAATTTATTTCACTTTTAAATTAAAATTTGCAATTTGCAAGCAATTTTGGTGCCACTTTTTACCAATTTTTAAAAAGTTGCTAGTTTATCTACAATACGGTCTGCCAGAGAGAGAGAGAATTAGGTTTATAGACGCAAGCGACGCCTCAGGCCATACATGTCTAAAATCTGACAAAAGAGAATCTGACATATGAAACTGACAAAACAAAACTGACATAATCAAACTAACATAACAAATCTGACAAATGAAACCAATATATTAAATCAAACAAAATAAGAAAAAAGTTTATATACAAACTGAAACTGACATACCGACACCGGCATTAAACTGACTCTTTCGCATGACAAACTTCAGCGTCCCCACCGCGACGTATGATAGTATGATCATGTCCATTTTAAACTGACGGAAGATATGATGGTAAAAATGTGTCCTGCTGCTAAAGCACCCCCTTAAAACTTTACTGCATTGCTCTATTAACGAGCTAAGACAAAATAAGAGGAAGAAGATTTTAAAATTTAAACTAGATATTCGTAGAGTAAGTAAAACTAAATATTTTATTTTTAAACACTTACTTTTAAATATTTTTAAACATTTGTGGAACATTTAGACTCTCGACCATAAAAAAAATTGAAGGCACGATTATTTGGATATGATGTCGTATACGGCTAAAATTTAATAGCGTAATTTGTCGATTAAGGGCCGCCCTCGAATTACGCGGCACCCCTCGGCTGTAATTCGAATAAACGCCGTCCTCGAATTACGACCGCGGCGGTTATTTGAAATGTTTATGGTTTAATTAAATCGTTTTGTCGTAAATTGCGTTGTATGTACGCAACTTATTAAATTGTAAAACGTGTGTTCAAACGCTTTTAATACGTTTTTAATAAGTTTGCACGTATTAAAGAAATTATAATCGATTAAACACTCGTTTTACAACTTAAAAAGTTGCGTACATGCAACGCAATTTACGACAAAACGATTTAAGCGCCGCCCTCGAATTACGGGCGCACCCTTCGGCCGCAATTTGTAATAAAGGCCGATCAAAACGATTCTCTTATGATTTCTCCCAGCCAATCACAGCCTTCGAATTATTTGTTGAGCCATTTTGCATCAGTAGGTGTGACGTCATTCTACTTCATAGTGACTGAGCATGCTCAGTGAACTATGTTCACGATGATGCAAACTACTTTAGTATACTTTCGTGCATGCAACAATTCACTCGTTGCATGAAAGCTATGCATCCATTGTGAATCAGCCTTTATTCTCAAAATAAAAACTAGAAAAATTCTATTTAACGCGGCAAAACGAAGTGTTGCTGTAGTTATTTCCTCATAACATGCAACTGTGTAAACAAAGCATTCCTGTGGCTTTCAAACAGTATAACATGCGATCTGTACCAAGAAAAAGAAACCCAGAATCATTTCCATGTTGTTTTCCAAAGATGCGACTTTATGACATGGAAGTAGTAGAATTTATGCGTTTATGCACAAAAAACTATTTTAAGTTGGATGCTTAAAAATTTCATTGTATCACAATTAATGAAAATATTTAATACTTTAAACTACTAATACATAACTTACTTCGACATAATCAGAATCTTTAACATTAGATTTTTTTCCATAAGGAAGCACAAACACATGTCGACTTCATAGGGAACATATTGAAATGTTTGTCTGCCATCGTTTTACATTCTCCCGGAGGAACACGATTTTTTTTTAGAATAATCTAAAAAAAATAAAACAACTTGATAAAAAAAGAAAAAATACTTTTAACAAAAATATTTTACCTCACTTTGAAGCTGTAAACCAACAACTGAAGCAACTTTATTCATCAAATCCCTATAAGGACCTCCGTTGTTATCCAAAAAAAACAAATGTGCATTTTGTTTTAAATGGGATAATAATTCCTACAAAAAAATAAAAATTCTTTAGAACAATTAAAATAACCTAAGATTCTAAAAATTTATAGTTCTTACGTTTAGCCTCACAGCAGTCCCAATGGTACTTAGGAATTTTACTACAGTGATTAAATCACTATTTCCTATTTGTTTAATGACTGTTCCTGTGATTGGAAACTGAAAATTAACATTTAATTAATCAAATTCAGAATGTTTCAGAATGTTTATTTATTTTACTACCTTGGAAAGGTCATACTTCACATGTTTAATTTTTGTTAAACCAAAGTCTTCACTGGCAGGGATACTCTGGATTAAGCTATCCATCTCATCAGTCCAGTTATTATGATCATAAATTACAGCATTGATTTGCGTCTTTATGTGATTGTGATCCAAATATCGGCAGAAGCCTACTAACTCGCACCCGGAGCCTCCGCCAAGACAAAAAACATTTATTTTGGAATTTTCCAATAAAGCAGAAGGAAAGTGTACGTTGGATAATTTAATCCAACTTGTTTTAACAGCGTGGGTGATGCACACAAAAAAACGATAATAAAATGCATATTTTAGTATTTTATCATTATCATCATCAAAATCATATTGATAGAGCTCAGGTGCTGGGTTCTTATAAAGCTCGTCAATCTTAGCAATGGCAGCGTCCATCATATCAAGTGGGAATTTTTCGACCTGTATCAATTTCCATATTAGAGGATGGTACCAAACTTTGTTCATTTTCTGTAAAACAAATAGTTAAATTCAAGATTACAATGCATAATTGCATATATTGCACATACCTTTCAATTTTCAAAATATTCGACTATTGAGAAGTGAATTGTCAGGAGTGAATGTCTGCACGTTGCTGATATCAGGATTACTATCTTACGTCAGTTATCGTCACGTCACACACTTTTGAATTTCATTTTTTCTATAAAACGATGTAACAGGCAGCTTTTACAAGTAATTCTGAATTGAATTCAATATTTTATTTAATTATAAAATTATAAAATTGACATTACCTTACAACTAATTTGCATGTATAATAATTTAGTTCAGAAATTGACATCAGCGTCTTCAATCCGCATTAAATTGCACAACCGAGTCATTCATTTCTAATTTTTAATCACTTTTGCCTGCCAGCGATGTACCGAGCGCAACATAGCTGTTTTAGCCACCTTTACGCCCATTCTCGGAAACATAACTATCACATTGAACTAAATTTCTAAATTTCTTCTTTTTTTTACTCAAGCAATTGAAAAATATCAAATAATTTCAAAGGGGATGAGAGAACAGCATTATCATATGAACCCTGACTACATTGTCCCTTTAACATTAAATCAAATTAAATCAAATTGTTTTAAAAAATATATTTGTAGAATAAGTTTCGCATGGTAATAACAAATACACATTAAATTTATTAATTTATTAATTTTAAATATATACAAAAATCCATTTATCATACAAACATATTTTAGCTAGCAAAACAATTTTTCTAAACACCTAATTATTTGTATAAACTATTATTGACATCATTAAACATTACTATTTGGTCTCTTGGAATTATACGTAGGCATATTATACAGCCGTTTTATAACTCGACGCTGTGATCGTGGTAAATCCATACGCGGGCTACTTTCAATTTTCTCTTTTTGTTCAGCGTCTGGTTTTGTTGTTTTCTGCCAAAGTGATGCACAAACAATCCATTCAATTTGTGGCGGGGCACTCTCGAAATGACCAGCTCTAATTGTCTCTTCCTCTTCGGGAGAAACACTCACATTGAGATAGTCGACCTGAAAGAACATCATTTTACTTTTTTTCTAAAAAAATCGTTAATAAAAATACCAATACATCAAAAAAGCACTTAAATCCTAAAGCTAAAGCAGCCTCGTTCATTATTTCAAAGTAATAACAATCGCAATGATCCATAAAAAACACTAATTGTCCGGGCTGCACTAGTTTGAGTAAAATCTATTCGGCAAAAATAAAAAAAAATTTAAATTAATAGAAAATTTCAATGATAAATTCTTGAATTAAACCTTAAGACGTTCGACGGTATATTCCCTGGGCTCATCTCGTACCATACTAAGATAATTCACAATGGAAATAATATCACATTCTGAAAAAGCAGCATTTAATTGTTCCAATTTTTCAGAAGATAACTGAAAAAATATAAAAATAAATTATTAATATACAATATGGACCAAAAACAAATCAAACTTACATCTTTTACAATATCACAATTCGGAAAATAATTAAAAGTGTAAGTATTCTGTGAAATAATGCTTGGTAAGAGGATTTGCGTTTCCTTACTCCAATCGTACATATCCACAACTGTGCTGCTTAGCAATTTGCTGTATCTACCTTTCTTCTGCATTGATCTCAGCCACAGACTGAGACCAGCAATATCAGCACCCGGACATTCGCCAATGCATGCCAATTTAATTTCCTTCTTTTTCATAATCATTTCAAACCACGTCTTCTTATCGTCCCATGCCCAGTACATAGGACTATTTACGGCAAACCAGTGGCAATATTTCCATATTTCATAAACGCCGCTACTGTACATAGTGAAGAACCGACAACGATACGCGTGTTTGAATTCGCTGTCATCAAATTCAAAACGACTAGCAAACGATTTAATCCTTTTCTCATGACTAGTTTCCAATAGATAGGCGATGGCTTCGATTTTATCCCTTCTGCTGTAGTGATTTTGGGGAATGTAACTCCATATTGTAGAGTAGATACTGGCAAAAGAGGTACTACTTTGACTGTCACTCATCGCATTTCTAATGAAAGAAGTGGAATTAAATATTTTGAAATAAAATTGATGTTGTGCAAAATTTACTCACATAAATTGTCCTCAAAATTGTAATGTGTTTCCAAGAAACGTGAAAATACCGGGTGCTGACTGGAATCACTTGACTCACCACGTGACTATATCAGCCGAGCTATCAGCACATTTTTGGAGTTCTGATTTGATGTCACTTTTTTACCACATTGTTTGTGTGAAATTTAATTATCTGATTTTTAAATTTATTAACAAGTTTATTTGACAAAAGAATTACTTTATTTATGTCGTGCATTTTATGTCATTTTGAATAATTTTTGAATATAAATTTAAAGCGCCATCTTTGCCAAAAGTACCTAATTCATCATTTATATTTTACATTTCACGAATGTATAATTACATTTAAAAACAATTCATTGCTATTTATTATGTTAGAACATGTTACAAAATCACCAGATTTATTTATGTATTGCCATGAAATCTGCAATTTTGATTTTGTTTGTTTGTTTGTTTTCCTGCAGCGCTTTAAAGAACACGAAGAAATAATAAGAAAACATTTTTATTTTTATGAAAATAGAAGGGTATGCAAATAATTAAACATTACATAAACACTGTAATTCAGTGCTTCTATACTCTATCATTTCGTGCGCGAAACTCCCATTAGTTAATGATCTAAATTGTACCGAATTGTATCCTCTAGTTGAATCGAGTCAAAAAATCATTGTTTCGTATCCAAAAAATGTGCGCAACAATACAAAAACCCAAATGTAAAGGATTTTTTAAAAATATTTTACAAGCATTTTCATTTGTCAACAATAGCATGAACATTTTTGGGCTACGAAACAATGATTTTTTGACTCGATTCAACTAGAGGATTAAAATAAGATGCCACAATTTAGATCATTAACCAATGGGAGTTTCGTGCACGAAATGATAAATAGAGTATAAATACATGCATTTCTGAAATTGAAGTTTATATGCGAGTACCTAATAAAAATTCGTAATATTTATCATTAAAAACCAACAATAGAAAAATAATTCCAAAAACTGAATCTACAAGTGGTTTGAGAAAATGCATAAATTAAAAATATTTAAAAATAAAAAGATTACCGGTATACTGCACGGTGTTTAAAACATAAGAGATATATCACTAAATAAGCATAAATGACTAAAATATAAAAAATATATGAAAATAGAAAGTTATGCAAATAATCATAAACACTGTAATTCAGTGCTTCTAAATACATGCATTTCTGAAAGTGAAGTTTTTATGCGAGTACCCAATAAAAAATTCGTAAAATTTATCATTAAAAACCAACAATAGAAAAATAATTCCAAAACTGAATATACAAGTGGTTTGAGAAAATGCGTAAATTAAAAATATTTAAAAATAAAAAGATTACCGGTATACTGCACGGTGTTTAAAACATAAGAGATATATCACTAAATAAGCATAAATGACTAAAATATAAAAAATATATGAAAAATTTAACGTTTTGTCCAAAAAGAAGCAGATATTTTAGACGATTTTTGAGTGGGAAATTGCAAACGGTCTTGACGCAATGAATCATCTTGTTGAGATGACAAACTAGCTTCTACGTTTATCACCTAAAATAACGGATTAAAAAAAACTAGTTTATTCTAAGGGATTGTGAAATATAATCACCAATGAAAAATTAACCATAAAACAATAAAACAATTTTGCCACAAATTGTGTACACATAAAAATAGTAAATGCCATTTTTCTCCTTTAGCAAGCTTGCGATCAGTTCCATTTAAAACCGATTAGTTCAGTTCAGTTCCAATGTTCAAAAATTCAATTTGGTTTGAGTTCTTACATAAACCCGAACCAATGGCAAGCTTATCCCCGAAATATTTATTCAAGCGTTTTAGATGCAAATCGATGTACCTTTACCAAAGAAATTCATTTTGTGCATTCAATTTGCACCTTTATGCACTAAAGTTATTTTTTTTAAGTCCATAAATTGAATTATTAAAGAAACGAATGTCTTTTTAAGGCCCTTTAAAAATAAAAACGGAGTGGTTATTTCCACCCGAATCGGGTGAAAATAACCCACGGTTATTTCCACCCAATTTTTCAAAATAGCCACGTATGACGTACGTATGACTTCCGTACATACGTATCATGTTTTGATTGGTGAATCAACCACTTGTATATTTGTGTTTATAAGCTTTTGAAAGACAGACACTCGTTATCATATCCAACATCCGTTCCTAACATTCTTAACAACACACATACTTTATGATTTATTTAATACTTGGGAACAATGTTTAAAAGCGCACATGTTGAACTGTGATAATTCATTCTCTCCATTGTTTGCAATATGAAAAAACGAACAGCTACAATAAGAAAATCAAAAACCCAATTTTAACAAATGTTAAATATTTACGTATTATCTATACGTGTGTACATTTAGGAAGTTATGGTAGTGAATCAAGTGGACAAAGACAAACAATAACGATGAAACATTTTGCCTAATGAAGGTATTTTTGTTCAATTACTAAACATTGAACAACACTTCATTACAGTTTCGGGATATTTTTCAGATCGAGGTATAAATTTAGATGTGTACAATAGTTTAAATAGTATGGTACTTTAGTTTCACAAAAAACAGTCTCACTTATTAGCTCACAGTTTAAAAATCATTTATGCTAAATGATCACGTTTAGATTAATAGAAGTAACCCAACAAGAAAATAGTGATTGTGGGTTACATGCCGTGGCAAATGCCATTTTAGCATGCGAGGGATCAAACCCAGGAGAAGTGCACCTTAATCACCGTTTTCTACGAAGTCATTTAGTATTAATGAACAGTTTCTAAAAAGGTTCCCAACAGTTGTCTGAAATCGTGACTTAAAAGTATTAGGAACAGTAAGAAAGAGAATGTGAAAACCATACAGTGGTTCCAAAATGGTTCAATGTGATAGATGCTACGAGTGGTACCATGTACAATGTCTTAAGAACGGTAGTTGATTTAGTGTTCAATTTATTTAATATAATAATTTAATATTTAATAAATAAAATTAATATTTAATAAATAAAATTTAATATTTAATAAAATAAAAATTTAATATTTAATAAAATAAAAATTTAATATTTAATAAAATAAAAATTTAAAAATAAATAAAAAAAAAAATTATTATGGTATTGTAGTGATCGTATTTCTGTGAAAATGAAATGGTGATAAGCTATTTTGAAATATTGAGTGGAAATAATTAGGTGGAAATAACCGTGAGTTATTTCCACCCAAATCGGGTGGAAATAACGCTGGCCAAATAAAAAACAGGTAAAGGGCATTTGTAAGTGTATTCTATGGGTCTTGCATCTTCAACCAATATATTCCCAACTAAATAAACACGTACTTTACAAATTTGTAAAAATCCAGCACTTTTTGCAGCATTGTTTATTATGTCCCAAAAACCACCATCACTGTTGTCCACAAATTGCATAAAAGAATTTTTCTTCACGTATTGAAACAAATCCTATTTTTTAATAAAATAAATGTAATTAAAAACAAACAAACAAAACTGAAATTAAAAAAAAAAAATTCGAATAATTAATACCCGAAATTGGTTAAAAGTAGTTTTCTTATCAACATGTACAGCACTCACGAATTTAACAATAGTGACCAAATCCGCACTTCCAATTTGTATCTTTGTTTCTTCATTAATTGGTGCCTTAAATAAAATAAGATTTAATAATTATTTGATTTATTGCAAAATAATTTTAAAAAAAATCATACCTGGAAAAAATCATAACGACGAAACTTTGTATTGCTCAAATTATGTTGATTACACACGTCAACAGTCGTTAACAATGACAATGTTTCTTTCGACCAATTATATTTATCCAAAATCAAACCGTGGATCTTAATCGCAATATTCTTCGTCTTTAGCCATTCAGTGAGTCCCAAGAGGTCACATCCCGAGCCACCGCCGATGCAACATACGTGAATTTCGCCTTTTCGGGAAAAACCCCTCAGAAATTTCCAAACAATTTCCCATCCAAATTTTTCCCACGAAGTTTTAACGCAATTGGTGGTGCAGGCGCAATATCCATAAAAATACGCGAATTTCAAAATGCTATCGCGGAACTTCACGTGCTTCACGCTCGATGACACATTGTAAGCGTCGGCCAAAGTCGTTAATGCCTTTTCAAATTCACTTTCGTTTGTTTCAGGTGGAATCAAGTTACAAATCGTGCGATGAAGTTGGCAACTCATTCTGAAATAAACATAAAAGAAAAATAAATTAGGCTTAAATGTGTTTTAAAGTGACTAAGTACACACAATCGGTTATTATTTGTGGGAATAAAAATTGTTTTTAATTGTTGGATCTCAAATTTCAATTTTCTTACACAACAATATTTGTTACATAGTTCATACTTGGATTTTAAAAAGTGAGACACTGATGACCGATCCCGAGTACTGCATGTAGTTGGCCATTCAAGCACTAATTGTCGTCATGAGAGGGCGATAATTGTAGACATTGCCTTTTATAGCTTTTGGCAATTGTTAAAATGCAAGTATCCATCCATGTAACAATAAAATGCAGTTGTCATATTAAAAAATGCAGTTGCCATATTAAAAAATGCAGTTGCCATATTAAAAAATGCAAAATATCTTAAAAATCCAAAATTAAAAGAAAAAAGAAAACAATACAAATCATTATTGTTTAAAGGACTAAAAATTGTTTTTGTTCTAAACATTGCCACTTTTAAGTTACAGCACGTTACATTTCTAAAAGCAGAGATAATTTTTTAAAACATAAACTGTTTAAAGTGATATTCTATCTTGACTTTTAACTGGTTATTTTTACAGGTACATAAAACCAATGTTTTGAAACCCCCTTTCCCCCCTCCCTTGATGCTTCACCACAACGCAGCGCACTTAATGTGTCGCATCTTAGCAAGTTGTTTATTCAGGATCAAAATGTTGATTGCATCAACATCTTAAAAACTTGATTCTTCCATTCGGCATTTTTCAATCCAAATTCCAAAGTTATGAGCAAAAAAATGATTTTGACAAAACAGAAAGGGTGTTTTGCTGAAATTGACCAAAATTTTAGAATCTGGATTTAAGGGCAAAAACCAGGTTAGTTTAGCGAGAAAATGACGCTGGTAAGTAGTGCTGTCAGAAATGATGCTAGTCTGGAAGACTTTTCATGCTATTTTACTTCATTTGACGACATACCTATTGCATATAATTGCTTGAAGACAATTAACTTAAAGCTCAGAAAGTATTCGTCTAAGGTCAAGTCTTCCAGGCGTCCTATCAATGACGAAGTGAATTGAAGCTGTACAAAAATCAAGATTATAATTTGAATTTCGAAATTTTTATTCATTCAAGTTCGAGAGTTTTAAAATTAGAATCGTATTGGCATGATAACCTGAAATTTTTGACAAAATAGGTCGGCTGTGTAAAAATCTTACTCATTTAGTCTTCACATGCTGCTGTCATCATTAAATTGAACCCCATTGCGTAATAACGTTGTTACAAAATTTATCCCAAATTCAACATCTTGAAATCGTGCTTAGAAAGTGATGTACAAATCAAGTTCTAAATACAATCGCTAAACATTGCAAACTATTAAAATATCTCGACGTCTAATCCTGTTCTAACATTCTGTTCTAACGCTGGAATTCTTTCATTGAGCAATATCACGATTGAATATTTGTGCATCGGTGGATGTGAAATATCATTTGCAATCTGGAGAGCCGATATCGTTTCTACTTACTATGGTTACGATAACGAACTTTCCGGAATGCTAAAGTAAATAAAATATGTTAGAATCAAGTATTCATGTAACATTGAAATAAGAATAAAAAAACACTTCACGAATAACGTCGACGAATAACGTTGAACTTTGACAAGTTTGTGTGAAGCCTATGTTGATGCATATTTAGCGAACAGAACAGCGGTTACCTTTGTTCTAATTACAATTAAGCAAGAATGCAATCAAACTAACGGTGTTGACGATCACGGTAAAATATCGATTCAAAATTCTTTTTTGCAGTATGAGTTTTGATGCTTTTTGCTGATTCTCTAGAGCTCACTCTTTGCACTGCTAGCATACTGCTAACATCTAGCAGGGCAGGTCCCTTCACCCATGTGGAAGGTCATCACATACATTTTCTCACGTGTTCCCATAGTGATTTCTTTTCCTTCCCTTTCTTATGCGTATATTTTTTAAGGCTTTAGTGGTGTGTCCACCTGGCTTTACCCATCTTACAGGTTGTTTCTAGGGCTTCTTGTTTGTTTGACATACTGCCAGATTCAGTGGAACACATAACTCAGCTGGATAGTCTCTTTTAGGATCCGTCATCTTGGTTCTTGAATTAGGCTTTCGCCATGTTTGTTTTGGTATGAAATTGAGTCTGTTAGTTGTACTCCCTCTTCCAATAAAAACATTGGTGGTTTTATCTTTTGGCAATCTTCTAACATAGTAAGTTTTTGTAACCTGAACCACTTATATTAATTTGTGTAATAAGACCGAATATGGTGGTTGTGGGACTCCACTTTGTTTCACACCACTCAGGGCCATATTCAAACCAGGGCTCTCTCATATTTTGACAGTATACGCGTCTTTCAAACGCGCCAGTTACCATCAACTATACTGGTCTGTTATAAATTTTTAATTTTTAATTTTTAATTTTTAATTTTTAATTTTTTTTGTAAGTAATTGTTGAAATTAATTATTTTTGATAAATACTCCAAACATCATTTCCAAGAAACTAGCGAATTTAACCTGGAATGCAAAACTCAGATGTGAGACGGTATTTGGCTTTAATACTATCAAATTTATGATGACAAACCTGTCTTTAATAATGACAGGTGACAGGTTTCAATTTTCTTTTTTGAAGAAATTACATTACAAGATTTTAATAAAGAATTAATTTTAGTCAAATAAAAACCAGATAATTTGTAAGATAATGGATGCACGAACA
>JH431327.1:154918-214983 GCA_000239455.1 Strigamia maritima | reverse complement strand
ATCCATTATCTTACAAATTATCTGTTTTTATTTGACTAAAATAATTGAACACAATAATTGTTATTGTTATTGTGTTCGTGATAGCTGTGTGCAGCAAAAAAAAATACGGTACGAGTGTGGTTGATGATTTTGAAAGAAAAAACAGATGTTTATTTTATTGGACAAATTTGTCCAAGGTTCATCTTTCTGCCAATAGATAGAGCCCAAAACCAGAGCCAAAACCGAGGCCAAAACCTATCGTAATATTTATTGAAACTTTTATAATACAATTGTACAATTTTATTTTACGGCCGAAAAAAATCTTAGTTTTATTGTATCATCGCATGAGGACTCGGAATGACGCATGAGGACTCGAAATGACGCATGGGTGACTCGTATAACAAGTACAGGGATTCGGAGTGACGTTTAAGGATCCCTCCCGATTCCGCGAGAAGCCTCGAGTTCGAGGCTACATCAAGCTACGTCGAAAGTTTGTAGTTTATCTTTCTACCGTGAGATGGCGTCAATCAAAATTTGCCACTTGTAGTATAAATATTTCAAGATTATTGATTAATTAAATAAACTATAATAAGAAGATATTTTTTTAACATGGAAACAGATAGAAAACTTTAAATTTAAATTATTTATTGAAATTAATTTAATAATTGACTTTAAAGAAAAGTAAAAAATAATTTTGCAAATTAACAATTCACCAGTATAGTAACAAGGAGAAATCTATCTGCTATATAAAGCGAACTTATCTTGTAGAAAGTTGTATTGCTTCGGCAATACATATACTAAAATTGGAACGATACAGAGAAGATTAGCATGGCCCCTGCGCAAGGATGACACGCAAAATCGTGAAGCGTTCCATATTTTTTTTCCCTCCAGAATACAGTTTAAGTTAAAAAAAATACACACACATCATTTTCCCAAATTATTTACAGTACTGTGAAAGTACTGTAACTAACTTTTATTTTTATTTCAAAGTAATGGTGTGTATCAAAATAGATGTTTTTAGGCAATTTAAAATAAAAAATAAGTTTTCAAATTCTAAGGCAATAAACTAAAAACGAAAAAAACTTTTTGCTCATAGTTTTATTTTCATAAATTAACATTTATAAATACAGACTAGCTGCAAAAACTATATCACGTTTAATTAACCTAATTCCTTCTGCAAATTTATTTTCCAGATGAACATTTCCTATCGCTTTGGCAGCTTGACACATTTGTCTTAAAAGTTCTTCCAATCTTCGTATACAACGAATGATGCTTCCTGAAATAAAACAACAATCGTCAATTCAAAATATCAAACAAATTTCCAAATTCTTAAAGCAATTTTCTACATTGAAATCTCAGAACAAACTTTATCAGTCACAATTCATTCAGAAGCAGAACTGGCTGGTTCAATATTTACTCATCACTAATCTCAAAATACACATTTAAACACTCAATGAATGATCGACTCTACCTTCAAATATGTCTGTCATCTTACAGATCTCGCTAAACGGTGCATTATTAGACCAAGCAAATACTAAATCCATAACATGTGGTTTAAAACTATTAACATATTCATCTTCGTTCAACTCCAGTCTTGATTCAATGCTCACTTTAGCAATATATCTTGCAATTTCCTAAAAATAAAAATACCTTGAAATAAAATTACGCAATAAAATACAGTAAAACTTGTGTGGTCCGGACATGGGCGTGCCTACAGAGGTGCCACTAACACAGACCGTCCTATGTCCGGACCGAAGAAAGGTCAGAGGAAAATTTGTCCGGACTGGACAGGTGTCTGGTCGGCACTATGTCCGGACTGCACAGGTTTCACTGTATTTAAATAAAGTTATACCTGCATCTGACTCAACGGAACACTTAATTCCGTCGTTAAACTCGATACTTCATTCGATGTTTCCTGGAAAACAAAGCACGACAAGAGAGCTGTGCACTGCTGAGCCGTCATTTCATTGAAAATGCCACTAAAAAGCATTTCCGTAAGCAGCAATTCATCCCCGCTAGTTATTTCACACGCAACTCGCCCTTTGATATCGATGACATCCGCCGCGCTGCAATATCCAAGTCGACGCAACACCCTTTTCCGACATTTCAATTCGTCCATTTGTAGCAACGATTTGGCTTTTCTTAATTCGCCTTTCACCGCCTTCAATTCTTCTCTAATACTCGATTTCTGTTGAAACCGTTCCAACAGTAATTCCTTGTTCTTATACTTATACAACGAGTGAGACCTCAATTGTTCTTCCACAGCTCCAATCTGCTGAACCAGAACTTTAAAACTGTCATGAGTAATACCCATATCTTCAATTGGGTCCAACAACGGTACTCCGCTCGGATACCGCCTCTGTACCTCTTCAATGGTCTTCAATACACCCATCCTGTTATCAAAAGAACGAAGATTTTTCGGACATGCTATCCGACCACTACTGATTTTATGTATCAGATGGGTCATAACCGGAACGACCTCAATTTCGCCTTTTTCTCCGCGTGGACATGGTTTCAGTTTCGAAATATTGTCCGATTTGATATCGGAACTTAAATGCAAGAGCACCTCAACTACGAATGTAGTTTCGCATTTTTTATGGTAATTTTTGGCGTCCCGTTGCTTTTTACAATTCACAACCATACCCCAATCAAACTCCACACCAGCATTACAAATCTGTAAACAAAAATAAATTGAAAGAAGGTAATTAAAATGATTTTTTAAATTTTTTATTTATGTATATTACCTTAACCATGCGTCCAGGTTGTAGAACCTTGAGTAGATACTGGGGTTTTATTAAATGCGTATGAAATTCTTCGGATAGTTCTTTCATTCTCTTATTCAGATGATAGTAGTTAGCTACTGCATCCTCTTTTCTGATCTGAATTGCGTCTAATTTATTTTTCACTTCGTCAGTTTCTAATAAAAATAAAATTAATTTTATTTATGATTGGAGAAAGAAATTGTTGATGATTTGACGCACTTTCATACAATTTTGGTACCGATGCAAAGTTTTGAAACTGATAAAACGATCTTTCTAACATGTATTCCGGGTTAATTTCTTCTACGCGTAATAAATTAAGAACCATGGTGTATGTTAAGTGAAATGCGCTGTTGATTGCATCTGCTTGGCCTTTAACAAGATTTTTCCCCACAGCCGGACTCATCTTTTCGTCTATCATTAACATAACAATTCCTTTATCGTCCAATCCTCGTCTACCAGCACGTCCACTCATTTGAATGTATTCACCGGATGTAATCTAAAATACAATAAATTAATATGTACGCTTTTATCAACAATTAAGTTCAATTTTACCCATCTAAAATCTTTTCCGTCAAACTTTCTCGCACTTGTAAACAAAACTGTTCTCGCCGGCATGTTAAGACCCATTGCGAATGTTTCCGTCGCAAACAATGCCTAAAAAATATAAAATTTAATCCCAAGTATAAAAAAATATTTAAAAAAAATAATACTTTGATGAGTCCTTCCCCAAAAAGAATTTCAATAACTTCTTTTAAAATCGGTAATAAACCAGAATGATGTATTCCGATTCCTCTTTTTAATAAAGGCAAAACGTGCTCAACTTGAGGCAGTTTCTTGTCATCTTCGGATAGCGTGTCTATTGCATTGGTGAACACTTCTTCGACTAAACGTCTCTCATCGGCGTTATTAAAATCGAGTTTAGCCATCAACATAGCGTAAGCTTCGCATTCTTTTTTACTAAAACTGAAGACGATAACTGGTGCGAAATTATGTTCCATTATCATTTTCACGATTTTGAAGCAGTTTGAATCGTCTTGCTTGAATCCACCTTTACGTCCTTTTTGATCTCCTTTGGCAGCATCACCAGCATTTTGAAGAACTGACATAGCTCTGTTAAAGTTATCTTCTCGAAATTGTCCCTTTAAAAAAAAATCGAAGAAATCGAAAATGAGCTATTTCACAAAATTAAATAATCTTTATTTACAGTATCATCCACGACTAAATGTAATCCATCACCACCTGCTGGAAAAATGTAGTGTTCTAGAGGCGTGGGACGATAATCAGTGTAAACTACGTGGCAGGGTTGTTTGTGCAAGTGACAAATCCATTCGGCAAATTGTCTGGCGTTTGGAATTGTAGCAGAGAGAAAAACATAATGCACATTATCAGGTAAAAGAATAATCGTTTCCTCCCAAACGACTCCTCTCTCTGTTAATTAATACAAAAAATAATCAACTAATTCCAAAAATTGAAGAAAAAAAACTATAATCACTTTTGTCTCTCATATAATGAATTTCATCAAAAATAACCCAACCGACTTCACGAGTTACTTCAGACCCACGATACAACATACTGCGTAAAATCTATTAAAAATAAAATAAAAATTGAGTCACTCAGTAAAATTATTCACATTACAATTTTACCTCTGTTGTCATTATAAGACAACTGGCTGACGGATTGATAGTGACATCACCAGTCATCAACCCAACATCTTGGAACTCTTCATAAAACTCACGATATTTTTGGTTACTCAAAGCTTTGATTGGCGTTGTGTAAATGACACGTTGTTTATTTTTCAACGACATAGCCACCGCATATCTAAAAATTTCTCAATTTTTAATACGAATCATAAATCATCAAATAATTTAATTTACTCGGCAACAACGGTTTTTCCAGCTGATGTGTGCGCAGATACAAGAACAGATTGATTATTTTCCAGACATAAAATAGCTTCCTTTTGAAATGAATCTAAAATAAATGAATATTCCCTCATCGGTTTTTCAGTAGACAATCTTAAGGGAACATATGTGTGTTCGGGTGGCAGTGCAACCTAAAAAAAAACTCTTATTGAATTCATATCATTAAATATAAACTATTTTTACTTCATGTGTACAGGCTTCCAATGTTTCAACTGTGTGAATCTGAATCCTGGGCCCACGATCTGCTAAACTGAAAAGAAAATTAACACATCAAGTTGTTTCTATTTTTAAATAAATATTTCTATAATTACTTAGATTCATTCAAGTCCTTCTTCGTTTTTTTCTGTTCCGGGCCCTCAATGGCCTGAGTTTCCTGCATATCCAGCGATCGTTTCCGATTGAGTATTTCATCGATAAATTGTTTGACTCTAGAATTGTATTAAAATATTCGTTCAGCATCATCTACACTTTAAATGATATCAGTTTACGCCGTTAGAGCGTGCCACCACCATATGCAAATATGCAGACGAAAATATATCAAAGTATTTACCGGGTTGTGGCTTCTGGATCGTCTATTTCAGTTATCCTTTTTCGTTTTCCACCTTTTTGTGGTTGGCTGCTGAACGCTTCAAACAAATGATCCCCAAATACACCCGACATCTTTCAGATCTGTGCAATGTGTTGCCACGTGCTTCGCATAGCGAAGCGAAAAGAACGGAAAGAGGACGATACTCTTATCAAGGCCAAATTACATGATAGAAGATGATAAAATTGTCGTAGTTGTTGGAAAGCCCTAATACTTATTTTAAAATTAAAATAATATGTTTATTTTATGTCTTTTACAGCATTGTTAAAAGAAGAAAACAAAAAAATTGAAGAAAAATTTTTTATTATGCAACCAACGAATCAAGTAGTCTTTGACGCCACCTATCTTCGATTTGAAGCGAACTTTCAAAAGACGTACACACCGGAGGGACGAAGTGTAGGTTGATGTTTTTGTGACAACGAAATCAATTGTTTTGAAAGTTGACATCAGCAGACCAGCTGCATAACGGACTAAATACTTGTAACAGACATGGAAAACTTGCTATTACTCGGAGATGACAACTTTGTCAACCTCCTGCAACGCCGTTACAATACAGAACCAAACACAATAAATGGTGGCAGAAGTTTCGGCCTATCAAAAAGTGGTCAAACTTGCTCACAGCTGAAAAGGGCAATCCGCCATATCGACTGGTCTACAACGTCCTCCGTTGTCATCAACATTGGTACCAACGACGTCATCAGCTGGAAACTGAGATACCAAAATATTATCCAAGACAGATCAAGACCCACTATGAACAGAGCAGATGAAATAATTTCACATTCCAATTATCTCGTAAATTTACAAGACATCGTGTTAACTTTGCGTCAACAAGGAGTACGTGTTTTTGTGTGTACCATCACTCCAATAGTGCGCTACAATTGCTATCCCGTTCTCCGCGACGCGATTCGATTAATTTCAAGAAAAATTTGCGATTGTTTTATCGGTATGAAAGAAGTTACTGTGATAGACCTTTTTAAAATCTTTTTAAACAGACGGCATCAACCACGCCTCGAATTGTACGAACAAGATACTCAACAAGGAACGGAAGATCTCATTTATTGGTCAATAGAAGGGCAAAAAAGGGTCACTAATCTGCTTGATCAACATATCAGAGGCACATGTGATGATGTGAACCCACTCATGTATTAATACAACTGTTTAGTGAATTTAATGCTAAGCATAATTAAAAGATCAATTTTTTCATCATTTGCCAATAATTTTTTTTATTCCATAAATTAACATTTATAAATACAAACTAGCTGCAAAAACTATATCCCGTTTAATTAGTCTGATTCCTTCGGCAAATTTGTTTTCTAAATCCACATTGCCAATCGCTTTAGCAGCTTGACACATTTGCCTTAAAAGTTCTTCCAATCTTCGTATACAACGAATGATGCTTCCTGAAATAAAACAACAAAAAACGTTAATTCGAACAAATATCAAACAAATTTCCAAATTTTCAGCAATTTTCTACATTGAAATCTCAGAACAAACTTTATCAGTCACAATTCATTCAGAAGCAGAACTGGCTGGTTCAAAATTTACTCATCACTAATCTCAAAATACATATTTAAACACTTAATGAATGGTCGACTTTACCTTCAAATACGTCTGTCATCTTACAGATCTCGCTAAACGGTGCATTCTTAGACCAGGCATACACCACATCCATTAGATTAGGTCTAAAACTATCAACATATTCGTCTTCTTGCAACTCCAACCTAGATTCAACGCTCACTTTAGCAATATGCCTTGCTATTTCCTACAAAAATAGAATTCAATTAAATTACGCAATAAAATTAATGTTTTTCAGTTATACCTGCATTTGACGCAAAGGACCACTTAATTCATTCGTTAATTTCGATAATTCATTAGACTTTTCCTGAAAAACGAAGCACGACAAGAGAGCCGTGCACTGCGGCACTGTCATCTCATTGAAAGTGCCGTTGAAAAGCATTTCCGTGAGCAGTAGTTCATCACCGCTACTTATTTCGCACGCAACTCGCCCTTTGATATCAATGACATCTGCCGCGCTGCAATACCCAAGTCGGCGCAACACCCTTTTCCTACATTTCAATTCGTCCATTTGTAGCAACGATTTGGCTTTTCTTAATTCACCTTTCGCCGCTTTCATTTCTTCCATAACACTCAATTTTTGCTTGAACCGTTCCAATAGTATTTCCTTGTCCTTAAAATTATGCAACGAGTGCGACCTCAATTGCTCTTCCACAGCTTCGATCTTCCGAACGAGAACTTTAAAATTCTTGTCGGTGATACCCATGTCTTTAATGGGATCTAGCAATGGGACACCGTCTGGAAATTG
Organism: Strigamia maritima; assembly: GCA_000239455.1. Taxonomy (NCBI): domain Eukaryota; kingdom Metazoa; phylum Arthropoda; class Chilopoda; order Geophilomorpha; family Linotaeniidae; genus Strigamia; species Strigamia maritima. Next base: position 207,414 of record JH431327.1, on the reverse strand, counting down.
TCTTTTAATTTCAGCTAAGATTTTCAAAACACCCAATCGGTGGACGAGTGGTCGCATATCTTGTTGACAAGCGATGCGAATAGCGCTGATATTCGTAATGAGATGTGACAGGACAGGCACTACTTGCATCGTGCCTTTTTCGTCAGGAGGACATGGTTTCAATGAAGAAATTGTTAGTGAATTACTGCAATCGGAACTTGTATGTAAAAGCATTTCGACTATAAAGACGGTTTCACTTTTTTCGTTTACATTCTTCGATATTGTTCGCTTTTTGCAGTTCATAACGACACCCCAATCATATTCAACTTCATCTTTGCAAATCTAAAAATAAAATTAATTAGCTATGAATTAGGGAGTTACTTTGAGTAAATTACCTTGACCAATCGACCGGAATTTAAAAACGAGATTAAGTTTTGCGGTTTTATTAAATAAGAATGAAATTCTTTGGATAGTTCTTTCATTTTCTTATTTATCTCGTGATATTTTGTTACCGCAGCCTCGTTTTCGATTTGAATGCTGTCCAATTTATTTTGTATTTTGTCCATTTCTAAATTTAAAAAAAAACTGCATTTAGTTTTAAGTTATTGCAATTGCTATTAAACTCACTTTCATATAATGATGGTATAGATGAGTAATGTTGAAATTGGAAAAAAGAACGCTCCAACATGTATTCCGGATTAATTTCTTCTACACGCAATAAATTAAGAACCATGTTGTAGGTCAAATGAAATGCACTGTTGATTGGATCTGCTTGGCCTTTAACAAGATTTTTCCCCACAGCCGGACTCATCTTTTCGTCTACCATTAACATAACAAGTCCTTTATCGTCCAATCCTCGTCTACCAGCACGACCACTCATTTGAATGTATTCACCCGATGTAAGCTAAAATATAATTAATTAATGTGTACCTGTAACCTTATATCAGCAATTAAATTAAATTTTACCCATCTGAAATCTTTTCCGTCAAACTTCCTCGCATTTGTAAACAAAACTGTTCTTGCCGGCATGTTAAGACCCATTGCAAAGGTTTCCGTAGCAAACAATGCCTAAAAAAAAAAAAAATTTAAACTTCAAAATAAAAAAAATCATAAAATAAAAAAATACTTTGATGAGTCCTTCTCCAAAAAGAATTTCAATAACTTCTTTTAAAATTGGTAAGAGACCAGAATGATGTATTCCTATTCCTCTTTTCAATAATGGCAAAACGTGCTCAACTTGAGGCAGTTTCTTGTCATCGTCGGATAAAGTGTCTATTGCATTTTTAAACACTTCTTCCACTAAATTTTTCTCGTCAATAGTATTAAAATCCAGTTTCGCCATCACTAAAGCGTATGCTTCGCATTCTTTTTTGCTAAAACTGAAGACGATGACTGGAGCAAAATCATGCTCCATTATCATTTTTACAATTTTGAAGCAGTTCGAGTCATTTTGATTAAATCCTCCTTTGCGACCTTTTTGATCGCCTTTAGCAGCTTCGCCGGCGTTTTGTAGAACTGTCATTGCTTTTGTGAAATTATCTTCTCTAAATTTCCCCTAATAAAATAAAAATTAAAAATTAAATTATTATCAAAAAACTAAAATTAATCTCAAATTTACCTCCTCATCTACAACCAAATGCAGTCCATCACCACCTGCCGGGAAAATATAATGCTCTAGAGGTGTGGGCCGATAATCAGTGTAAACTACATGACACGGTTGTTTGTGCAAGTGACAAATCCATTCGGCAAATTGTCTGGCGTTTGGAATTGTCGCAGAGAGAAAAACATAATGCACATTATCTGGTAAAAGAATGATCGTTTCTTCCCAAACGACTCCCCTCGCTGCAATAAAAATATAAAAATTATAATACGTTAACAATTTCATTAAAAAATAAATTACATTTGTCTCTCATGTAGTGAATTTCATCGAAAACAACCCAACCGACTTCGCGAGTCACTTCCGAACCACGATACAACATACTACGTAAAATCTATTGAAAAATAAAACAAAATGTGATTAATTACTTATTAGTACTTTGAAAATAATTTATTACCTCTGTTGTCATTATGAGACAACTGGCTGAAGGATTGATCGTGACATCACCCGTCATCAAACCGACATCTTTGAATTCTTCGCAAAATTCACGATATTTTTGATTACTCAAAGCTTTGATTGGCGTCGTATAAATGACACGTTGTTTATTTTTCAGCGACATAGCCACCGCATATCTACAAAATTGTCAATTTTGAATATAAAACATAAAATTACTTTTTTCGATTTCTCTTACTCGGCAACTACAGTTTTTCCAGCTGAAGTATGTGCAGATACGAGAACCGATTGATTATTTTCCAAGCACAAAATTGCTTCCTTTTGAAATGGATCGAGAACAAATGAATATTCCCGTACTGGCTTTTCACTGGATAATCGTAAGGGAACATATGTGTGTTCGGGTGGCAAAGCAACCTAAAAAATCCATGTCGTATTTTTTAACCAATTTACTTCATTAAATGGAAACTATTCTTACTTCATGTGTACATGACTCCACTGATTCTACTGTGTGAATCTGAATCCTGGGCAAACTATTTATTAAACTGAAACGTAATTGAATAATAAATCTGATTTATGTTTTTTATATTTATACTGAAATTACTTGTTGTCATTATGCAGTTCTGTATTCCTTTTTTTCTGTTCTGGACCCTCGTTTTCATCAGTTTTTTCCGCATCCCGTGATTTTTTTCGATTAATTAATTCATTAATTACTTCTTTAGCCCTGAAATATAATCACGTTAATTTAAATTCAGGTATTTTATTTATTTATGTTTTTACCGGGCTAAAGCTTCCGGGTCTTCCGTTGCTTTTTTTTGCTTGGATTTCGTTTCTTTTTGTTTTTCGCTATTAAACGCGTCAAAGAGATGATCTCCAAATATACCAGACATCGTAAAGTCGCTCTTCTAAGTTTTTTTAAAATGAGACCATGAGGCTCGCCATGAGGTCACGGATGCAGATAGAGACAGACCGAATCATTAATCATGGCCACCTATTTGTATGGTCAGATCGGATATCCCATTTGGTTTATGCAATTGCCGTTAGAGAACGCCAGCAGTATCAGGATCAAGGTGCAAAGCGAAGTGCAAAGCGCATGGAATTAAATTACCTTTTTATAGCTATATTATAAAATAATTTTGCATACGGTAACTGAAATTGGTTTAATTTTTTTTCATTCGATTAATTTTATGCGCGAATTATTTGTGGTTTTGCTTCGGTTTTTTCTGCCAATTTGTTTTGGTTAGTCCAATATCATTTACTTTATCTAAACCTGGCCAAGATGAAGTTATAATTGGCACTAGTTTTGATGATATCATTGAATTTTTTGGTGAAAATGGAGTTTCCGGAAAGATTTCCTTCCTCGCTCGGAGAGTTTGACACTTCTGAACTCTGTTTCCAGTCATCTCCATCGTCATCTTTGGAAAATGCGCCGAGTCGTGCAGAGAAGTTATCAGGGGACGCTTTTCAGCTAAAATAACATGGCTTTTTATTTCACACCTCACACAAGTTGCAGGGCTATGATCCGAAAAGCAGATGGAAGGATGAATCAGTAACAGGAAAAAATTGACTATTCTCAACATTTATGTTGACATTTATGTTGAGTTGAGTTGGTGACAATAAAAGAAAGCCAAACCATCGAGGAAATGTAAATGAAAATAAGGAAAATTGTACTTAGCAAGCCTTTCTGAAATAGGATGCTTTTTTGACAAATAATAATTAGGATCTTATCAAAACTTTATAATCACCATACAGTTTTAAAAGAAAATTGAAGAAAAAGTATTCACGGAAAGTCAAAACACTTAACTAAAAAAAACATGTTTTTTTTTAGTTAAGTCTTAACACTTAACTAAAAAAACATGTTATCTTAACACTTAACTAAAAAAAACATGTTTATCTTAACACTTAACTAAAAAAAATTGAAAACGTTTTATAAATGACGTCACATATTAATTTACTTTTTCTTCCACAACGAAGCAGTCACACTTGTCGACTTCAGAGGTAATGTTCTGAAACGAGCGTGTGCCATCTGATCAGATTCTTCTTCAGGAACAACGATTTTTCTATGAACAACCTAATAAAATAAAAAAATTGAAAAAAAATAATAAAAAAAATACTTTAAACAAAAATCTTTACTTCCGAAACTAGCTCCAAACCAACTGCTCCAGCAACTTCTTTCATCATATTTCTATAAGGACCTCCGCTATTATCCATATAGAAGACACGTCCGTTTCTTTTCATGTTTGACAACAAATCCTACAAAAAATAAAAATTCTTAGAACCAAATAAAAAAACTTAAAATCGAGAGAATTCATAGTTCATAGTTCATAGTTCATACCGAAAGTTGCTCGACACCATTCTTGTCTGCTCCAACGGCGCTCAAGAATTTCACTATGGTTACGAGATCTGCATTTCCAATTTCGTTAATTACTGCATGATGAATCGGAGACTGAAAATTAAAATTTAATTTAACACAAATTCAAAATTTTTCTTTATTTTTTACTACCTTGAAAAAGTTATATCGGACGTTATTGAAATTGACTATGCCATACACTTCAGCGCCCGCGATATTCGCGATTAATTTCCTGGTTTCCTTCGACCAGTCGTAGTAATCTAAAATTACAGCATTGATTCGCTTCTCCATGTCGATATAATCCATAAATTGGCACAATCCGACCAAATCGCATCCAGATCCTCCGCCAACGCAACAAACATTTAATTCTGATTTGTTTTGCAAAAAACCAGGATAGTGCAAGTCGGCTAGTTTTAACCAGCATTTTTTAACGGCATTGGAAATACAGACGAAATATCGGTAAAAATACGCGTATTTGAGGATGGTATCGTTTTCGAAGTCAAAACGAAATGGCTCAGGAGTTGGCGCGTTATAGAGATCGCCAATGGCATCAATGGCGTCGTCCATGTTAGGCTTCAACTTGCGGGGTATCATACTCCAGACGAGCGGGTGGTACAATTGTTCGTTCATTGTGTCAGTTTTCTATAAAATCAAATGTAGTTAAATCTAAACTGTAATTTAAATGTAAATGTATATTACCTTTCGAAATTGCTACTGTCTGGAAGGCGAAACTGGCAGCGAGCTACAAGTGCGAGTAACGGTATATTCTAATTGACAACCTGCTCTCTCGAATATCTCTCGCATTTCTCGCGTTGTTGAAACTACGTCAGAATTACGTAATTATATTAGACAAATTAAGACGTGCCATCTGGTTTTTCTTTCCTGAAACTGAATTTTTATCATTTTCAGAACAGCAATTCACCAGCTCCAAGTAAGCCGAAATAACGTAACTGTGGTGTAGTATACTACCGTAAATAATCGACATGCTATTTTAGATTGTTTTTGAACTGAGGTATGGTACCTATGGCCATAAAAGTTGAGTCTTTGCATTGACAATGGAGAAGAACAAGCAAAATCATAAATATGCTTGCATTCTGTGTCAACATACAGTTAAATTTGTGTCCCAGCGAAAGAACCACATGCTGACCCATGGAGAAAAACTATTCAAATGTCATCTGTGTTCTTCATCTTTCATACAGACAACAGGATTGAAATGCCATCTAAGGACCCATACAGGAGAAAAACCATTCGCCTGTCATTTGTGCTCATCATCATTTTCGCAAGTAACTAATGTCAAGCTACACATTTTGACTCATACAGGAGAACGACCATTCGAATGTCATTTGTGTTCAAAATGTTTTAGTCGGCACAGCACATTAAAACAGCACTTACTAGTGCACACAGGAGAAAAGTGTTCAAGTGTCATTTATGTCCGTCAAAATTCTCGCAGTCTGGTTATTTAAACCAACATCTGTTGAGACATGCAGGCATATAATCCTGCACATTGTGTATCTTTCGAACACATGCATACTATGAGGAAACCTGTACAAAATCAAAATAAAAAGAATTCTGTTTATTTATATTTTTTATATTTATTTACCTTACCCGCCCGTACATATCTATTTGTAAATTTTTTAATGAATTGTTTAATCTCGAAATATCGGGATGGATAAAATATTTTTTTCGATCATTTGATTTTTTATCTCGATAATACATCGAGGAAAATTGATCTTACTGGTATTTGTTATAATTTTCATGCTGTCATTTTAATGGAGATCGTCACGAAGAAGCACAATACAACTTCAACATTTGTTTTATTGTTGTTGTCATTTGTTGGGTAAGTAATTCTTTTAAAATAGCAAACTGAAAAGAAAAAAACAGGCATAAAGCCAGATCACATTGTTGGTTGGTGGTTGTTGGTGTTTATGATGATGGCAGTTCATTTACTTAGGTATTTTCTATTGGTATTGTAATTATATAATTATAATTTATTATGCCGTTAAAAAAGATTAAGTCGAATGTAAAAATGCGTGCAAACTTTATTCAATCAAGGATTTAAATATATAAAGAAAATGATTAAAAATTCCGATATTAATTTCTTTTCCATAGAGAAGCGCTCACACTTGTCGTTTTCTGAGGTAATGTCTGGAAACGATTGTTTCCCATCTCCTCATATTCGCATTCACAAACACTGATTCTTTTACGTTCAACCTAAATTGATTAAAAATTAAAAACAACAAAATATAACACTTTTAATAAATATTACCTCACAAATTAACTCCAAACCAACGCTTTGAGCCGCGTTCCCCATCACTTCCCCAAAACGACCTCCACTGTTATCCATAAAAAAAACTCGTGCATTTCGTTTCATGTGAGATAGCAACACCTACAACAATAAATATTCTTAAGTAGAATACAATCGAAAATCAAGAGAATTCGTACCTGAAGTTGAATAAAATTATACGAGTCATCAACGCCAACAGCGCTCAGGAATTTCACTATGGTGATGAGATCAGCGTTTCTAATTTGTAAAATTACTTCATTTGTGATCGGTGACTAAAAATTATATTTTTTAAAAATTAGTATACAATTGCATGTATACGGTAATAAAATTTCCTACCGTGTAAAAATCAAATTGTACGTAATTAAAATAGTGTAAACCGTACTCCGCACATCCCGGGATGTTATTTAATAAATTCCTCGTTTCGTTTGACCAGTCGTAATAGTCCAAAATAACGGCATTAATTTTTGTTGTTCTTATGTTGTAATGGTCCATGAATTGACACAATCCAACTAAATCGGATCCCGAGCCTCCACCAATGCAACAAACGTTTATTTCCGGCCTGTTGTACCCCAACTCCAAAAAATCAGAAAAGCGTCTACAGATATAATGCGTGAAGCATCTCTTCGCTAATTTCAGCCAACATACTCTAACGGCGTTAGAAATGCAAGTAAAATAGCGATAAAAATATGCATATTTTAAGATTGGATAGGATTCAAAATCACAACGAAACGGGTCAGCTATAGGAGAGTTGTAAAGATCACCCAATTCATCAAGGGCCTCGTCGATTTCCTCGTGGGCATTAAGTGGAATAATTCCCCATACGAGAGAATGGTACAATTGGTTGTTCATTTTGTCCTTTTTTTTTTTATAAAATCAACCTAAAACAAATATATATATTAATTCATGCGATTGAAGAGTAGAAGTTTAAATTGACAAGAAAAAAAATTAAAAAATAAATACAAAATCGACAGTTAGTAAAACAATTGTATTGTTTAATATTTCATACACTAATATTTTTTCAATCTCGTCCACCATGCAATAATCAATGAGCTCATTACCGTAATGCAATGGCGTCCGGAGTAGGTAACTCATAAATGTGGTCTCTCGTTCATGTATCAATCCCCCAATCTGTAATTCTGTGGGATATGTTCTAATCTTTAATCAAAATGGAAAAATTGTAAAGTAGAAAACTTTTAAATATTTTCGCCTCTTTTTTGCAGATGAAGAAAAATAACTGATACTGAAGTGTCGCAAAATAATATTTTGTGGGTATTTGCTACCCAGTACTGATTTGTTTAAAGATTAGATAAATTACCGAAAACTTCAATTACCTTAATAATGTTTCTACTTAAGTCTTCGGCTTGATCTTGACAAATGAGGTGAAGAAAAATTTGCGAGTGTTCCCGCCAGTTGCCTAGTTTTGAAATCCGGTTTGGCCAGCACTGAAAAACCTGGAATCAGCTGGAAATCTCTAAAATCTGCCTACTATGAAATTTTTAACAATTTTTGAAAAACCTAATTAAAAATAAATACCAAATTTTCAACAATTAAATGCATTAAAAGATTAACTTATTATAATTTATAAAGAATATGAACCTCGTTTTCGCGTGAATGTCCCGGCGAAATAAATCCTTGATCCTCTCACAGCATGAGAGGCAAAATCAAGGATTTCACGATATTTTATTTTAATAAATTAAATAATTAATACAGTAATTGCAACTACAAAATGATTTTTTTAATTATAGAAAGAAAAAATATTTACATTTTATTTAAGTTTATGGTTTATTTTTCTGCCATGAGATGGCGGGGATAAGGTTGATATGTAATTTGAGCTAAAATAAATATTAATTATATAATATAAATACTTTTTAAATACAGAATCAAGTATAAAAAGTTAAATTTGATTTTTGTAGAAAAAATTATTCAAAAATACAATAGCTAGTAAATAGAAAAAGTAGTTTTAAAAGTACTGACGCACCATCATACTAACAAGTAGAAATATCTCTACTACATAAAGTGAACCCGCACTAAACTTGATTGAACATGTTTGTACGCCATGTTTGTTTTGATATCAATGATGAGTAAATTTGAACATGCCAGTTCTGCTTCTGAATTTATGACTGATAAATTTACTACTGAGAGTCTGGCAGTAAAATTATTGGTCTGAAAATTGATACTAATTTTTTGTTTCATTGAATAGGAAGATAGGAAGTTTAAAATTTGATCATTTGCATTAATTTGAGTAAATTAATAAATTAACTATCAAACAATTAAAGTCTTCGGAAACACTAGAATTTTTTAATAATTAAGGTATTATTTCTTAAATTATTTCTTAAATAATATATACAAATAAAAATTATGACCTTTAAATCATGATAGCTGTAGCATAAGATCTCGCAAGTACCTTTTGTCAGCACTCACAGTATTCATGGATTTGACCGATTTTACGATATTCGAATTCACAGTAAACCAATTAGTGAATTTATCAAATATTTTATAAAAAATTCTCTCTTTCTATTATTTTGTTTTCCTACAAAATATAAACAATTATACTTTTAGAATATAAAAAACATCTTCATCTTCAATGACAAGAATTAACGTTCTAAACTTTTTCTTACCCTTTTATTTGATGGGTTTTCGGTAATTAGGTATAGATATAGATTCCAGCAGTAAAATATTTTCTTCTAAGTTAAAGATAGAGTGATATAGATATACTACTGTATATAAAATTGCATTATTGCATTATTGCATTATTTTATACTGATACGGCAAATAAGTTTAAAATAAATAAATAAATAAATAAATAAATAAGTAAGTAAGTAAATAAATAAATAAGTTTCACACCAAAGACATAGTAGTGTAAGACACTATGCCAAAGACTTAATTTAAGTTTCTAGTTTATCTCTCTGCCATGAGAGGGAGAGATAGTCAAATTGTATTTTTTCACCTAGTTTACACTTAATAAATATAATTTTAATTATTTATATAAAACATATTAATAATTTACTTTACAGTAAATAGAAAAGTAACTTTTGATAGTAGTCATTCACCAGGCTACTAGTAAGAACAAATATACCTCCTATATAAACAAAACTGATGTCACACTAGTTTGTATTGCTTCGGCAATACATATACTAAAATTGGAACGATACAGAGAAGATTAGCATGGCCCCTGCGCAAGGATGACACGCAAAATCGTGAAGCGTTCCACATTTTTTTTCCCCAAAAATTTTTACAATTTTTTTTCCCATAAAAAAAAATTGTTGGTTGAAAAAAACCAAAAAATTGTTAGAATACAAATGTAAGAGGTGATTCTGAAGCCCTGAATTCGTGCTAATTCGTGCCGTAAAAATTGGAATTCGTGCCGCAACAGAAAAAAAGTTATCGGCAGATGAATGTTTGACGATGCAACATTTAATCGCTAATAACTTTTTACCTGTTCCAGCACGAATTCTAATTTTTACGGCACGAAATAGCACAAATTGAGCACTAATAGAAAATATATAGTTTGATATGGTTTGGTGACCTTGCACTGCCAACTTGACACACGTTGATGTTTATTCTTTTATTTTTAAATAAAACGATTTCAAATTCTGAAAATTCTTACAAATACTCATCGTCAATTCTTATAAAAGGATGATACTAGTAGTAGTCAACTTGGGCTGTTAGATCCGAAGTTAGGTAGAGACAAAATGGCGGGCAGAACTCAACAAACCGAAAAAATACCACGATTTATTTGTTTTATTTCGATACGAAATTCAAATTCTATTACAATTTTGTAATTTTTCATGATTTCGTATTTTAATTTTTTCATACAAGAAATCGTAAAAAGTGTCGTGTCTATTATTGTTACTTTAAGAATTTAAGAATTTTCAGAATTTGAAATCGTTTTATTCAAAAAATAAATATACCTACTGAAGAAGAAACACTTCAAAAAACGTCAACCAATGGAAAAAAAATATGGAACGCTTCACGATTTTGCGTGTCATCCTTGCGCAGGGGCCATGCTAATCTTCTCTGTATCGTTCCAATTTTAGTATATGTATTGCCGAAGCAATACAAAGTACTACAGCATCAGTTTTGTTTATATAGTAGGTATATTTCTTCCTACTAGTAGGCTGGTGAATGACTACTATCAAAAGTTATTTTTCTATTTACTGTAAAGTCCATTATTAAAATTTTTTATATAAATAATTAAAATTACATTTATCGTATTTGTTTCTGCGTTAAAAACTATTTTACTTTGGTATTTAAATTTAATATGTAAACTAAGTGAAAAAATCAATACAATTTGATTATCTCCCTCTCACGGCAGAGAGATAAACTAGAAGCTGTCTTTGAAGTGGAGCTTTTTTTGACTCAGAATAAAAATTGCAATTTAAATGATACTATATCAATTAAATTCACTCTATCTTTAAATTAGAAAATATTTTACTGTTGCAATCTACGGTACCTAATTACCAAAAGATTATCCTAGAAAAACACATCGAATAAAAGGGTAAGAATAAATTTAGAACGAAAATTCTTCTTATTGAAGATAAAGATGTTTTTTTAAAAATAATTCGACAATGATGTTTATATTTTGTAGAAAAACAAAATATTAGAAAGAGGTAATTTCTTATAAAATGGCCGATAAACTCAGTAATGCAGATGTTGCTGACTGTAAAAAAAAAGAACATCCTTCAGATAGATGTATATTGATCACATCGGAAGAAAAATATGAACAGCTAAAGAAACGTCTGATTCAAGAAATACAAGCGCATGAAGAAACCAAAAGAAAATTGATGAAAATTATGATTGAAAACCGAAATTTGAGGGAGACTGTCAATTACATTGTAAATGATAAATAACTGTTGATTGATATTGATAACCAAATTGACTAATGGACATATACATGTGTAAAAACTAAAAATATCAACAACTGTGGATTGCACGTTATCCAAATAAAAAAAAAAAAAAATATTATTTACCTTTTTTATTCCTTTCAATTTTTTACATCAATTTTACACATCGAAATAATAAAAAAATCATTTGCTGTTTTATAAAGGAAAAAACAATACCACTCAAAAATTTCAACAAAATTGTTTCAAACGTTTGAATTTCTTTTTCAAATATAATCCAAGTATCCTAAGTATCATACCGTAGAAATGAAAAAATACTAGGAAAACGCTCTGCATATCTCAGTCAGTCTAAATTTAAAACCAAACTTTATAAGGAATAAATTACAATCTTTGACTCTTCTTTGCTGAACTCGATGAACTGCTTGTTCTCATTGCATCTTGGGTTCTTGTTGGCGATATCATAGCATTTTCTGGACCTGCAGGTTTTTCCTTACCGCCCGGGCAACGAGAGGCACACTGTTGGTATTGCCAATTACAGTACGGTTGAGAGTACTGGTAGAAAGAATAACATGGTGGTGGACAACAATCAAATGGTGGATTGTAGGTGCGGGTTCGACGAGACGTGTCCTCTACTCTCACGTATTTAGGCCGTGGTGGACAACATGGGTAGCAGTAATATTGATTCGGATAGCACGTTTGAGGATCTAGGTGAAATTCTTCGCGAGTTCTTACATTTTCTAATCTTTCTTCCACGCCTAGCTAATCGTTAAAATAAAATTATTTCATCAGATATTAATATTATAAACGAGTAATAAAAGATTAATGTTATGATTACCTGTTTTTGACACATCTTAATCAGTTTTTAAAATTAAATACAATGAAATGATTTTAACTGCATGATCGTTTAAACTGCTGTTCTTATGAATTTTTTTGAAAGAAAAGAAAATGCAGTATGATCACGTGAGGTATTGTTGATTATGGTTGCCATCTAGGGCAGAAAAATGTGTGTAAAACAAACTATTAAATAAACAACATTTATTTTTTTATTTATTTATTTATTAACATGTCTAAGTTCTTCAGTTCTTGAAATTATAGTAGTAGTGCTGAAGAAATCATCTGGAAATAATTCAATTGCACGGCAATTCATAAGTCTACAACACTTTTTAACTCCAACTATGTCGGCAATCTGTTTAAAAGTCAATAGATTCTTCATCTGAAACTAGACAAGCAATAAAAATGGCAGCAGCGCAACCAAAATTAGATTTTGATCACTTACAGCTAGTTCCCAATTCCACAGCTTTTCTGGCACTAAAAATGGCGAGATGTTGGACCTCAAAACTCATCGGAAAGACCTAATTTATACAACTACCAATATGCTTTACCAAAATCACCGAAACGGCAGATATTGATGAGTATGTTTTAGGAAAACCTTATTGTCTGCAAGCAATGTACAAACAAGAAGAAGAAATGGCGTCTTTTTTTGTCCTTTTATCATCACTTCACTGCCATAAACCTTTTTGAACAGACTCTTTGCTCGATCAACGATCGATTGCGGAAAATTTATTCGATCGGCCATATCGCTAATTTCTGCGTCACAACCAATTTCTGCGGACAACCATGTTGGTTTTTGTTGATGTCTTTCTTGTCAAAATGTGCAGCTCCAGTTCCTAGGTTAATCGTCGTGGATAAGTCATTTCCGTCGAGTAATGTATTTCTCGATTCGATTTGTTGAAGGTTGTCCGTTTGGCTCCGAGATCAAATTCCATATTTGTCTCCAGCCCCGCAGTCCTCATGATCAGGGTCATTTCAACATTTCTGGACGCCGTCTTGGCGAAGGTGCTAATTAATTGACACAAACGCGAGCACAAACGTTACTGCACGCGTTAATATTTTTAATTATGGGAGCCATCTAGTGCAGAAAAGTGTCGTTATTTATTTATTTGGGCTTTCATAAATCTGACTGCGGTAGGTTTGTAAGCATTATATTAATATTAATTAAATAAATAGGAAATAAAACCGATTTTTCATTCTATCAGTCTTAAGTTTTATTACAATTGAGTTATTTACAGCCAGGCCATGGATCAAGTCGATTTTTCCTCATAACAAATTGCACTTTTCTAGCCATGTCTTCATTGTATATCGCTTTACACTTTTCGAAATTCAATCGTATTCGTGTTTGATATGGTTTTTCATAGTACCGCGTTCTTCGGAAGATTTCAAACAGTCCTTCTTGGCCCATAATTCTGTAAACGAAATCCAAATCCAAAAATTATAAAATCAATTCGTAAGTGATTATTTCTTCCGATTTAACCTGTTTAAGATGCGAAAAGCATCGTCTACATTTCCATCGCGAACTAAAACAGTTCTTCCAATAAATTGAAGATGTCTACGCAACCGCATTTCTATATATATATTTGTTTATGAAAACTGCTTTAATCGTGAAAATCATTCAACGAAGGCCGCCATTACAAATTAAGTCGTAATTTCCTCACTAGACTGTATCAGTCTCAGTCAAAAGTGCCAATGGTGGAATGACGTCAACATTAATGCTATACTATTGAGTAATTGAAAAATGCTTGTTATCTATGTCTTTCGGGGGAAATACATCGAAATTTAACGCTTAAAACGAAAATAAAAATTATTTTGGTATATATTTTTATTTTAATACATTTTTATCTAATTTCTTCATAATTTGTACTTCAGAATGATGATCACAGAGCGAGCGAGAAACGAAACTGGATGCTGCTGACGCAGCCAGAATAGTAAATGGGCCAGTCGCTACCGATGACCCTCATCAAATTAAATTAGAGGAAAAATAGCCGTTTAACCTACTAAGGACTTCAAAATGGTAAGTAGAATTTAGTCAATTTAACGGGTTAATTTTAAGTTGACAACGTACATTGACCACATTTTTCTTTAAAAAAATAAATTAAATTACGTAACTTTTTGAGTCTGAAACTCTATTGGCACAGAATTCATCCATCTAATTATAGAACATTTAAATGGCGAATATATCGGTTTCGGAATGTAAAAAAAGAGACTACGGGATTAAAAACAGATGACACGGTATGATTAGAGATTGTAGAGTATAATTTTTCTTAATGTCAAGTCTTGAGCTGGGAAATTGGTTTTTGAATAATTCATGAGATAAAAGTTGATTTTTTTGTAAGATTTTCTTGAGTGGTGTTAAATATAATATCTTTTAGCTTATTGAATAAGGGTTATAAGTGAATTAGCGGTTGCCAGGATGTGACAGCTGAATGTTCTTTCTCAATTCTCAATTCTCAATCACACTGCTATGGTTTCCATGGTTGCTATGGTGACAACTTATTGAGGTCAATTAAAGATGAGATTAATTTTGGCGCTAAAATTAAGATGTGAAATATAGAACTTTTGTAATGTAGTTTGAAAAAATAATTTTTTTAATGTGTTATTGAGAGATTATATACAAAAGTATTCACTTTATCTAATGAAATTATTTTGTTTTAAGCAATTATCTTTTGTAAATTATTCACAATACCATTTGCACCAGTTGGGAAAATGTGAAGGTTGAATTTACACCTGGAAATGTATATTAAAATGATGTAATTACAATTTGAATAGTTAGAATTCTCCTCAAGTGATGGCGCCACGGCGACAAACAGAATGGGAATCTGGTAAATACGAGGGTAAATAAGACCTAATGAAGCAATAAAACAGAGTGTTTTAAATTTTTAGGACTAATTTTATCTCCAGAGTACATTACTAGATAATTATTATATTATTTTCTTTACTGTAAATGGTGCTTACTTCAATCCATTTTTATATAAGGATAAGTAGGTAGCAATTATTTAGTAATTAGAGTTGATATCAGTAGTGAGACTTGTTGTTTGCTTTTTTCTTCCACTTTGGACTTTTGGGTTTAGCTCTCTAGATAAATATACAAGTACTTAATGGATTTGCTAGTTTACATGGTTATTCCAAAAGGTCATCCTCATAAAATAAGACCCTTAAATTTTTTTTTTAAGAAAGAAAAATAAATTATTTAAAAAATAATTAAAGCCATTTACAATTATAATAATAATTTATCAGTGAAGTATGAAACTTTACTTGTTGTAATCTGAGCTTTGTTTTTTATGATAAACATAATATCACAAACAAGCAGAAATCTGAGAAATGATTTTTAAGTGCTGCTCCTGTGCTTTCCTGCTGAACAAAAGAGTATATTGGCCTATACTAATTTTTATTTCATTAATAAATTTAGTTTCCCTTCACACTTACAATTATTTGATTACTTGAGATTTTATGAGCCAAAAAAGACTTTATCTTTCAATACCCAATAGACTTTCATTTCTTTTTATTTTCAATTTATTTATCGATCTTTTCCGAGGTCGCAGAACCAAACACGACGCAGCAGACGCGAAGCTATTAGCACAGCCAGACATTTTTAGAGCACGACATTAACTTTAAGTCCGCATCCACGTGATCCGAATGTCTGACAATCTGCAAAAACTCCTTTTCATCTCCCTGGCATGACACACCACAATATTTATTAGCGAGTGAACAGCCTCCACTCAGATTTCAACCCCTATTTTTAATTATACTAAAAATAAAAATAAAAATAAAAATTGATCAATAAATGAGTCACCAATCCAAGGAGGTGTCCTCGGGTTCCCTGCTCCCTCACCGCCTCATTCTCTCCCCTTCTAATTTTCCTGACGAGTCCCCGTGTGTCAATCAATAGATCGACTCATCCTGTGGGTTGAGGCCCTGGAACAGGCATGCAGGTGTGATTTGCGCATGTGCAGTGAGTCTGGTGGGGTTATGGTGGAAGGCGTTTCTTGGTATTCCCTCATAGACAGCCTCCACCGTAGTCTTGTTACTTGCAACTGGTGTATAGAAGCTGCCATATTTAGGCCTAGTTTGTTTATAGTTTTTAATTCCATACCGGCGAAGTATTTCTCTCTAAATTAGATAGGTAAGAGATCGTGGTGTACTTCAATTTCTCTTCCCAGCCGTTTTTTTCCTTCTTTTATGTCTGTTTTCAATTTTTATTTTTAGTTGTAAATTTATTTCGGTGTTTGCTATATGTGTGTGGGATAAGAAGGACACTGTGTTGCAAGTTTTAATGCAAATTATTATAAATGCAGGTTTTGTTTATCATTGTTGGTGCAGAAAGCATCTTTGATGTTGTTTTTTGAGTGTGTCAATGGTGTCAGACTGGGTCTTAAGTATTTCCAAGGTGAATCATTCTGTTATCTTAGGATAATACTAGTAGGCTTACCTGCATGGCAATTGAAATTGTAGGTTAGTATCAATAATAATGATGGATAGTGGTGTGCCTATTTATCACAATGTGTATGCATGCAAGTTAGATTATAGTCAATTCAGCCGTCATCCACATGATTGAAACAATGGAAAGTCTCTAAAAGGCTGAAAAATGAGAAAATGAGGTTGTTGAACTCATTATTAAATGAATGTAGAACCACTTGTAGGTATTGTGTAAAAAAACGAATAACCTATCATTAATAGAAACTGCATGTTCTAGAAATTCACTGATAAGCTTGAATAATTTACCTAAGATATTGTAATTCAAACATAATCTTGACAATGATTAATGGAATATTTTTTTCTTATTGGATTGCAAGACAATGTTATGATTTCCAATCAGAAGCTGATAAATTTCCTTATCAGCT
This sequence comes from Strigamia maritima, assembly GCA_000239455.1. NCBI lineage: Eukaryota > Metazoa > Arthropoda > Chilopoda > Geophilomorpha > Linotaeniidae > Strigamia > Strigamia maritima. Next base: position 190,238 of record JH431327.1, on the reverse strand, counting down.
CTTGAGTTGGTTCATTCAAAAAAAACATTACAAACGACATAGCAGTTAGTTAACTAGTGATATTGATAAGATATTGCATGCCATTGTATAATGACCATGACCACATAAATAACCGTTATATTGGTGAACAACCCAGTCTTATTCTTATCTTTTTTGTGGACTAAAAATAGCATCAAGATTCACCAATTTGCATTCCTTAGAAAAAATAAGTTGGGCTCATTTTTTAGATGCAAAAATCCTCTTTGATAGCTACAGCTGATTTTTCCAACTTATCTTAAGTAATTTGGCAGACGGTCTGGCAGCCAAGTATGGCTATATGGCAGATGGTGGTTAAAACAGATATGTCTATAGCAACATATGGTCCAATTGAACAATTACAACCGAATTGTGACTACCAGGTTCAATTTACCATTAACTTTACTTATTCCAACATAAAACAGAAACAGCAAAAATTGATTCAAGAGAGTTTTGAGAAAAGATTCAGAAATCAGTAAAACCAAAGTTCATTTACTTTTAGTAACAACAGATGGAATAAAGAAGCAGATGATTTGCTTTGCAAGTACTTGTCCTATTAAAAGTTGCAATGCAGAATTTTGCCAAAACAAAAAAATAAAACTACTACTTATTCAAACGTAGTGCGTTTATTGCTTTTCTTTCGGTAAATCCCATGTCAGTCAGTTGCTTAAGTACACCTGGATCAATTTCATTGCCATCTTTTACCTGTTTCTTATCTGTTAACAAACTACAGTGTGTTTTAGGTTCCTAAATCAGTTCACATTTTTCTTATGGGACAAAACTCTTGACCTTTTTCTAACCTCGAGATAAAAAAACTTGATAAAACTAGATCTATTTACGTCTTGTTTTGATTAAAAAAGTCCACAATTAGAGACAAGATACCATAGTAAATGATTGAAAATATTAACCTATACTTAAAAAACATGATAAACATATATTAACTGAAATAAGTACTCCCTGCTGACGCCCTATCACTAAATCATGCAATTCACAGGTGTGATATCTCGCATTGCTAGGTTTTTCAACCTTCCCACCTTTTTTTTTTCTTTTTCTGGATGAACTTGATTTTATCTAAAAGCCATTGACTTGCCCTCAAATTCAGTGCAAATTACTCGCACCACCAAACCTTAATAAAACCTCTTATAATAACCTCCAAAAAAAAAAGAAAAAAACTTCCGTAATCTTATACCAGAAATGAAAACAACACTAAATTTGCATAAGAAACAACTCAACTGCAGGTCTTTCTCATCCCACACTCATTCTTAATCCTGTTCTCACTTGCTGCGCACCTTTTTATAATTTAAATTTAATTTCGCGTCACCAGTCACCTTCGCTGAGCTTCCATTCCCTCTTACTTATTGCAAATAAGAGTGTGAGATGGATTCTTCTCAACGTAGCTCATCCCCCACCCACTCAGTGGCCGGGTCAATTTCGTCCATTGCATCAATTGGGTCAGGCAACTGCAATCCGAACCGTCCTCGACTTAAAAGTTCCTTTTTCGGGGTCATCCCAGACGCGTTCGACGCCAAATCGCTCAGTTTAGGCCAAGCGAGTCCCGCGAGAAAAGGAAGGGTTGCGAACGGTACCCCATCTGTAACGAGTGAAACGTCACAACCAGAAATGGATGAAGTTATGTCGCATTTGGAATTCAATGGGTCCGATGGTCCGGTTGTTGAGGAAGTAATGCAAGCCAAGCAAATGGAAATTATGTCTGCTGAGCCAATTATCGAGGTATTTTTTTTATTTATTTAATTTCATTTCTGTCTGTTTCTAGTGGGAGGTAAGAGACGTGACTCAGTGAATCAAGGCCAAAGTGAGGAAAAACTAAGGGTTGGCTTTAATGCTTTAATGCATTTGCTGCAATTGGTGTAGTTTAATGAGTTTATTTAGAGTTGGGAAATTAATTTGGACGGTGAATGGCTTATAGAAAAATGAAAAATCATTTTGGTAATTTGTTTCAAGAGTAATTAGTTGTTTTTGTTGCAGTGATTCACATTTTGCAATTTTTACAAGCGAATCTTTTTAATGACCATCTTCAGGAGTGAATTATTGCATTAGACAATACTAATTATATATATTTACTTTTAGTGTAATAGTATTAAGTATTTAATAACAAATATTATTTCTTTAAGTTTTTGAACTTGTGTGCGTGATTTTAAGAAAGAATTCAACCTATTGTTTTGTATTGTGAAAAAACAGTGTTATCTTGATTTTTTTATGGTATGCATATATAGTCATTTACATGTTTGTTTGTAAAAATTTCAAGCTTGTTTTGACAGTCATTGTGCAGTATCACTACTTTTTATAACACTCATCTAAATTTCCTATGCGAAAAGTCAATAAAATGGCGCCAGACATATTGGCTACAATCTGGGCAGTATAGTTAGTATGCTGTGCAGTAGTCTGAGCCCCAAGGATTATTGATTCAAAGTTTGTGGAAGAAAATGGAGAGAAAAATGAAATTAACTTGCAACAACATATTTTTGATAAACATATAGAGGTTCTTGACACAATTTAATAGAATTGAATTTATTCAGCAATATTTAAATTTCTACTTCAACAAATTGATTTTTCTATGTTCTTCCTATGGAGAATATTTTCATGTAATAGTATAACTTTCTACATGAACCAATCATATAAAGTTCAGCGAAATGCCATCAGCGAAAATCCGGTATGATTCCACAGTGCCTTTTTTGGATGAATGAAAAGTGAATTTTCAAAAAAAAAAAAAAAATAGATTTTTTAAAAAAAAAAAAATTTCAATTTGGCAATTTGTAATGTCATCTTCACTAAAAATTCGTGATTGGGGCCTTAATTCTCAATTTAACTAAATTTAACAAAAACTTGACTTTTAACCCTTAAAACTCAAATGATGACATCAAAGTAGGTCACCTTGAATAACAAAAATCCAGTTTTTTTTCCCTCTCCTCATCGCCACCATTGAGAGAACCCAACATTCAGATACGAAATGAAATATCACTAATGTCAAAGTCAAGGTTCCTAAGCCTGAGAAAATCGTGACATGAAATTTAAACCATGACATTAATATGGCACTTTAACCTCTTTAAACCCCAAAAATCCTCAAAATTTGACAACAATTTCAATTTTCATATTCATATGGATTTAATTGTGAGGAGATATTAACCCGCACCTTTTGTGTGATGGAAATGTTCCAGGTGGTTTGGTGAGAAGGGCATTTCCGGGCATTCCTTACTCACTTGTTGCTGCGCTCATTAACATGCAGCTGCACCTTGCACCTCCCATTTTAACTCCATTTTGTCGCCTCGGGGATAACTCACTTTTTGCATGATTTTACCACCACAAGTAAAACATCCGAACGAAAACACACACCTGAGTTTCTTCTTATCTCCCAATTGCTTGCAAAATGACCGCAGACCGCTCTAGTTTTCTCGACTCGCCTGATATTAACGAGAAACATGTACTTACGGTAAGTGTTTATTGTGAAATTGAAATGTTGTTTTGATAACAGTGTGTCTAGCAATAGTTTTTTCATATCAGATAAGTTTTCAATGATCATATAAATCAATTCACTCGTTTTAACCTTCGAAAAAAGTTTATCTATATGTTTATCTTGCAAAGTGGTGCATTTTTATTCGTAAAAAAACAAACTAAATGAGTTTAATGCAAGAATAACGTGCATAAATTAAAAATTTACATAAATTTCGAACAAACAACCACCTGAAATTCATTTAAATACACAAATTAAAAATTCATATCATTTGATTTGATCAAACTGATTATTTTTTCCAGTTTATCCGACCGTCTTATTTAGTTTAACGCCATCTGGAAGCATATTCTTAAAGCGCGAAAACGCAATAATTGATAGGCGTGGATGTAACAGTCAGTGGGTGTAATGCGTATGCATTGACAAGGCTTAAATTAGGGTTAAATTAGAAAAGTTAATGAATGGGGACAGGAAAATTTACTCGAAGGCCGTAAAACATTTTTCTTTTTGGGCCTGTTTGAATAGCGTAATTCGTCATCTATAATTTGACATTTAATTGTGATTTAAAAAATAAAATCAACAATGCGTGCAATAACATTATTGTGTTAGGGCAGCACGGTTTTAAGTAGGTCAAATTTTATGTATGGTTTTATTTAAGTGTTCTTCCTTATTTGCCATTTATGGTAACGTGAAAGTTGATTTTTTTTTCCTTTTCGTGTTTTTAATAATTCCAAATGGTAAATTTGATTATTTTATTTCCTGTTTAACAGCTGTCAGGTTCAAGGGAACGTCTTGTATAACGCCTAGTGTTTTACTAGAAGTAGCAAGTGAGCTGGCGTTTGGTGCCATCTGGAAGTAGTAACTGGGGTTAAGATATGGCTGTCAATTCCTCTCGGGAGAAAGTGACTGCAAATTGGAAGAGGGGGATGATAACTGATTACGGCTATTTATTTTAAGGGAGGAAAGATGTGGTAAGAGATTTGTTGGATGTGAAAGTAAAAATTGGGAAAGTTTTTCAATTTTTTATTTTTTTTTGGATTTCAAAGTATTTATTAGTGTGTGCAGGTGTAACAGATGGTTATTGTCTGATGTTTTAGAGTTATATTTAGGTACTCATTAAAAGTCCAAAGACCCAGGATGAAAAGAGATAGTTTTAAAATTAAATAGTAAATAAAAAAATTGACAGTGAGCAGGTTTTTCCAGCGTCCCGGGCAAAGATGGGGTTTCTTAGGAATAAACGTAGGACACAATTTCTTAAAGGCAGCAAAAACTGTATAGAAAAATATAGAATAGAATACTGAATAATTTTCGTCATTCCTTAAAATATCCGAAATGATTTTTATTTATTTTTAACGTTTTCAGAGCACCTTTTAAAAAATAATTTTGTATTCCAAACAGCTTGGTGAGGGAAATAGTAGGGTTTTAAAACATGCTTGATCCAATGGACAAAAAAATCTGATGATGTAAACCCTTTAAGAAAATTTTACAATTTTATACTGTAAAAAAAGTCTGCTTCACCAAAAAATGCATTTTTAGGCTGAAAAAATGGATTTTCTACATAAAAAATGCGTTTTATAGGATTTTTGGTTCAAAAGTAAGTCTATTTAGCAAAAAATCCACTTTTTGATGTAAAAATTCATTTTTTATGCGCAAGTAAAAAAATTGTAGTTTTGAAAATTTTTTTTTTTTTCGCGCATTCATCATTTCCGTTTCAGCGTCCGCCTGTACAGATGGTAAAAACATCAAAATCAGTTTATTCTCACGGAATTATATATAAATTGTACTTTTTATTGCTTCAACTACAAAAAAAAATTGAAAAATAATAAATAAAAAAATTATTTTCGTGAGATAGAATAGCCCATAGCTATAAGAATATTGACAAGGACATCACCATCATCCTTATCACAATAACTCCCAACCTTCATTTTGATTTTCCACCCTGATTTCGATAAAGTGAATCACGCACAGGATACCAAACATCAGATAAAAATACCTTTTTTAGGCCGAATCCCAATCTTATTATAATGATGATGACTGATTCATCTGGGACTGGGGGAATTTCTCATCCCCCAAATCCTTTATCCCCTTCACTTACCTGACTCATTAATCGATATCTTGACTCTGACTGTGTGCTTCGACCCAAGGTATCCGACCGTGATGCTGCGTTGCCAGGCAACCGCATAACATCTCAAACAATAATAATAATCATAATCCCGCGCAAAACACCTCTTTTCGAAAATCACTGAAAAAGTGATTAATTTGACAGTTAATTACCCTTAAATTAAAAAAATAAATAAATGAAATTAAAAAAAATAATAATAAAGCAAACGTGTAATTTATTTTTACCGGCATTTTCCTCCCTTTTTCAGCATGGGATGTTCCGCCATTTTCCCATGGTGTATTTATCCTCGTTCAGGGCCGTTTGTTTGCCGTTACAAGCCGCATCAGTAGCACTGCTAATGTTGGAAAGCGAGTGTTGTGGGAAGGTTGGCGAGCAGATATGCGTACAAATCGTTGAAAGACCTTGCTTGTCGTAAATAATCGGGATTACAAAACAATCACGTTATAAAACGGAGCGACCAATTGCGAAGCGACTCCTCAAGGTGCACACGGGGTAAACTGAGGAGTCGCTGGCTGAGATCTAGCCATTTTCAAGCCGGTACATACCAATTGGATCATCCATCACAATTTTGCCAAAAAATCCCATTATTCTGTATCAGCGCGGATGCACTAGCAGTTTGCCGGTATTAGATCATGTCGGCGCATGCTCCTGTTGGTACACCCGTGAAAAAGGTCCCCATTCATTTACAGGTAAGGAAATGATGGCTGAAATAGAAAAAAACTCAGATTATTTTATTTCTACAAGTGGTTGATGCAGTTATATAATTATTTTTATTACTGACGTCATTTATTGCCGTGTCAAAAGGGAATTAAATTTAACAATTGCGATTTGTGACGTCATTTATTGCTGTGTATAGGGTCAAATAGGGGATCCTCTTCCTTATTTTTGTGTTTTATTTATAGAATTGAAGGAAAAATTATATTTTAAGCTTAATTTTAACCTAAATATTGCCTTAGTTATAGTAATTTTTTTATTTTTATGTTTCTGTGTGGAAAATAGTGTAAATGACCCTCTCCCACTTGTATTTCGATACTTTCCCTTTATGGTACTGGCTTACTTTTGCCAAATGAGTTTGGCCGTTTGGGTTTTGGCAACATTTTTATTTTTTAAAATTTAATTTTGGTAACATGGCACAATGTGGAGTAAATTAGGCGCTAAATATAAATTTATTTCAATGAAAATCTATTAGTAACAAGTGTGATTACCCCAGAAGCACTTATCACTCAACCCTAAACTTAAACGAGTTGTAGGCGGTCTGTGTGCAGATAGAAGAGTTTCAAACGAGGGGTCATGTTTCAACCTCGTATTTACACAATTGACGAGAGAATTAATAAATTACTCCTTAAAAATAAAGCAATAAAAACTCACTCGGTTCGTGGCGTACATAATAACAGGTTACAATCCCAATTCCCTTTCATCATCATATTAAATTCTCTAATTACAAGGGGGACATAGATCACATGACACAACGGACATTGACATTAAAAGTTTGTTGTCAGTGTGCGGAGGCGCACACTCGCGAGCAGGAAACTGAAAAGAAATTATTTTAAAATCTGATATAAATTTTCAACTTAAATTAAACAAATGGTTAATGATACACACCTGCGTGCACCTGGAGAAAATGGGCCTAATTTTGTATGCGATTCATCACTTTTGACAGCCATTGTAATCGTCTTCTTTGTCTAATGCGGCCAACCCAATTCTTCCTTTCTTCAGTGAGGAACCCATAAGGGTTTTGTTTCACGCACCCGCGAGCCTAATTTTTAACCCTTTTGTCGAGGATAATCACTCAAGACCTTGACTAACCCTACTTGTGAAAATAAGGTCGTAAATAGTGCTTACTCGACTCCATTTTTCTTTTATTCTGTGATTTTCAGTTTGAATTGTGATTGGTAACTACGCATGCGTTTTATTTATGTTTCGATTGTTTTAATTTTTTCTTAATAGAGTGCGCATAATCGGTTGCTGCTGAAGGGCGGGAAAATCGTCAATGATGATCAGATGGTGGATGGAGACGTGTATGTGGAAGATGGAATTATTAAGTAAGTGAATCAAATAGTTGTTTCCTGTTGATGTGGGACGAATGGAATTGTGAAAATAAAATTGTTGAATTGTCATTCCAATGATATTTTTGTGGTCTATTAAGGTTTCTTAATTGTTTTTTTGTTGTTGTTATTTTAGACAAGTTGGAAGAGATCTGACGATTCCAGGTGGAACTAAAATTTTAGATGTGAGAGGAAAACTCGTCATTCCGGGTGGAATTGATACACACACACAATTTCAAACAGCAAGCAATGGCGTTGTGTCTGTGGACGATTTTTATCAAGGAACGAAAGCCGCTTTGGCTGGTGGAACCACCATGATAGGTAAATATAAAAAAAAAAAACATAAAAATATCTTGAAAACTAATTAATAAATTTTGTTTAATTAGTGAACACGGTCATTGAGAATCGTAATACCTCTATACTAGAAGCATATGAAAAATGGCGGAGTTGGGCCGATGAAAAAGCGTGTTGTGATTATGGATTGCAAGTGACCATCCCATCGTGGTCTCCTAAGACACGAAAAGAAATGGAAACGTTGACACAAGAAAAAGGTTTTAAAAAATAAATACCACTATCAAATGTTATGAATTAAATTAAATTTGATTATTATGTAGGTGTCAGCGCTTTCCGTTTGTTTACATCAAACAAAGATGAAATGATGTTAAATGACGAGGAAATGTGCCAGGCAATGGAATCGATTAAAGATTTAGGTGGAATTTCAAACGTTCACTGCGGAAACGGGACCCTCGTAGCACACAATGAGAAAAAGTTCTTGAGTTTGGGAATTACAGGACCCGAAGGACACCAATTGAGTTACTCGGAAGATGTAATATAGATTTTTTATCATCAAAATAGCAAATTAAAAGGTTTACTTTGTTTTAAATAGATTGAGGCTGATTCTGCCAATCATGCCATTACAATAGCTGCTCAAGTTAATTGTCCTGTAATTATATCCGATGTAATGAGCAAAAGCACTGCTGACGTCATTACTAAGAAGAGACAACAAGGTAAATCTTAATGAGTTAATTTAATATTTAAATTTAACGTTTTTGTTGTTTTTTTAAGGTGCAATTGCCTTTGGTGAACCAATAGCTGCAAGTTTGGGCACCGATGGCACCCATTATTATAACAAATGCTGGAATCATTGCGCAGCTCACGTTATGAGCCCCCCACTTCGCCTGGATCCAACAACACCAGCATATTTGATGGATTTTCTGGCTAGTGGTGATTTGTACGTGACAGGATCGGCTCACTGCACGTTCTCTTCGACGCAGAAATCAGCGGGGCAAAATGATTTCACCAAAATTCCAAATGGAGTGAACGGGGTGGAAGATCGAATGTCGATCATCTGGGAAAAAGGAGTGGTCAGTTGATATCTGATTCTTTTTATAATGATTTTTAATTTATTATTTTTATTTTTGATTAGATGACGGGAAAACTCGATCCCTGTCAGTTTGTGGCAGTCACAAGCACAAATGCAGCGAAATTGTTTAATGTTTATCCCCGAAAGGTAATTTCATTTTTTATTTTTAATTAAATAATTGTTTTGATTTAAATATTTATTTTAATATAGGGGCGCATTGCTGTTGGTTCTGACGCAGATGTGGTAGTTTGGGATGGTCAGTCAACACGCGCCATTTCGGTGAAATCGCATCACCAGAAAGTGGATTTCAATATATTTGAAGGAATGCAGTGTCACGGTGTACCTTATCACGTGATTGCGAATGGACGTCTGGTGATGGAAGAGGGGGCATTGAGGGCTTGCCAAGGAGCTGGTCGATTCGTTGCTATGCCAACTTTCTCTCCGCATATTTACATGCGCGTGCAGGGCAAAGACAAAGTAATTATTTTTTTAAATTTTTCTCTTTTAATTTTAATTTTTAATTTTTTAATTTCAGGCTTTATTGCCTTGCGTGATTGACCGTGAGCCCTCTAACGGGCCTGTGGTGGAAAGTCCCATGGTAGCAGCAACAAATGGAGTCAGACTTCAAGAATCAATGCCGTTTAAATCGTCCCCTATTTGCTTTGATTTACCCATTCCCGGGACACCAATGTCGGGATTACCGGTATCGTCGTCGCCCATGTCGGCTTCGCCTGGGTCGGTCTCGTCTATGTCCGAAGAGTTTCATCAAAGACCCCCTACTAGAGGTGGGCATCGCAATTTGCAGGATTCAAGTTTCAGTCTGTCAGGTAAATAACTTAATACTGATGTTTTAAAAGCGAATTTTCGTATTGATTTTTGATCTGATCGTTTAAATAGGTGCACAGTTTGATGACGCTAAAAGCCCACGTCCAGGGATCCGGGTGAATAACCCCCCTGGTGGCAAATCGACAGCATTATGGTGAAGACTGAGATTAGTTGCTGCAAAAATAGTCCATTTCATGGCTATTTAAGTGCTATAAAGGTATTGATTTATAAAAGACACATGATTCTGCCATTTGTAATAATGACTGACATGTTAAAGGCATTATTTTGACATTTTTTTTTGGAGAAAAAAAAATTTGTGAAAATATTTATTTATAAATTTTTAACTTTTAAGAATCAAATTTTTTTATGGGAATTTTGTTAGATCTAGAATATATAAGTAAAAATAAAAATGGATGAAATTTCCCAGTGAGTACAATTTTTCTAGTGTCCACCTTGACACTTTTGGATGACAAACCCGGTGATTATTTTTAAACGTCTTTTTAGATCTTTACTACTTAAACAATTGTAAAGTAGGAAATAGAGTTAATTAATCTTGATATTTGCAAGTTTAAATTTAGTTTTTTGTCTGCAATGTTTGTGAATTGGTAATTTTTGTTATGAAATTGTATAATTCTGGGTTTAGCGGTTAATTAGAGCTTTGATTGTGAGTAGGTAATGCATTTTGGTTTCTTCATCTTTTTTGTATTGATATTAAAGTAAAGCAAACAAATTTTGTTTTTTTGTCTTTTTTTATGTTGATTTTTTTTACATTTTGAATCTGTCGGTAAGTAAACACCCTGTTGACGGTTTGGGAGCTTTTGGCGCCATCCCCTCTCTTCTTACACCGACATTTAGATCCTGCACAAATTGCTATTAAAGGAAAAAAAATTTAATAATTTATTTTAGATAAATAAAAATAATTTTTACCAGTTTTGCTAATTCTTGAACGCCTTTTTTGCGTTGAATGTCTTTCTTCGCACTACTCCTTCCTTTCATCTTATGCCGGGGTTCGAAATCAACTTTCGGTGGTTTAACGAACTAGTAAAAAAATGTTACAAAATTATATTTAAATTCAAAATTTAACTTTAAAGTTCTCATTAAACTCACTATTATTTTCTTTTGCGCTTCTATTTTTTCTTTCAGCGTTGGCATATCTAATTTATTTATCCTAGTTGGATCCAAATCGACCAACTCAGATGGAACCTACAAACAAAACAACCTCCAATTAAATAAAAATTAAAAAAATTGAATACGATATATCACCTTTTCAAGCAGAGCTTTGACATCAGCTTCTCTTCGTTGCGATTTAGATTGGTACGGATTGCATTCAAGAGCATCGAAATTGGCTTCTCCCGAACCAGGAACGACAATTTGAGTGAAACCAGCCAAATGACCAATTCCAAGCACATCTTCATACGGACAAAACTGTATATCATTAATGGGCTCACATCCCCTATGTCTTAAATATGGTTTAACAATTTGCTCCTTGCAGCAATCTTTAAATATCTACAAAAAAATTATTGTAAAAATTCATTTCCATTTTTTAAAAAGAAATCTACGACATCGACATACTTCTACAACATTTCCCATACTGGCTGCCAGTTGAGTCGTCTGACTGAACGCCAATTGACTGGCACCAGCACTAATGTGATTATTGTACAAACATTCATAAGAATTTCGTAAATCCCATATTTTAAGTGTTCTATCTATAGCTGCCGTTGCCATATATCTATAATTTTAACAAAATGTTTAATAAAAATTAAATTTAATGTTAATTTGTTGTCTTACGTTCCAGATGGGTCAATAGCCACAGCCCTTACTGGTCTTTTGTGACATAACATACTAAGTAAGGGTTTTCTGGAGCTTGGAGACCACATTGTAACAGTTCCTACCAAATTTAAAAACAAAAACATTTAACTAAGTTTCTTGTACTAGTAATATCAATAATTATATCACCGTTCGGATGTCCTAACGCCAATGTAGCATTTTGTGCATTTTGACACATAACGTCCAATCTGCCCTTTTTTGATTGATACTGAGTTACCATCTGACCAATTGAGACGTCCAACCAACTGAGGTAACCGTTTGAACTCTGCAGTTTAAATATAGTCATAAATAGATGTCCTAATGAGTTGATTCACGTTATTTATTACCGATGTCGCCAGGAGAAATTGATACGGTAGATATTCCATTCTTAAGACATTGTATAACTGTTTAATACAATGGATTTCAATTCCCCGTTTGTCGTATATGAATGTCCATCGCTTTTGTGCAGCAGCAAACATTGCGTCATTATTAAGCCATCTAGTTTCAATTTAAAACGATCACTCATTTTTCTATTTAGTAACATAAATAAATGTTATATTACTTGACAGCATAAATTTCTTCTGGTACTATAATCGGTTCGCGATATAATAATGCTTTGGTGGACCATTTCATCGCAGTTATGTGTCCTTTTCGTCCACCTCTCAACAAAAAACGTCCATTTCGGCTATAATCGATAGAGAAAGGCCCGTATTTAACATCTTTGATGTCAAAATACTAAAAAATGACACTAAAATTAATAAATTAATACATCATTTTTTTAGATATTACTTTTGTTGCACTTGTAATGTCAACAGATTCTGCTATTTTACTTTGCGTCAAAGCCAAAGTGTCTTCACCTTCATCTGCTTCAATATATCTTGATAAAAATTGTAAATATTTTTTATTACATTCTCAGATTAAATTCAATTTACTTACCCGCTTTCCTCAAACAGCAACAAATCCGACCTCGCAGTTTGTTCAACAGCAAATACTTTTTTTTTCCGTGCAATCTTATTCTCTATCAAATGAAATTTGGTCTTCATACCGGACTACAAATGGACATATTTTATATTAAAATTCATAGTCTTAATTTTTGGCAATTTAACATACTGGTCTTTCATTTTTCACACGTGAATACTTCTGTATTTTCTGCCTTGAAATAGGTGCTTTACCTGGAAACTGATCTTCTGCATGTAAATTGCTATTCTGTAATAATAATGACAATTTTAAATTATCAAATATGACCGTAAAACCAGTAAAAATTACATCTCGTGGCTTCCTAAGTGGTTTTCTTTTACCGTCTTTGCCATCTGTTTTTCCTATTTGTCCGCGTTTCTTAAATAATGACTTTCTTTGAAACCTGGAAGCCACTATTTCTTCAGAAGACATGCTTATTTACTTTTGCTAATCAACACGAACCAACGTGTGCGATTCTGACGCCATTGCAAATGTTTACAGAGCCATTGATATCGCGGTGACAAAATTATAAAGTACGACTAAAACTACGTTGTAATAAATACCGGTATAAAACTAATTTAATTTTATATTTTAAATTATTAAAATAAAAAAGTATAATTGCAATTAATTCTGTAAACCAAATGTAAAAATGACTCATTATCACGTGATCCACCCAAGCGATTTCCGAATCGTTGTGCGCGGGAAATTTATTTACACATTTAAGCGCGGTAAATCCAGCGAGTAGAGAGGTCTTTGGTCTGGTCGCACAATGACCCTGTGTTTAGATAATGATAGAAACAAAAGAATGAATCCCATCGCTCAACAAGGTAACATTTCCACTTCAACTTTAACAATCTTACGATATTTAATGCTAATTTATTTATTTTCATCTATAAATGCAGACACAGATAGCGAAATGCCGGAGTGCATACCCCAAATAAAACAACATTTCAACATCATCCGCAAAGTCGGAGAAGGTAAGCATGAAAATTATTAAGCTAAAAATATATATACTAATAAGTAAATATATTCTAGGCACTTTCAGTAATGTATTTTTGGCCAAAGCGAAAAATAAACCCTCATCGGAGCAAATTGCATTGAAGTACATAGTTCCTACTTGCCATCCATCCCGTACTGCGAATGAATTTAAATGCTTAAAAAATTTTGGGTAAGTTTAAAATGTGTTTTTACATGTTTTCTATTTTTAATTTTGATTTTTCTTCATTTTAGTGGCACGAAAAATGTGATCGGTTTGCTTTTCGCCGTTCGACACGGTGACTTCATAGCTCTCGCTATGCCGTATTTTCACCATGACAAATTTCAAGATTATTTCGACAATTTAACTGCAGATGAGATTATGAACTACATGAAGAATTTATTAATTGCTCTAGCTCATGTTCATTCTCAAAATATCATTCATCGTGATATTAAACCATCAAATTTTCTCTATAATCGCCAACTACAACGGTACCTATAAGAAAAATATCAATTTTTAATGAGATTTAATAATTTATTTTGTATTTTAGATATTCTTTAGTGGACTTTGGTTTGTGCCAAAAAGTTAATTTGCATTTAAATGAACAAAAACCGATGATCCATTCCCAAGTCAAAACTAATAATAATGAAAATATGATCCGATCAATTGACGCAAAAGTAAAAAGACGTCTTGAAATGTCACCGGAGAAGGTTTGAATGAAGAAAATTGAATTTTTGAATCAAAATAAATAACATACATAATTTATTTAGAGCAATATGAACTTAATGACGAAGCGTATCGCATTAAGTCCGATTACGTTGAATAATAGACCGATTAATCTGGCAAATCGCCATTCGGAAAACCGTCCCTCGTATTGTAAACCTCTTTTTAATACGAAAAAAGAAATACAAGCGATGAAGCCACCATCCACAATAGGATTTACTCGCTTAGATTTAAATCACAATTCAGCGGACAATTTGAAGATCAGCAGCTTGGATCGAAATGCTCAAGTCAAAACCGACAACAAGGAATTATTTATTAAATCCAAAGTTAAAAGCCTGAAGCTTTTTAGTAGAAATATTTGTTATTGTTACGGGAAAAATCAAGTGTGTCCAATATGTTTAAGCAGGTTGGTTTTAAATTTTTTATTTATTTATTTCTTTATAGAAAATTGATTTTTTAAATTTTATTAAAATAAAAATAGAAAAAGTTCTGTGGCTCCTCGTGCTGGCACACCCGGTTTTCGAGCACCTGAAGTATTATTACGTTGTTTAAATCAAACCACAGGTCTGTATTTGTTTATTTCTTATTTTTGTTTAATTAAAACGAGTAATTTAATGTTTATCCTGTAGCACTCGATATGTGGTCTGCTGGGGTCATTTTTCTAAGTCTTCTCAGCGGATGTTATCCATTTTTCGCTGCCAAAGATGACATGGCATCTCTAGCGGAAATTATCACGCTGTTCGGGAGTAATGCAATGAAAGAAGCAGCAATTAGAATGAGTAATTTATACGTTTGTTTGTTCGTTTTGACATTACAAGTGTTAATGCTGGATTTTATAGATTTACAGCTAACCACATCGCCATTTAAACCTGCCTTAGATATGAGGAAAATCTGCAAACGATTCAAATGTGCCAAATCCGATAATCTAAACACGCCAAAGTGTAATGACTGTGGCTACTATGTGATAGATGATGACTGTGTGTGCTTAAAAGGCGACCAGAAACAGCCGGTGACTGAAACCATTCCGGAGTCCGCGTACAATCTATTGCATCAACTGCTGAGTCTCGATCCAAACTGCCGAATTTCTGCAGCAACTGGGTTGCAACATCCTTTTTTAGATCCCGAACGTTATGAAGAAAAATTGAAAATGGATTGCAATTGAATTTTGATATAATTTTTAATTTTTTCATGAAATATTTTTTGTTGTATTTTTTATTTTGTTAAGGTACTTGAATTTTGTACAAAATCATGGACAAGAATTTTAAATAAAATTTGCTGAATTAACTAAATCCCTTATTGGTGTAAGGCTCGCTTCACTGCACGGCTGTAAAATGAGAAGAGTTGTGATTAAATAAATTGAGTAAAATTGTGAAGTTTGCAAAATAACCATTTATTAACCGTTAAAAACGTTACAATGGATGCATATTTTAATTACATAAACTTCTTTTAAACCTGATAAGAGATAAATCAAAAGAGGAATGTTTTATCACTGTACAATCTGTTTAAAAAAAATTATTTTTTCAAATGGTTTAAAGATGGAATTTTTCCAGGTACAAAGATGATGGCATGATAAAGAAAACACTCGCAAAGTAATGACAAATTATCAGTTGAAAATTGAACATTATTTCCTCTTTTTTTAAAATAAAAATATTAAGAAAAAAAAATTACACACTCCTCCAATGACTACACTGAAAAAATTAATAAGAAATAGTACTAATTAATAATAAGTAAAAGGTTACACATTACATAATAATAATAGTAATAATAATAATAATAATAATAATTAATAATAATAATTAATAATATATATACATGAAAAAAATTTTCTCTTTTTTTCCCCTTTAATTCTAATTTTTTTTTCTTAAACGTATTGCTACATTAAGCATATGATAGGAACTATAAAAGTAAACCAACATTTACAAAACGAATATCGAGGCATTTGATATCGTTAAATCATTTTTTAAAACAAATCTCACCGTTATCAAACTCAACAAACTCGATACACAACGTTCCAACATTATTTTTGATTATGCTCAAGAAAAATTTTACTCTGAACCTACGACTCAACCGACATAAACAACTTTTAAAAAAAAAGTAAATAAAATAGAAATTAAAAAAAGATCTGCACGCTTTCAAATATTATAATAATATCAATAAATGCCTCGATTTTCATTTTGGAAAAATGGGTATATAAAAATTTGCTGCCATTTTTTCTTTTTTTAAATCATCCCCCATTTTACAGGTACATTGTTAATTCATCAGCATTACATTAGCAAGCAGCAGCACATATAAATTGATGATATTTCTCAATAAAAATAACCAAAAACACATCACAACACATTTAAATTGACACAATCATGACACAAGAACAATTCCATCCATTATTATTATTTTTTTTTGCATAGGCAAGATTTATTATTGCCTTAAAAATTCAAACTTCAACTGACATTCCAATAAGTTCTTACTGTCATGTATTGCATAGTCAATTAATAAAGAAATGACACTTTAACATTAGCAAAAATGGCACAAAATCAACACATTACTCTAACACGACTTCTAACACTGACAAGAGTTTAAAAACTAAGCCCACACAAAGCATCCACCGTGAAAAATGGAAGCATTATATAATATCCTTTAAATTCAAAATTACAAACACCATGATTAAGATTGATTAATTTATACAGATGAAGTTTTATTTTTTTGGTTATGTTTTTGAAGCAATTTCCTTGTACAAAAATAACATTATTATTAATATAGCATTCAAATTTGACCTTAATATATAGGCTTATTATTGTATCGGATAAGTTAGAAAAAGAAAAAGTTGTACATTATTAACACTATATTATAATCATTCCAGAAAAAATGGACATCTCAATATCTGGCGTTGTATCTGCTATCAAATTATGTGAATCTTTTGGTAATTTAAAATAGAAAATTGACAAACTAAACTACCAAGTGCAATTATATATATTTAAACATATAAAAAAAAATCATATCACATACTTCTTCACACAATACCAAGCAAAGCCAATATTAATAAAAAATTAATAATATGGAATGTTAAAATTATCCAATAGAGCAATCCTATAAATATAATGCAAAAATCCAATCAAACAAATTACAGATTTAATGTGACCTCTCAGAATTGCTCATGGAATCGCCTAATTAATAAATTAATCCGCTTGGTGTTCACTCAAAAAAAAATCACTGCACGTTTTAGGGTTAAAAAAAGAGATTCTCCAATGAGGTATTTATATAATAACATGACGACGCCACCTTGAATAAATAAAAATCTGGGTAGAAAAGAAATAAGAAGCAAAATTGATAACTACATGCGATTTTTCTTTTAAATATGAATAAATTTCAATTTCAATGCAAATAATTGAGCATTATTATTAATAAAGTAAAAGGAGGTAGATAATGTGTTACTTATTAATTTTTTTCATAGTTCTTTGGTTGGTAAGACAATTGATTAAAGTTACAAAACTGTATTTGTAAACGATTACCGACATGTGCAAACATGGAATTCCTGAAATACAATATTTCCCTGGGAGAAAAACAAACCTAAAAGGTTCTGAGGTATTATAAAGAATACAATTTAATAAAAAAAAAAAGAAATCTCATTTTTAAACCCTAAAAGCAGTTTTCAATTTTCATCTTACGAAAATTAAATTTCATCTGCCCTTTTGTTTTTTTTTTTACCTAAAAAAAAAACTAAAAAAAATATTTACAATAAAAATTTAACCACAATTTTTTTTAAAGATTTTGCAGCAAAATTTGATTTTGATCTTAACCAAAATCACAAAGGGCACCAAATTTTTTTTTTAGAAAAAAAAAGTTTGAAAAAAAATAATAGGAACTTTCAAAAAAATATATACACAAACGGTACTGAAACAAGTGAAAACTTCTCCATTGAATTTATGATTAAAACTTTTAAAAACAAAATTAAAATTAAATTTGTCAATTTTTATTACCAGAGATTGTCAAAATCTTCTTTTCTTATTTATTAATTTTCAATTTTTAAATTTTCCAATTCGCAGCTTCGTTTCAGTACAGTATCAATGAGCTAGACGCAAATCTCTCTCAAATAACCCACAACACAATATAATCAATTGCAATCGACCATTTCGTTTTTAGAAAAAAAAATCAAAAAAAAAAAAAAAATTACTAGCAGTACTATTATGCCAAGTTATTGAATTTTACGTATACTCAAGTTTATTTTGGGCAAAGATTTGGTTTAGTGACGATGAAAAATGAAGGAAGTCCGAAATGAAAGATGCATGATATTACAACTACATATTATGTTTCTATTTCTGACAAACAAGAGAAAAAAAATAAATTCTTTTATGTGATGTCTTCATTTGTTGAGTTTTCTTTTTGTATACATTTCACAAGCAATATTTTAAAAATTTATCACCAACATTCAGCAAATGAAGCACTTTTTAAAGTTCATTTTTTATATTTCCTTTTTTTTTGCTTTGTATTTGTGAAATGACTCGACTTTGATTTGCAGGTACAGCATGTAGGTGCATACAGTTTAGCCACAATAAGGAAAGAAATTATCTCTGTTTTGGTAGACAGGTTGGATAGATTCGAAGAGGGAGTCAGAAAATATTTGTTATCTTAATAAAAAATTAAGAATTAACTGTTTTGTACTTTGGTTTTTTTTCTTTCATATTTTTTTCTTTCAGTTATTGGTAAAAGAAAAAGTTGTGAGTAAGTCCCAATGTTGAAACCTGATTGGTCGTTTAAAAAAAAATTGATTCAGAAATTTGATTTTGTCCGATCTAAACAATTTTTTTTTTTTTTTTGGATGGAGTTAATTTGTTTACATCCAATCAAAAACAAACATTGGGCTTTAAAAAAAAAAAAAAAAAAAAATTGAAATCGTCGAAGACCAATTAAAAATAATATGATGGAAAAAATACCTGAGAAATTCCAAGAAACTCAATCCAAAAAATAAAATTCGAGTTCTTGAAAAATTAAGTTCATGTAAAAACGAAAACAAAAAAAAGAATTGGAAAAAATTCCTGCCTTATGGAATGATGACAAATTAAAACGGAAATTTCAGATGAGCAACCTCTTCATCGCACCATCACCCATCCCTCGATCAAAATCGTCTCTTGATATATTCTTATTTTCCACTTTGTTTACTATGGCACACACGATTCGAGTTCGACTTTTAAAAAAATCCAAAAAAAAACAACAAATATAACCACATTGATATGATTTGTTTTGTACCATAAATCATATAATTCTTCATTCAAATGGGTGATGGTGCAAATCAATATGTTTTAAGTCGTCATTGGCACCTGAGAACTGGGAGTGGAACTCCCACTGTGCGCCGACAAATCGTAACCTGAGTGATGCGTCGTTGCTGTGCGGGTCCGCCCGTTTCTTATTGGGTCTACAAAATCGAAAAAAATCGTTAATAATCATTTTAAAATCAACAATTCAATAGTAAATTACCTGTTTTTGTATGAATGAACCACAAAACTGCCGTGAAAACGATTCCAATCAAAAAACTGACAATTGCGATTATGACCACCATCTCGGTGGACATTCCCAAAACGATAATCTGCGGTTCCTGGATCAAAATTTTCTCGTCGATTCCATCAATCGACAAAAATCCTCCTTCCAATTCTGGTTTCTTTTGACGGTTCAAAAACGGAGCCAGCGACGAATCTACGTTCGGTTTTGAGATCAACCGAATCGGTCCTCGAGATAGAACCTCGTGATGAGTGCCAACAGTTTGATCCAGAAACACGGACGAAAATAAGTTTTTCCGCAAACAAAAATCCTCCACATCGACGCACTAAAAAAATTTCAAAATAAAAATTTAAATAAAAAAATATAATAAAAAAAAAAATGAAAATTTACCTGTTTAACATTTCCTGATGAATGACGCGGATTGACAGAACAAACTCCGAGTAAGCAATGCAAATAAACAGTATCCAATTTGGTTTTGAGTTGGAAATTGAACCGATTCCACTGCCGCATATTGGTGCCATCGCTCTGCTCCAAACCGACCGCCAGTTGCCCAGCGCGCTGAACTTCCACATTGACATCTGCCGGACAGGTGTGTTTGATAAGTGGTATTCGTTTTTCATCAGTGATGTTCGGCGAGCAAGACAACCAGCATTCCTCGGTAACCACGCGCAGATTGGGTCCAGCGTCGATGCGACTTTCGACGTAAAGTCGGTCATTGGAGAAAATGGTCGCTGGATAATCGGTGGATTTGAAAGGTGTTTTGTATTCGGAATCCCGGAACACTTCCAGTCCGTAAATCTGCCAATGCGGGCTGGTCACATTAAACGGTTCCTCAATTTCATCCTCGGCGTTGTCCGCTGGCATGCCCGAAGCAAGGTATTCGCACCGAAACTCCAAAGTTTTCGGTTTCATGTAATTCTGCGAGGAATCCTCTTCCTCTTGCTCGTCGCCTTCCTCCTTCTTTTTCCACGTGTCTTGATCAATTCCCGACCCATTCTCCAAATTATGATCCTCATCGTCAATTAATAAATCAGATTCCTTGAACATGGTTATTGGAACTACACCGGAAGCCACTTTTTTCGAAAAAAAGTGAAAATTTACCTATAAAAAACATAAAAAAATATTTAAGAAATAAATAAACAAATTAATTAATCAATAAAAATTAATTCATACCGCATTTTTATAAATAACTCGTTCGTCCGTGTGTTCTCTCTCAGTTCCGCACGCTTTAAAATTGGTGTTAAGCACCAAATGCGAGTCGTTAGACGAAACACGACATGCCGGACTATTCAAACTCATGTCGTTTCCACGAATTCCAAGGCGTTCGAGCATTAAACGTGGAAATGATACGCGCATGTGTTGCGGAAAACAGTCCACTTTCATAGCCTCCATTAGAAGTACATTCGGCATTCGAATCAAATCTAAAAAAAAAATCAAAAAAAAAAAAAAAAAAAAAAAAAATACAATTTTTCAAGCACTTGAGGTAAATTGAATCCTTTTTAACCTTCTGGACTGATCCGTCCATGAGACTTCATCAGCACCTGGACTCCTGTTGCTTTTGAAGAACGAATGGAACCAAGCTGCGCTTTGAGAAAATCTTTCGAACTCGGAATGCTCGGTGCAGTGGTCGCCGGACCAGCAGGAGGCCACAGGATTTGCCGGGGCAGTTTGGGTTCTGCGGGAGTGCTGTTGACAGATACATCTAAAACACACAAAACCGTGTATTCAATTTATTTCAAAACTAATAACAAAAAAAAAAATCGAAAAAAAATAGTTTTTTTTTTACCATCATCGTTCAATAAAATTTGAAACTTGTTGGCTTTTTTCACTTCTAAGTATGAACGAAGAGGCCCAAATTTGTTATCGGCATAGAAGAGCAATTCATCGGGATTGTCGGGAAGTTCCTCAGTTTTAACATGAATTAAATGAGATGGAGCAACATGAATTCTTTCAACTGGATCCTCAGTCTGAAAATAATACAAAATGTCAACATTTCATAATAAACGCACAAAATATCACCTTTAAATGCAAATATCTTTTGCAAAACTCTAAATTGGGTGTTTAAATTGTATTGTTATGTGATTATTCATCTTTTCATCCAATCGTACAACTGACATCGAGTCACATGAGTCGAATAATCGCCTTAATTGAATAATTGCTCTATTTTTGAAATTCCAATTATCGATTAGACTATACTAATGGTGTGCACCGACACCGGGTGTTAATTTTAATGCGAAGAATCTATTAAAGCATGCACAGCTTCGTTTTGTTTGTCTCAGCTTTTTATTATTATTATTCTTTCTTTACTTACCACTATTTTGAGTACTCCTTGCACATCATCCGAGCGAATTACCCAGACAACGGGTTGTCGCGCTTTCAAGAACAAAACGAGATTCTTCTCTACCGCTTTCATGCTCCTAGAACGAACTTCCAAGTTCACCACAGTCTTACGAGCGTCATTTGTAGATGAGGTGGATGTTGATGAACTCTGCTCCTCTTCAACTTCCGAGCCTACATCGTGAACGTAAATGACATGCACGTCACTGCAAAACAAAACAAAAGCCACTCTCTAAGAATTATTGCGAATAAAAAGAAATGAATGAACATGATGAGATCAACCGAGAAAAGGTAATGGTGCAACTTATTTATTTAATCTTTTAAGCGCACTAATGTTGAAACAGGAGACGAGTAAACAACAACAAAACATTAACACAGAACAAGAGGATTTGTCGCCATTGATACTAAATTTACCCGGCCACACTAATATAAAAACAGTTTTAGAAATGTGTTTATTAATTACGACGGTTAATAAATAATAATTTTTTATTTTTTTTTCTAGGGGAAAAATTAGGGATTAGAAATGGTATCAGCAAGCGAAGATGAAAAGCGAGCAAGTTTATGATGCAAGCGAAACAAATTAAATCTAACAACAAATTATTCACTCGAGTCTTTTAATTCGCTTTTAATTTGACTGCAATAAAAATTGCAACGAAATAAAACTTTTACGTTCTTAACTCACGAAAACATGACTCGCTTCACGTCTCAATTATCGTTTTCAAATTCACCACCCAAATTGCAACGGCGCTTCTCCAAACTATTTAAACGACAAATGGCTACGGTTTCCAAGAATCAAATTACATTTGAAAATTGTCCTTTTAATTTTACTTCTTTTACTTCCGGTTAATAAATACTGTACAAACAATTTGTCAGCTTAGAATACAAATGCAAACTTTCCATTTGAAAATATAAAAATTAAAAAAAAATAGCAAATAAATATACATAAAGGAAGATTTGTGTCATCGCATAAGCATAGAAATTTACAGCCAATTATTTTCTGGGAGGGAACGAAAACAAATAGAGCGCGAGGGATTGTGGCAGCAGCTGCATTCGTCCTGTCTCCAATCAAAGAAGAAAATCCAGATCTATCTATGTTAGGTTAGAAACAAGAGAGGGAGCGAGAAAAAGAGAAGAAAAAGAAAAAAATGCCTTCCTGGGACTGTAAACATTGTGGCCATTAAAACACTCCATTCGCATGCTCTGAATGCACTGCTTGGGAAATCAATAAATTAAATACACTTTGTGCCCACTAAACAGCACTGAAGGGAGCCCTTTGCTTCTATTTGAAATCCAACAACTCTTTTTAAAGAAAAAAAAAAAAGCTAAAAATCAAAACCGAAATAAATAAAAAACAAGAAACATTTCTGTTAACAAAAAACGTACATTATGTACACAGACACGAAAAAACAAAGCAATTGCATCAAGTTGTGGAATCGAAAGAAAAGTAAAAAGACAAAAGAAAGAAAAAAAGAAACAAGTGAACACAAACCTCCTCACCAATCTAGTTAAAGTGCTCTATGGAGAGTAAGAGTCGTGAGAATTGTAGGCGGGGTTGAGACAAAAATGGATACAGCATGCAAAACAATGAAAAGTCTTTTGCATGTGTACACACTTCTCTTCTCATACCACCTCGTGTTCCCTGACATCCGTAAACAAGCCCGCTTCGTGTTTACTTTCTTTCTTTCTTCACAAAACACAGATATTTATTGTTAGGTTTGTTTTAAAGGAAAATGTAGAGAACAAAGTGGCAACTTTTTTTGTGAAACTGAAGAATTTGTTGACAAAATGACAGCCAACAAAATTAGCAGAGAATTCAGTTGCTAAGCCTTTTAGCGCTTGCTTTGTTTATTCTTCTCTGCCGTTCGATTTTCATTTCTATTTCCATTCCTCATTCCTCGATTGTCACAATCGTTTATTCCCGCTGTTCGATTCCCTTTGAACTATTTATACATTTATTTCAGCCCGAATCGGCAGCGAGTTTCCATGGTAATTCTATATTTTTAATGACTATCTTTCCTCACAGAGTATCGTGTGTACTAGACACGATAACTGTATAGATTTTGTACATATCCCTCCTTGAAATCTGATATTTAAGCTTCTCTGCTGCGCTTCCCAATGGCAACTCAGTTGCATGTGGCATAATGCCATCTGCATACGTCCAGGGGCAAGCCGTACAAGTTGCTGCTTGTACATCTTGTGTTATCTCCAGTTGCATCTGGCAAGGACAATTGGAGCTATGGTAACAGCGCTTTTGCCTTTTGTTAATAGATTTAGGAGGTGTGGACAAATGTCCACCCAAACAAGCATTAGTGTTGATTATTAGGGCCAGGTGTAAGGAAATTATATGTTTATGATCGTGCGTGGGTAACGTCATATCATTGACGATCATCAGACATTTAAAATGTAAAAAAAAATTAATTACGCCTTGGTTACTGATTTTCGATCAAAACAACAGAGAGAAATGCTAATTTAGGAATTGAAATACCAAAGGAGCATTTTGAGGCTGAAAACCACAAAATAAAGAAATGCCACAAAACTCCGCCTTGGTTCAAAGTATAGTTAGATTTTACCATAGTTAAGAAAAGAACAATCGATAATGACAAAACATTATTAAGAGAAAAAAAATGAATATTTGAACAATCAAACTGAAAAAGACAATTAGTGACACAAAAAGATCGTGTTACCAATTAAAATAGGCAACAAAAAGTTCTTTTTGTCACTTTTATTTCCTTTGAAATATCAAAAGATATGATTTGTTTGTCTCGGCAACCCAATGCCAACTCGAAAGAGCCAAGTACTAACTTTTAAACGCACTTGCGCATTTAATTTCACAATATTCGTACATCAAATAATATTTATTTAATAGGTCATCGCAAGCGACTCGACACCGAACTTCACCAGGATAAATTGCAGTGCATTCTTTTTGAGAATATCAGCAGTTATTTAAATAAAAACAAAAAAGAAAAATATTTGGCGTAGAAATTAATTTGCAATGTCAAGAGAAAAAAAAAAAAGAAAAAAAATTAATTCAATTTCGGCTCTCAACTTCCAATTCAAATTTAACTTTTCGACAGACACTTATTCCCCCGGTTTCATATCATAAATTATCCATTTGTATTCGGGCACAATTCATTTCTCACCAAATCTTGAACATTTATTTAATAAAAACAGGACCCACCATCACTTTAATACGACATTTCATTCATCACTGCATGCGACACCAAACGACAGAACGTGAGAAAATGCTACAAATTTAATTAATCATCACACTAAACTCACTCCTTCCTTACGGCCACTAACTTTAAACACTCAGCTATCATTCCCTCTTTTCCGCACACCATTATTCAAAAAAAAAAAAATATTTTATATATATTTATATAAAAAAAAAAAGAATAAAGTTAAGCCTATTTTATAGATACTGTTTATTTAATTGCGAGTGAAGGAAACATCAAGCTCAATGCAAGAAAAAATACCCTCGACTAGATCCAGTTTATCCAAGGAGTAAATAAAACTCCCAGGAGGGGAAATTCGCAAAGAAAATGGATGACTATGAACATCATCATCATCAGTGGGCTGCAAATGTGTCCCCTCGTCTCGTTGTATGGGAATGCAAACAAGTGAAACAAACATTTGGCAAATCTCCATCGTGGGTGCAATACAAAAATTGAGAAAAACGAAAATAAAATAAGAAAAAGAGAACAATGAGTAATTCCATTAAATGAACCATTTCCAGAAATACGAAAATAAAAGAAAAAGAAGAAAATGTTATAACACTCGATTTGCAAAAAAAAAAAAAAAGAATTCTGTGCTGGGCATAGCTGATTGCAACATTAACACCAAATAAGTGGCTAAAACTCAAATAAAAACAATTTCTATCTGTAAACAGCTGTCAAAATCAGCGAATAAATTACACTTAACTAAAAACCAAGAACCTAAAACAACCAAAAGTCGCAACAGATTAAAATACAAGCATCCAAAATCTGAGAGAAGTGTATGAAAATAATTATTTACTTTGTTACTGTTTTACTGCTACTATAGGTAGAATCACTAAGGATTTGGAATCATAAAAAGGCTGAAATTTGCATATAGTTTGTTTGTAAACAAAAGGAAAGGTTAAATACGTGCTCTAAATTCGTGGATATTGCCATTGTGAAGGTTAAGAGAATAACTAAATTCCCTGAGCGATGCCATTTTAATGTTTTAGCATGTTAATGTGCTATTCTTGGTGTAATTATACAAAAAAATTCAGCCAAATCACTGCTTTCCACTCCATTTTCTTCTCTCTTTAAAAGCATTTACCAAAAAGCAACAATAAATCACCACTAAACACATTCTTTCTTACATTTTTTTATTTCATTTTTTATTTTTATTTAGTCCTCATACACTTTTATTTACTTTATTTTATCCTCAATCTATTCCAGCAAGTAGAAATTATAATCTAAAATTGTATTCTGCACCACAAAAGCTAATATGAGCAACTCATTAAATGCAGCACATTGTCTCCACATTATTTCCATCACGGGCATTAGCTATAAATTTATTGAAGCACAAAGATGATTTTTTTTCTTCTTCTTTTCTTCACTTATTCCAACTCATCTATCTCTCCTATACCCGCACCCCCAGCATCCAACCACCAAGAAAATATTCCAAACAGCAATTTCAAAAATCAACGTTCTTCGAATAACAATTATTAGAATAGCACTTTTAAAAAAAAAAATCAATTTTAACAAAAGTGTTTTAAACTTTTCACATTTTCTTCTCGAAACGTCCCCTACATGAAGAATTATGGAAAGTTGAACTTTCTCGTAATACTATCAAGGTTCTATAAACAAAACAGATGGTCTGAGGACCACTTGGTTGAAAGTCTGAAACCATTTATTCTGCTTTCTTTGCAACTTCTTAGATGAATAACCGAACCAAACCGAAGACGTATACGGCTTTTCCCTTATTGAAAAAGAATGAGTTATTGCAATTGTTTAGTTGTCTAAATTAGCTTTTTATCCCAATTTAAGTTGTGGTTTTTGGTTAAAAAATTGTAAAAAATCGAAATTCGAGAAAAAAAAGTATTTATTGCCAATGAATGACAATTCTTCACCGCCAACTGGACCCGAAAAACAGCCAAATTGGCGATAAATCCCCAAATCTGGCAATTTATCAAATTGCCAACATTTTATACAACCCTCCCTAATGTCACTAACCCATTTCCAGGTACCTAAATCTCCTTCCACCACTCGCAGTCAGCCAAATTGACGTGTTTCAGTGCTTTCCGGTTGCCTAATCTTTGATTGGCATATTCCAGCATAAAAAATTAAACAGCAAAAAGTCATGTATCAAAGATATGGCAACAGCATAACTTCAATGTTATGGTCTAACGTGACATGTTTTATGCATTGGTGTTGCGCACTTCTTTTTCTATATACCCTTGGCAATACTAACACTCTTTGCTTTTAGATTACTTCAGATTTCAGCTACTTTACGTTATTCATATATATAAAAAAATCTTTAAAATATGGGATAAAAAGGTATTCAAAAAATAGTTTTAACGTTAAAATTCATCTATACTATCAGAGATATGAGCGCGCATTTATTCATTCCTTATATCATCCTGTATACTTTCCAATATCCGCCGCTAGATTGCCTCTTCAACACCACAGAATCAAACAAAGCAATCGAAGCGGAGGCGGAAATCACAAACCAAGATTCAAAATATTTTTCATGCGAGTAAAGAATAGTCGGGATTTACATCCTCATCTGCCAACTCCTTGACCGTCCACTTCGTCAACCGACTTGATAATAAAAGGCCAGTGAACCAAGACAGAAACTTCGCAAGGCCTCTGCCGTAAATCAGAGCAGGCCTCGCCAACACCATCTTGAATCGGTGCCAGAAACTAGTCACCGAATTATCGGGCAACTTTACGTTTTCCAATACAAACACACAACACAAATCAGCACAAAACTCGTTCCCCCTCCCAACAGCCTCCCCTCAAACTCTTGCCATGTTTTGCCAAGTGGATTATTATTATTATTCTCTCGCTCTTGTGCTTTTTACTTTTTTTTTAATATCTCTTTCCTTTTCTTTACAAATCCCCCTTTCTTTTCTCTGCTCTTTTTTTGTCCTCTCTTACATTTTTACACAAATGACATGTGACAGACAAGGCGGGATTTGTTCAACAATAACTTTAAAAGTAAAAAAATTTATAATAATAATAATAATAATAATAATAATAATAATAATAATAATAATAATAATAATAATAATAATAATAATAATGACGTTAAAGGTCTAGAAAGAGAATAAACTTACGCTCGTTGTGCTGAACGGTTGATGTCGACCACACATCCTTCCTGTTGATCATCACCAACTGCTTTGGCCAGAAATGCGTTCACATTAGAGGAAATGGACCTTTGGTCTGTGTTGCAGTCACGGGGTGCATTGTCAGCTGTAATAACAAAAGTAAAATAATTAATATCTGTGTAATAGTGTCCGTTTAATACTTTATCAAGGAAGTGAGACCAGTTGAAAGTCTATTATATGTGTAACATTGTATCAAAGTTAAATATTCATGTTGTCTATAAAATTGGTTAAATTTTATCATTTGATAACTGGAAAACCACAAACAAGATTTTCTTTTTGTATTTATCCCAGTAAGCTTCTGATGTGCAACAGTGGTCACTGAAATCATTAGCCACCTGCCTCTAAAACACGCCTGCTGCTTTGCTAAACATGTGGCAATTTGGTTGCTTACATGGCATCCAAACTCAACCAGAAGAAAATTTAATTTGAATTATATAACAGCAAATTAAATTTCTGGCATAGTAATGAACCAGTAGCAAAGAAACTCCATGTTGCTATGGATGAAGGCCTGTTTGAAAATGAAATGTTTCCACTGGAGAATAGACTGCCTGTATGTTTTCCAATTGGTAGTGGGTCCAGCAGCAGCAGAGCAGAATGATTAAGTGCCAGTATAGGAGAATTTTCAGTATACGGTAAATATATATATGGACTAAATACAAATTCAGCAAGTTGCTAAAGACAAAATTTGCTGAATCTAGAACATCCATTATGACAATCAACATATTTCCATTTCCTTCTTTATCAAAGTACATTTTGCCATTATGGTAAAATAAAAACAAAATTAAATTGCCACTTCTTCATCTTTATTGGTATATACACAAAAATCATTCCAAACAAATTATACACCCCTCATCTCTTGGGATACCAATTTGAATCCATCATCATTCAAACTCGTGATATTTCAATTTGCCTTTAAAAAAAACCGAGAAGTTTAATCAACCAATCAATAAACTAGACCCCCCCCCCCCCAACCAAAAAACACCCTCTCAACCTTCGCTACTATTTCGCTGACTGAGGTATTTGAATGCATCTGGCGTCCTGATGTGGTTTATCTCAAAATTTTTTCCATGTTTGTTTGCACTCCAACGCTTGTAATTGTATCCTACTCGGCAATTTTTTCCCCCTTCGCGCGCACTCTATTCCTCGAGTTAATCACACCGTAGTACGATTTCACTGTGGCATGTGAAATTGGCTCGGTAGCGTGCAACGTTTGAGGAATCTGCCTTTCATTAGACAGACAAAGAAAACGGTAGCCAGCCATTCGTTCTTAAAGACAAGTTAAATGTACAGCTGTTCATTAAGATAAATTAGTCATCCATCACTCGCCTCGCTCGTATCCAATTGCTCCCACTGGCCCGCGCTCTACCTGATTCGTCCACGCGCTGTCGTTTCGGTCCGTTTCTATTCTATCAGCTCTACCCACATTTGTTACAAATTTTTGCAACTGTCTCAGTTATTTATTATTCATTTTTTTTTTTTTTTTATAAATTTAAAAAAATTCGGGTTGGTGTTAAACTTCCTCGCAAAAGGTCGAGCACGCGCCTAAATTCAAAAACGGAGTTGTATAAGTGGAACGTTTAAGCATGTCTCAACTTAATTAGGCGAGCGATTTATTTATCCAGTCATAGCCGTGAATCAAAGGTCACACATGGACGCTAATGATTTGTTTTACACACGCGCGCGACAAGTGCAAATTACAGGGGGACTCGTGAAACGAACGATTTTGATTTAGTTTAGCGAGAACATTAATTTTTCCAGCAGCGTTACTTCGTTTCGTCTATGCCGCGCCAGCACTTCCGAGCCAAATTATTCCAAAACAACTAAACTTTCGCTACAGCGACACAGGAAAATGGAAATGTCGACACATATATCTTATGCCATATCACATGGGTTTCAAGTTTCCATTCGTATGTGTTTTATTCAAGCATCTGCAGTAAATCTTTCGACGAACTCGCCCCCACTGCTCTTCTCTATATATGCGAGAATTTGTTGTTTTTTTGTGCAGTGAAGTTAACCTTTTGCCGCATAAAAATAGTCAGCGGTCGGTTGAAAATAAGCAGCAGAGTAGAAATATTTTGCAAATCGAGAGACAAGAGTGAGAATTAATTCAAATTTAACCAGTGAAGTGATAATCTCCTTACCGTCTGATATATTCATTAATTGTGTAATTAGGTGGATTATTCGGATTAGGACGTAACCTTTTTAGCAACATTTGCATAAATCCTCTGATTTAATGCGGATGACGTATTTGCTAAATCCAATTGCAACTTTATCGAAGCCCCAAGAGAAAATGCTGCTTTGTGGTGAAGTTTAATGTTTTGTGCCACTTTCGGGCGGCTTTTCCATACAATGTGGACTATGGCCGGAATCTCCATATTAATCAACGGAAAGTTAAGAAAGTTTTGTTTCACAAGAATAATGTGACAGTAAATCAAATAAAGTCAATATGACGTTTACGTATGGAACCACAGACTCGCTACTGTGTGGTTTATTCACATTGCTGTGGCTCGACTGTTTAGCATTGCACCTTTCCTAGTGAATTGTTGTTTTACAATTACCAAAAGTATGCTGTGTAATAAATTGCCTGTTTGGTTCAAATTCAATATTGTGGCCATTGTTGATGGCACTGTGGCAGGCACGAACAATGTAGAAGGAAGATTTTGCTGTCAACAGTTGAAAAAACTACAAAACTCACTTTAATTTGATGCAAAATCTGACAAAAATCACCAATGTAATTCACAAGAAAACTTCAGCAATACCATGTAGAGCAAATCTTGCAAAAAGTTACATTACAATAATAGTCTTCAATATAGAAGAATTGGTGCTTTGCTACATTTCAGACTTGCCTGACAACCAAGAAGACAGTTTTCAATGTGAAAGTTACAATTTGTTTACATTCTTTGTAGGTGATGTGCTTGTCAACTGACATATATAACAGTTGGATGGCAATGGTAAAAAAATGTAAAATAAATTTTTTTTTTTGCTCGTTCAACCAGTAAAAAAAGGACCAAATTATGAATGGCATGTAGAAAACTAAACGTCAAAAAGTGTCTATAATAAGATAGGATTAGGCATATACTAGTACAACCCTGAGTCTTAAAAAGTAAATTGTCCAGTCCGGGCTGAAGTTGAGATTTTGCTCTATGTCCAATATTTAGCATTTTTCAAAGATTTTATCATAACAAAAAGCTATTAATGACTTTAATTCAACATCAAATTAAATAAAATGAAACCTAAACCAGCACAAACTGATCAAGATGGCTGTTTAAGATTGGTAATTAAGAGACAAATGACTTTATCTTGTGATAATCGCTCAAGCATCATTAGAAGATTTGCTGCCACTGATTACATCTCCATTCCATCAAGATCAGAGCTGGTGATAAGACTTAAAGGGTATGGAAGAAAACAAAAAGAAAAGAAAAAAAATTAAGATTTTTTTTCCTCCTTCATTTTTTTTTTTAAAATTGAAAACTTCACACTCCCACACACGGTAGGAAATTATCTTCAAAATAAACATTAAATGCATGGACGCGTCTTGACATAAAACCGCGCGCCTGTACTTATTAATTTATAAATTTACTCCAACAAGTTGAAGAAGTTTGAATTGTAAAAAGCAAACAAAGAAATTGCCTCAGGTTGTTTTTCGCATGACTAATTCAAGCTGTAATAATAATTTTAAAAAAAAAATAATAATAAAAAAACCAACAAGACAATTAATTTGTTATTTACATTCCACGGCTTGCCAGTGTATAACATAAGAAATGGCAATATAATATACATATATACTATATACTCACTATATATTATATATTATATTGCCATTTCCTATGTTATACACTGGCAAGCCGTGGAATGTAAATAACAAATTAATTGTCTTGTTGGTTTTTTATCATTATTTTTTTTATTATATATATATATAGTATATAATATATAATTTGACACAAAAATCGAAAATGACTGACAAGTTCACTGCCAGTGTGTTGAAGATCAACACACTATAAAACTTCAAAAAAGTAATTTTCTACTCGAAATTCCAGTCGCAACTTGCAAAAAATGCAACGAAACAGAAAAATTCCTTCAATGGATTTGCTGTGTAGATGCGCAAACCTTGAAAACCATCATCGTGATTTGTTTACCATTTAGGTTTTCTAGATAACTTGGTCACCTTATCAAGCAAACTTCAAAAAGATTTTGTATTTAGTTGATTGGTCGGTAAGTTTCTCTCAGATAGAACTATTGATAAAAAGATTGTCTGTCAAAGTGAGTTGTGCTTGTTGTGTTTATATAGAGTTAAACGCTGAACTAGACGCGTGTTTTCATTAAAAATCCAATTCTTAATTGGTTTTAAAAATTCACGAGTTCATTTCAGTCAGTTGAATCATTAAAAACAAATTAATTAACCTAATTAAACAAACAAATGTAATAATTGTACTTACACACTCCAACTTTGAGCAGCACTTTATTTGATTCGCTCATTTCGGAATAAGATGTGAGCGCTTTGAAACGTCGAATAACCCACTTGATCACTCTGCTAATGGCTACTTCCGTCCGTCTCATGACCATAATTTGCAAATTTTTATTCTCGATGATTTGCGATCCTCTAGTTACCTGTAATAAATTTAAAAAAACAAAACAAAGATAAACATTAAAATACTCGCAAATAATAATCAATTTCTTTAAAAAAAAAAAAAAAAAAATTAAAATATGTTTTTTTGTGATTTGAAGATTGCGTGCAACTAAGAAACCGTCATAACTTTCATTTTATCACCATCAACTCACAAAAATTCCAAACAAATCGATCAATTCCAGTATTATAGATTATAGTTCCCCTAAAAACACCACTTACGCTTATACAAGGGTCTTTTTGTTTGACAAATGCTATTAATTTATAAAATAAATGCATTTCCTTTCTTTCGTGACGTCATTCGATCGAAGTTTTTGGCTCTAATACCCCTCAGTCCTAAAAAAAAAACTCCAAAAAAACCTCTTCATTTGACAGAAGGACAAAAGAAGAGCAAATCACAAGACTGAACATGGAAAAAAGCACTGCTTTCAATCAAACAACATTTGTGCTTTTTCCAAGAATTTCATGTTCGATCCACAAAACCAATTTATCATTAGTGAATAAAAATAAAAAAAAAAAAAAAAAAAAAACCCTACCCCATCATCTTTTCCTTTTACGCCGACATCATCATTATTGGCTTTTAATGCTAAATTTAGCCATATTGAAAATAAATCAAAAAGTTCCCGCCTTCAACCACCGTCTAACTTGGCATTATTAACTTCGACCCAGACTCATAATCTTCGCTAAACTTAACTCGCCATTTTCTTAATACATAAACTTAATAACGCACTTTCTTTCCCCACCAATTATTTTATGTTTTTTTTTCCTCCTCTTTTTCTTTTTTTCATTTAACTTGTTTGTGTTCATCACACATGGAAAAGCACAAGACTTTATATTACTTTTTATTCTTTCTTCTTTCTTTAAGTAATTTTCCATTTCTCTTATTTTGATCTTAAATTTTTCCCTTTTTTTTTCAACGCAAACTTCCAAATGCATCGCGGCCGCCGCACGCAACTCTTCAGCCGCATAATAAAAAATTGTTTTCGCTTTCAACGTTGCTATTGAATTCTCATCAGAAAAAGTGTTTGCGGTTATGCGGTTCACAACAAACTGAAATCATTTTTTCAGAAAAAGAATTAAAAAATAAAAATTAAATTACCTTTCATAAAAATTCATTTAAATTCTAATCACAAAAAAAAATTGCATTAAAGAGCAAATTAAAGTGTTCAGCAATTGTTTGCACTAGAGGATGTGAATTCGATCAATATTGTCAGATTGAAGATGGGCTGTTCGATTACTCCATTGCCAGCAACCAAACACTTAAATAGCTAATAAGTGCATTCAAAACCAAAGCCCTAAATCACTTATTCACTTTTTTTTTAAAGTTTGCTTGGCGGTTGCCTTTCAAAAGTCACTTTTCACTGCAGTACAAGCACAGTGGTTGCATATGTTCACATTAAGCTGATATGCGGCAGAAAATGTGTTTCCGCAATCCTGGGTGCAATTTTTCATAAATTCCCACAATCCTTTGCCCATGACAGGACCAAGATACAAGAGAACGACTATTTGCATGCTGCATAAATTGACTAATAAAATCTTTTATTTTCTTCTTTGCACAAGCACTTTCCCCACTCTAAGTTTATCAAGAAAGTTAGTTTGTTACACTGTTTCCTTTTAATTGTGAAAAATACGACCTTTGGACCGGTTCCAACACCTCCCATGTTTAACGTGATTTCTTAACTGGCGTAAAGCCAATACACATGCGCCGTAGCGAGGGTCAACAACTAAACCTGGCTCAGCCCCTTCGTCTTCGACAACACTCCTACACCACAAGCAACCGACAAAAAAAGTAACTTTTCCTATTCTTTAATTTTACTCACGAACTGCTCAGCACAGCATCCATCCACTAAAGTCATAAGAGGAAAATTATAACAAAAGCGCCAAAAAAAATTGATTTTTTTTCTCCCCTTCTTTTTATAAAGGAAGAAAAAAAAAGATTCAGTGGAAAGTGCGTTTTGAGATATATAGAAAATAAAAAAAAGAAAAAGATTTGCAGTTGTGATTGGTGACTTGATTTGGTGATGGCTAATCTCGTTCAACATCGTTTCTGATGGTATCTTGAATTTTTTATTGTAACAAAGAAAAAGTTCCGCTTCCAAATTGTCCTCGTTTTTTTTTTTTACCAAAATGCATTTTCTACAACCCATTATGCCCTATCTGGAATTGAAACCATGTAAGACTAAAAGGACAATCTTGTCAAGACTGAAACGATGTTT
>JH431327.1:129060-154898 GCA_000239455.1 Strigamia maritima | reverse complement strand
AAACGTATTGTTTTCTTTTTTTTTTTTTTTTTTCTATGTAAATATTCTAATCGGGACTATTTTCCACACCTTGATCTTTAGGTGGTTTTGTTGGTTTCGTGGGGATGGGGTAATGGTTGAAAGAAGGAACAGCGAATTCTAATCTCGCAGATGTCACGCAATTTCACTATTTAGTATTTATTTCATTCGAGCATGGAATTTGTCAATTAATTTTCACATTAAAGGCTCTAATTAAACAAAACGAGCCGTTTTCATCATTCTGGTCCACATAGCGCGTGTGTAAGGATGTATGAAAACCATGACGGATGTGTGATGCAAGAAGGGGAAAAGAAAAAAAATCAGACATTTATTTTTACGTAATGTATTTTATGAACGTTCCTAAAAGTACTAACATGTTCTTTGTTTTAGATTCTAAGGAAAAAAAGATGAAATATAGAGAATTTACAAATTACAACCACAGAACAGAATTATTCCAGCTTCCAGATATTCTATTACATTCATGTTAGATTGTGCTGACACAATGCTGAACAATTGGCGAAAAACCACTGTTACAAGTTACAACTTACAAGATACAGAAAGTTACTCTGAAATCTATTAGTATTTTTGTGCGAAACTGAGGCTCCTTTAGAATTGTCCAAACTGAAAAAATATTGGAATTCCTGCGCTAACTATTAATAAAAAGTCCATAATGCAATGTATTAGTGAGGCTTGTATCACAGCAGGATAGGAATTTCTATTCCTACCCTTAAGATTGCAGTTGTGGATTCTTGCTTCAATATAAGTGGACAGGTCTTAAAATAAAGCTTGTTTATTTACAGCATGTATATTGGTGCCTCAAGCAAGCAAATTTTAATTTGATCAAGTAATCTGATAAAAGTTGTTTAGTTTTGGTAGTAATTTGAAAGTATATCATTACTTTTAACCTTTTTTCAGATTAAGTAAATGTTAAATATTAAATTGATGAAATTGATTAATTTGGCCAATTCATGTTAAATCAAATTAATTTTTGAAACAAAGAATACACACATAAAATCCTTCAAATTAGTTTTTATCCATCTGATTTATTAAGTAGCATAAAGCCGCATGACTCTTTTAAACAAGTTTTTATTTAATTTAATCACTTTAGTTAATAAAAAATTTAAAACTTTGACATGCCAATGAGATCATACCAACTGCACACTAAACTTTTCACATTTCACATTTCACCTTAAACTGTACAGTCAAAGACTCAAAGTTCTCCCCAGATCCAGCATTAATCATTAATATTCTTTGTGGTCACAGCCAAGAAACAAAGACAAGCCATAAAACCACCTAGAA
This sequence comes from Strigamia maritima, assembly GCA_000239455.1. Classification (NCBI taxonomy): domain Eukaryota; kingdom Metazoa; phylum Arthropoda; class Chilopoda; order Geophilomorpha; family Linotaeniidae; genus Strigamia; species Strigamia maritima. The sequence goes on along the minus strand of JH431327.1, from coordinate 153,581 downwards.
GTTATAGATACTCAAAATCAAAACAATGTTATCAAATTTTTATATTCTTTTTTACTAGTTTGTTTGGTGTTGCTTCCATATCCTTGTTACTTTGTTTTATTGTCTATATTTTTTATAGCTATTCCGTCTCCAGGCTGAATTTTCCAAATTATGACCGTTTTCATTGCTGCAACAATAAACCAAACCCCTCTCTTGCTACACTAAGATCGGATTAGCTAATATTTTATGTTACAATGATAATAAAGTGAAACAAAACAATTTCTCAGTCTGTTTTCTCTGATGATTGAGAGTGCGCACAAATGGCTATATATACTGCTTGGACACATTGTGGAATACTTCATTTATTTTTTATTACTGTATTTGTATAAGTGATATTTCATTTCAAGCTTTTAAAATAAAATCAATAAATAAATTACTAAAAAGCTAATTTTATCCATTAGTTTCTCCAGTACCCAATTGTCTTTCCAATTTGCTAACCCTTCATAAAACTCCAATTTAGCAGAGCACAAGGCAATTAAATTCCACTCTTTCACATCCAAGACTGCAATGTGCAGTTCAACATCGCCATTACTATGATGGAATCATCCATATATTCCTCGTTGACAACTGATAAAAATTTAAATCGTACAATAGTTGCATTCAACCTTCACCTTCAAAAGTGAATTATTTATCTTTTGACTGGAGGATATGACGAATTTTTAGATTAGTTTTTAAAATTACTGAGTTAAAAGTTAGGCCTCTTTTTTGACTCTTGCTATAGTTTTCTTTGATTTCAAATATGCATTGAAGAGATATCATACTGTCTACTGTCAGACTGAAAAGAAAGCACATTAGATGCATATTCAATATATGAGAAATAGAAGTGCATTCTGCTTTGCACAAAGACAGAAAAGATAAACAATCATCTTTTCTTTGATATGACTTATGCAATGCGCATATGCAGAGTTCCGAAACAAAACTTATAACTTATGTATAAGTCTATTCTAGCTAAGTACTTTTCAGAGTTTTGACGTACCATCGACCAAAACACAAATGAGAAAGATTCCACTTGTGGAGACGTATATAGATTGAATTCATTAAAAATCATAGGGGGATTCAGGAACTAAAACTCGTCAAAAACGAGTTTTGCGTGTGTTTTTGTGTATAATTCTAAGTGTGAAAATCTGAGGCACGTTTTACCTAAGTTTTAGGTAAGTTTTAGCTATGTTTTAGCTTCTATCACATGACTTGAAGCAGTCATGTGACTTCTAAAACAAATGGCGCCGATCTAACTCTACAAGAGTAGCAGACGAGTGCGCAATTGTAAGAGACAACTCGTGTCTCGTGAAACCGAGGGGTCCGACAATCGGGATTTGACATGAGAAAGATTCGAATCTTTGATAAATCTTCGGGATTCGGCAGGATTCAGAAGATTCAAAAAATTAGTAACTTGGTACCAGATTTAATGTTTTTTTTAGATATTGGGTTGTTAGTAAATTGACAATGAAGTCGGTGTGCTTTTTACCAGCTTTTTACCACAAATATTGCGCAAAATTGCAACCTGGTGCTACAAGCAGTGCACCAGCTTTATCGATTACAAATATTGACTACAAATATCGCTATAAAATTATCGATATTAATTTATTTATAATCGATAATAAAGAATTTTTTTAGATTCGGGATTCGGGATTCCGATGATTCAGAAGGACTGTGAGAAAGATTCGGACGAATGTCGGACCCCTCGCGTGAAACGGTGGAATGGTAGCGTTTCCGTTTCTTGGCTTAACCTAAACGTTTCCGGAAATGACGACACATTTCAGGAAACGAGGGAAACGACTAAAACATGATAATGTTTTAGTTTCTGAATGCACCTATTATACGTCAACTTTTCGTATAGATTGACTCCACACAAACTAATATTTTTGAGTGGAGTCCTTCCTCTCTTTTTAATAAGTTTTGTTATACTTTGGTTTTTATTATGGTATTGCTTTAACACACTATGTGTTATTGTCAGAGTTATGGCCTATACAAATGACCAATGGCCAGTCAAAAGTTCATTTGGTTTTAGTGTCACTTTCATAATGATTAGGCCTGCACTAACAAAAGAGTATTAGTCTAACTAACCAATAAAAAGGACTCAAAACACTCGCTCGCCCTTTAAAGTCAATAATGCAATTGATCACATTTTCTCAGTATATAAAAGTCGCCACAAATTCATATCCTGTAATGCTCAAATAATAAAACGATTTACGGTTTCCAAAACCCACAATTTCTTTCAATTTAAAATAAATAACAAAGCCGTTAAACTAACTGGTCAGTGGTCAGTCTATCAGTATTCAATCTAAAAATAAAACACCATATAACTTTTATGTGTATGTTTTTAATGCTGAACTAGAAATTACTCAGTTTCTAAAAGCTTTTCCAAATAAAACTTGTAATTTTTGTATATTGTATAAATGTGCGCATGGTAGACGGCTGCTGCCCCGTCTAATGAATTCGAGTGATTACTTCATGATTGTTACCAGAAAACAAGAATAAAATTTCGGATTTAATGCATAATTTTTGGCTCCTAGACCTCACTTGGAGTCACCTGGACCTCTCAGGACCCTTGCTTGCACCATTAAAACTGTTTGCGCATGTTTAACTTATATGTACCGTAAGAAAAACTACAGCACTCTAAAAATCAATTGTTGTTGCAGGATGCACACATTTTAGCTGCACAAATTCACTTCTCACAAACAAAAATGTATATCACATTTTATAGGGACACAAAAGTAGTATACAAGTGCAAAATACTCTCTTTATAACTTTTTATATGCAGCATTTTTAAAAATCTATTGTTGTAATTACTTACAAACTGTGTAAATTTCGACTTTTCAAACTATAGATTTTTGTTAATCACAGTTTACATTCCCAAAACATAGATCCTTAATTGGCAACATTTTATTTACGATGCAAATTTCCATAATTGCAACGATAATTGCAGTTATCGAAACCATTGCTGTAAATTTCCAAAATAAGCAGAAAATTATCCAGACCTTATATATACATATATACACGATGCAAATTTGATGTCAGTAATCGTGTTTGCCAAAAAGGTCGTTTGGCAGGATAAAAGTGAGTGGTAGGACTTGAACCATGTATATTACTCCACTAGAAACCCGTTTATGGTTAGAAAATCAAAATCATTCTCAAGATGGCGCGCTCTCGCTCTCAGTTGCAGTTTGTAACAATCGTTTTACGAGCTTCTCTTCATCACTATTTACGGCTCATTTTAACTTTATTTCACACAGCCTCGTATAACAAGGTTATGGCCAATCTAAAAGATGAGTTAAGAACGTCTATCACTTCAACTTTGCGAGAACGAAACCTAACACAACGACAAGATGCTTCAGAACGAACAAACAAACTCCCCACTTCTCAGGTGATGTGCAAATTAAACTCGCATTACTATTCCTTTCACTTCTCACTGCTCCTCTTCTCACATTTGCTAATTTCCTCTCAAATCATTTCCAGCCATGCCACTTTAACTCATCATTAAAGCTTCCTAATCTTAAATAAATAAGGCTATATTTATATATTTAATCATTTATTTCACAACGCTCACTCACGAGTAGAGTTACACAATAACGGGTGGAAATGAATTCATTTAGCGGAGTGTTTACAATGGGGAATACATTTAAATGCTCAGTGCTGCCTAGTTTGTTTAGACTGGGAATTCCAAATGGGAACAACCTGATAGGGATAAACAAGCGATTCAAAAATCTGCTTTGGTGTTTATTAATTTTGATCCTGTATTTGGCGCTATTTGTATTCATGAATAAATATTTTTAGAGTGCTCATTAAAATTAGAATTATTACAGCATTGACAAATATAATATTTACGCTTCAGACGTATATTTGTATAAACAATTTCTAAACAGCGACTTGAAAATTTTTTCGTCAATAATTTATAGCGAAACTTCATGCATGTGTAAACATTGCAATAGTTTTTATTTTTCTTTATTTATTCTATAATTTTACAGCATAATTAAGAACATTACTTTGATCTTCTGCAAAGTTAATTTTCGCTATAAATTTTTAATGCAATTTTTTTTTCCTTGTTAATTTTTAGATTTAAATAAAGTAAACGAAAAAAGTAAAAGTAATTAACTTCAAGACAGGTTTATGATTTGCTAAAAGTAATGATAAACCCAAAAAATGAAAAATTTGTAAATTGCTCTGAAAATTCAGAATTGAAACCTGAACACATCAAATTTATCGGCCAACTTAAACCCCGAGATCGTCTGATCAATTTTTCATTGGTTCACCTTATTTTGCCCCCTTTTCGCCTTTTCCCCAGAGTTGTCCCTCCCTTAAGGTTCAAACCGAACATGTCAACACACACACACACACACACACATTGAAAGAGGAAAGAGAGAAGAAAAAAAAAAAGATGTTATCCTGAAGCCACACTCAATTCCTTTCAATGACAAGTGATCAACCTCAATCGGCAGATAATGGAAACTGTCGTCGAAAAAAAGATAAAGATCTCGATAAAAATTGATGACACTGCAAACCAATAAATTTGCAATATTATTAATCTAAACTGTGTGGACTCACTTGAACTCGCTGTCTGAACTTTTTTTTAACAATGTTTACCTTTTGCCCCAAGAGCTTTGATGCGCTTCACCACAAATTAAGTTCTCATAGTACAGAAATTGAATAACAATTTTAAGTATTGATGTCAACTCGATGGCTACATGAAAATGGTAGAAAATTGTTATTGATTGGTCAACATTTCAAGTCTTCCGGCAAAGAAAATTCGAATATTTTCGTCTGGTACCTGGAAACGCTATCATTTTGTTTATAATTGGCCAAAATTGACATCAAAAATGATTCTCAGTATACTGAACGACAACAAATGTTGTCTTTTTTGTCTCGAACAAATATATGTAATTTCATTTGTAAAATGATCACACAATAATCCATCAAGGAAAACTGATTTCCTATATAATTTTATCAAATTGTCATTTGATTAGATTCCCCAAACGAAAAGTTAATTTCATTAGTGGATCCAAAAGACAAACAATTTAGAAAATTGATTTCCCCATAATGTCCTTTTAAAACAAATTGTCTAAGAATAAATTCAATGCTTTTAAGTAGCTAAATACTGCACCATTTGTGTTGCTACAGGCATTAAACCTTGCCCTATACAAGTAAAATTTTTGGTTTAGTAAAATAGCACTTTGTCCACATGAGTGAGATCGCAAGTATCTTAAATAGTGCCTCTTTTACCACAATCAATGCGACTTATGGTCTTCATTAGTGCTTGTTTTAGGTATACAAGCTACATCAAACTCCAAACGACTCCACACCCTATTTACACATCTTTTAGAAGTAAATATCGACCTTGTAACTACACATTAGAACCCACACGGTGCTATTTTATCCCCACAAGATGCTGTTTCACACCTTAAAAAACGATTAATCCGCACAAAGGACAAGGACAATCCGCAGAAAAAGACAATTATGAGTAATAATAATAGAAATGTTAAAAACAACGTGTAATATTGAATAGATAGATATATGTGAGTTGGGGATTAATGTCCTTTTTCTTTTCATTTATTCATTCACAATAAAACAAGAACACAATAATTACATTCCTCGGGCCAACTTCATCAGCTGCTGCCTTAATTTAAAACGAATCCAACAATGGAGTCATTTTAGGATATTTATCCTCAACAACACCTTTACCTAACGCCACAAATTGTCGAAATTGAAACTTGTATACTCCTACAGCTTTAATTCTAATTTGTCCAAACACGTATATAGATTGAAACATCAAAACCACAAAAAAAAGTCGCTAGAGGACTCACTCAATCAACAAACAGCAGAGAAATGAATCATCTTTATTGGATTGGAAAACAAAGAAAACCGAGAAAGCATCAATCTTCTCGTTTCTATTTCATATCTTGTTTCATTTAAATCGTTCTAAAGTATTAAAATGTATAGTACCAAAGCTAAAATTATTTTTACATTTTACATCAGCAATTGAATTTATTTCTGAAGACGTCCATTGTTGGTATATTTGAAACCAGCTGTGATTCTACTTGTAAAGTTTGTTGCTTGAAGCAGAACAGTTGAAATGTCACATGATTGATTAACCGCAAGTTCTTTGACCTGAGTTTCATTTAAATTTCTCTGATTAAATTTAGGAGTTTGACTTTGTCCTGTGGTCAACTGCCCTTTACAGTACTTACTAATATATACATATTTGCATATTTGATTATTTCTATAAGTTTCCTTCAGCCTATAGATGTGCTTTTACTTGGCCGGTGTGCTGTTATCATCTGACCGCTTTGACAGCCGGTTTACTTGGCGGTCTCGGCAGTTGCACTGCTTTTGTGATGATTGTTTATACGTCAAAGATTCCTATACATTTTTACAGAATCCGACTATACTGTCAACCCATTTCAAGTCTATTCACATATCTCTACAGTATTACAGTCCATCTTGGGTTGGCTCGAATCTATTTACACAGGCATTTACCTGATCGGTCCAACACATTCCTCGGTTCCTGATAACCGATTCCATGAAATTCTAATAATGGAATCTGATAGAACAGACAAAATGACGTCTCCAAATACTAGGTGCATTCAATTTGATTTAGAGAAATTAACTTAGTTGACTTAACTGCTAAGTTGACTTAAACTCATTACATGTGACGTTTTGGACATCATAGTTATGGCAAATGACTCGCTTTAGGTAATTATTCTCACTTAAGTTGCGTTCAATATTGCCTGAATAAAATTCTTAAGTGTGTAGTTGACTTAAAGTGGCAGGATATGATGTATTTGACGTCATATTCATCTAAGACCTCCTACTTTAGACATTTTTACTTAAGATACAAATTGGGTAACTTAAGTAAAGATATCATTTGTATTTGTCATAACTATGACATCCAAAACGTCACATGTAATGAGTTTAAGTCAACTTAGCAGTTAAGTCAATTAAGTTAATTTCTCTAAATCAAATTGAACACACCTATACTGTAATTTGGTGATGTCATATTCAGACAACAGAATGCTCTCAGTCATTGTTTTACCATTGGCTGATGAAATCATGTGACCCTGTGAAAAGATTCCCTAGATCAACTATAAAGATATGCAGACAAGCTTTATTACAGTACATACTCCTGATAATCCTGAAATAAAGTAAAAAGCAAATTTTCCAAAGTTCTGATCCAATATGTCTGTATTCCCAAAACCCTTAGACTTGACTTTACACAACTAATCATTTGATCATCATTGCATATTTAAGTGCAAATTGTACATTTTCTCCACTCTTGAATCCTTGATACATTCTTGCTACTTTTTATACCCCAATAAAAGTTGATTACCTGTTTTTACACCCTTTGTTTTAAAAGCCAAACCGGCAAAACAGTGACAATTTTATACTCTGGGAACTCTTCTTTTCTTTTCCTCCACACATTAACCCCTAAGTATTCATCAATAAAATGCACTTCCCTCAAAACAACTTCATACCCATAATTTCTCACCCAAGCCCTAATAAATTATTCCAGCTGAGCAATCTTGTGCACGCATATTTAACAACTCCCTTTCAATAATTCACTTGGGCAGGAAAAAACGTCAACATGAGTCTTTGAATTTCTCACATGGGACAAGCCATCCATCGATCCTCCATCTTATCAGTTGCCAATTAACTCAGCTCATGTCCTCCATCAGCTGCGGTCCACTTGCTATCAAATGAGACTCTCGACATGGATTTCAAGGACTTGTCTTTCCTTGCTTGCCACCAAATCCCTCCCGCGAGGGTGGGTTCTAAATACTCCCATCACCTGTTTCTTCTCCATCTGTCTCATCCACCTGGTGCCTCGTTCATCTTTGTGATCTTTTCCCACACATCCACATCCTTTTCTATCACATGACTCATAGCAAAAGCAGCAGTCACCACATGGTCAAACATACTGACCAATGACTTAATGGGATCAAACTCAATGACGCATGATGCCATTTATGACCACTAGAGGGTATTAAACTCAGAGCTGCTACTCAAATTATTATTTTTTTATTTTTGAAGAATTTAATGGGGGAGGAAAAAGTCAGTTTTGATATGTAAATTGAGGATGTGTTTAAATTGTTGTGGTAACCGCAAGAATTTAAGGGTCAAGTGAGAAAATATTTATAGATTTGTTTTATGGCTGTAACATGAAGGAACCTGCAATATGAAAAGTGTTTAGAGAGTTTTTAGCGTATTGTGGATCTTGTAAAGCTTATTGGGAAACATGTTACCACCTATTAGTCACGAGATGGCAGATTTTAAAAACATTTGGGAGTTTACATTAAGCATGTACCAAAAAATCGAAACTTAAAAGCTGTTAGATACAATTCCTTTTTACATTGTCCCTATCACTTTAAAATTCAGTTACCTCGAGGTCAATTATAATTACACCATTTCTTTTATCTGTAAGTTGTTAATGAGTAAGTGCTATCACCACTAGTTCTATTCTCTTATCTGTCAGCAATTTTTTTGTTCCATTTAATTTTTTTCCTCCACCAAGGATATTCTTAATGGACAATACCAATTTTTTTTGTTCGTGTTTTTCTATATACAACACTTTTTTATGGCAACATAAATTATTGCCTAATCTTAATGGAAAATAATTCAGCAAACAAAAATCACAAGTTAAAGAAAAACTTCTATTTGGATACATGTGACACACTTCGCTGTAACGTTTTTTTTTTACTAACACTATAAGTTACTGCTAAAATAAGCAAGTTGACACTTCTTGCTACTATCACATTAATGGCCTAGAAAACTAACTTGGAAGACCGAGTAATATGCAACAGTTGTATACCAGTCTAAACATGGCTCTTCTATAGCATTTAGTACTCAACCAAATTGCTAAAAAGCTCAAAATTTATGAACCTACTTCCTGATGGCAACAAGTGTCATAATTCCATCCAATTACTTTTATTTATTTTATGTGTAATTAGGCCTTCCTCATCAACAACACAAGGGAGTGAAAAATACATAGATATCACTATTCCTCCCCTCATGGTCACCACTAAATCCTGATGGTTCTTGTCTGATGTACAAGAGAAAACTAAAACTAAACAAACCCTTAGACAATAAATTTAATAAAAATTGTGCACCAAAGTGCAATATTTACACATTTTAAGGTTCAAGGAAAAAGTAATAACTGAAAAAATAATGACATATGGGACTTAAATGTGAAATTTGTTCATTAATCACCCTCAATGCAGTTGAGTCCATTATAATTACATCATTTTCCGAAACCCAATGCAACGCATTGCAATGAATCGCTAAAACAGTTTGCGCAAATAATTGATCACGTTTATCTTGGATTTCTGAATTACAACATCAAGAAATGACAAGATTCAATTCCTTATAATGCAAATCACATCGCCTAAAACATAACATTAAACACTTCAAACGCTGCATGCAAATCAGGCCATAAATATTTCATATTTTTATCCATTTCCAAATCAAACAACATCCATCAGAATCACGCAAACCAGATCAATGCCACGAGGATAATTTCTATACTATAATACACAACCATTTACAATGACCGCAGTCCGACACGGTTCTAGCCAATTACATCAGCGCCGGCTGCTAGTTTCGATTACATGACGTCATAGGCCCTCAATCGCGCTCCTTCTCTCGCTTCCATCATCTTTTTTTCTCTTTTCCAACCACTATTTCTCTCTTTTTCCCGTCGACTTCCAATTCCTATATACAAACGTCGGTATCGCTCACGGGCGAAGCATAAATCACACAATTCCCCCGCCTTCACAATTCACCTGCCACATGCTGGAAAATAATTAAATGGATATCGACATGAAAACTGACAATGTGACCTGAAAAACGAAGAAAAAGTTACGGTTCTGTATATAAATAACCTTGTTTGCAACTGATTGTGATACGAACAACATTTCTTAAGTCTCCCACTCCTTTTTTCTTTACTTTTTCTGCCATCTTCAAATGACGCTCCATGATACCGAATTGGAGAAAGAGGCTGCGTTTCAGTTTCAGTGATGGGCGCCACGAAAATTGCATTATGGGAACCTCTCTCTTCCCCCTCATTGCACTCAAAACACAACGCCCTCTGGTGATATTAAAGCACAGAAAAAAAAATAATAAAAACAATTTGTCGGAACAAAACAAATTCCCATTTACATTTGCGACAATTGATTGGCACTTGTTGAAATCGAGCACCTGCTACGCCTTTTTCAAATCTTAATTGACCACTTGATTCCATCTTGTTCAACCCTTTGACTCCCTCTTTGCAGGTGAATAAGGTCAATAGTACTCACAACAAGCACGCGCTTCATCAACCAAACTGTATCGACTCCTTTTCAACCCTTTCACTCGCAGCACACGACCTTCTTTTCATACCTCTTAGCAGGGGCGGTTTCAAAGGGTTTTCACGGATCTAAAGGGGTTTGTAAAAGTGGGGAGCAAAATTGGCTAAAAGGGGAACGGAACATCGACCCCTGAAAAATTCCCTCCCTCTTTTATCACCAGTTTTCCATACCTTTACTACCGTCTGATTGGTTTGGAGAGGAAAAAAGGGGGACATGGCAGACAGTTGTCGCTATTTAATCCCCTCATATAATTTGATCATTTCCTTTTTTCTCAGTTGGAATAAAAAATCAAGAGAGTAAATACTGTCAAATCAATTTAAAAGGGAAAAAAAATGGATTTTCCATTTTTAGGGAGGGGAAAAAAAAATAAATTTCAAAAACAAATGGGACTTATAAAATAAACTGACCGTAAAATTGATCGTAAAATTTCGTAAATGATGTTGGCAGAGGAATTGTAGGTAATTTTAACTGAATTAGTAAACTTGAAATGTTTTACGAACAATCTAAAGTGAAATTTCATTGGCTTTAGTGACAAAATTTCAACACAATTTTAAGACACTATTAAATTTAAATTTAAATTTAAAAAAAAAAAAAAAAAAAAAAAAAATAGGAATTAAATTGACAAAATTTCAATACAAGACAATTTTAAGAACATTAGTAACTTTTTAAATTAAAAAAAATAAAAATATGTTTCTAAAATCGAAAAAATTTGTTATTAAAAAATGACAAAAGTATTCAACCCCATTTCCAAAAAAGACCCCTTTTTTAATCTACCAAAAATTTTTTTCAGATCCTTTCAAATTTCCTCAAAAACCTAAAAAATTCTCTATAACAGAAGTTTCAGACATAAAGGAGAGTGGAAATGTAGAGGGTTGGAAAAGAAATGACCCCCTGTCTGGCCCTTAAGTTCAGACATGTCTCCAACTACCTCCTAAACTCCCCACTTTTTTTTATATCCCCACCCACCTCCCCTTTACCAATAGCTCACTGTAATTCAGTAAGTTTATAGGGTGTGCCTCACAATGCTACTTCATGTCAGGTGCTTTTTTTCCAGAATATATATAAACCTCCAGGTGGTACTGACACGACCTACTTTATTTTTTTAATCCCAAAACCCTTCAATCCTTCTAAATATTATTGATTGATTCGATTTTTTTTTTATTTTACATTTTATTTTCTAATAAATTTTTCTAATATTTTCAAGAAATAATTTAGCAATAATGATTAAAATTAGACTCTTGGACTATAAAAGTACGTCTAAAATTATACGAGCTAATGAAAAGTAACTTCAACGTTCTAACTTTACCTTTTATATTCAACAAAGTGTCGAATTTCTACGAAAAAAAAATCATATATTTTCGCTAAAAGAATCAAATAGCAAAAATAACCGTTCTTTCTTAGACCATGTAATTCAACACGGGAACCAAACCGGAACTGAATTTTACTCTCACGTATGCCGCATATATATTTATTTCATCATATGGAAAAACGCCCCTCTTCATTATGACAAATTAAATAGGAAGTTAAACACCATTTTTTGCCTCATTACTGTTTCTCTATATTGAAGCAAAAATCCATAAACAAATTAAAAAAATCAAACAAACTAATGACCTATCAAACAGAAACTTGAGAAGAAAAAAAATAATAATAATAACCTGTAGAAAAAAAAAATATTCTTTTTGAAAAACAAAAAAAAAAAAGAAATTTAATCCCCCTCAAAAGTTAATTAACAACCTTTTTCCATTTCTTCTTTCCCCTACTCCGCAAACCGACGTCGACATAACCCGAGTAAAATAAACGGGGGGAAAAAAACAAAACAAAACACCGTAACCCAACCTAGCGGCCATATATTTCAAGTAATTAATTGGCAAGCTCCCGTCATTAAAAATTAACCCGTTGCTATGACAACATGCCTTCAAACTACACAATTAACCGTGTCGTTCAACAGAATGACACTTAAGACAAACCCAACCTGGAACCTGTTATAAAAAATAAAATATCATTTGTACACGAAACACCAATGTTCAAAAATCAACATTGCTCCTCCAAATTACAGTAATGTAACATTAGGTCAACACCAACTAGTGGAAAACTACCAGACCGCCAATCGTGGCCTATTTTTAAATCTTACAAGTTTTTTTTTATATTTATGACCGTGTGGGTTTTTTTCTAATAAGGTAAATTAGTAGCCGCTGCCAACAGTATTATGTCAGTTTAATAATTGTAATAATGAGATAAAAATGTATGTAATTACATTTCCCCAGAGATCCTTTTCATGAAAACTAGTAGTGAATTAGTATTAATTAATTTTCTTAAGAAATAAATCATAAATCTATATAAACTCGGTTCCAACTGAGACACAAATTATCCCTTCCATCATAACATCATTTATTGGAGAGAAAATAATAATAACTTCTTGCATATAATGCGTTCACAATTTATTTTAAAACCATTATCCCAGTTACACACCTAAAAACATTCCCCTCTACTCTTGCTTCAACTGCCATTATTCAAATGAGGCAACAACGTTCGTTGCCATGGCATTGCACGACGCCATCTTTCACTTCCTCCATCTTCATCTCAAGGTCTTTCATCGAACCAAAGGCGTGTCATATGACTTGGAACGCTCCCTCGTGTTCATTTCATGTCAGTTTTTTTTTTTTTTAATGAAAAATAAAAAATATTAAAAAAAAATTTCTTTACTCACCACGAGTGTGTGATGGGAAGCGTTGTTGGAGATGCGTTCGCCTACCAAACGCCAAGACACAGTGCGTTGCGCATGTAGAATGATGATTAGACGTCCTGCGTGGACGCTGTGTTCAGCCAAAGGCTTCACGTGCAGCGTGACGACAGGCACCCGACGCCGAGACGACGATTCTTCGTCGTTCTTCAAGTAGATCACGTGCACTTCCTACATATAAAAAAACACACGCTTTTTTCACCACTCTTTAAATAATAAAAAAAAAATGGGGTGGGGAGAAAAAGTCATCATGACACTCGCTGATGAGAATTTTAAAGCGTATTTCCTATGTATATTTGAATTGGAAGATTGCTTATTCAACAATTATCTAAAAAAAATTTTATTATAATAATGTCATTTCCGATTTCAATTTAAATTTAAATTTAAAGTTATTTGTCCGGACTACACAGGTAATAGCTGCGATTGGCCATTACATACGTCGTACCTGTGCGGTCCGGACATAGCGCCGACCGGAAACCTGTCCAGTTCGGACACAATGGGCTGGGCCGGAACCAAGCCATGCAAAAATACATGTGCAGTCCGAGGAAAAATTGGTTTGTCCGGACTAAGCAGGTAATTTAGAGTGCACGGGATAATTCGGTTTGTCCGGTGTCCGGACTAGAGAGGTGTCCGGACTGCACAGGTTTTTTAGCATGGCTGGAGATTGGCTGGGTTCGGGTCCAGCCCATTGTGTCCGGACTAGACAGGTGTCCGGTCGGCACTAGGTCCGGACCGCACAGGTTATACTGTAATAATAATAAATAAAATTAAAGTGAGGTTTTGCGATTTCTCGGATGAAATTGGAAACTCGACTTTAAAAAACTAGAGATTTGTTCATTTTTTTTTTTTAAATCTCATAAATTTAATCTCGTGACAAGTATTTTTCACAATAAATAAAACTGAAAATGTCATATGGTATGTCATTCGACTTATACCTGAAAATACAGCAATGCGCAAATCCGTTAAAAACGCTTTTGCGATTGTCGGACGAGATTTTTCAAAAAAAATATTTCGTTTTGAATTGTAATAATTATAATTCAGTCGTTTTTATAATCAAGAAGTTGTGGTCAGTGTAGTTTATATATAAACTACACTGACCACAACTTCTTGATTATAAAAATTCAGATGACAACTTGTGATATGGTCACTTTCAAACCTCCACCCCTATATTCTTGATTAATGAAACCATTATTGGAAAATGTTTTCATTTTGTGACTGACCAAGAATTTCACCTCAAGCGTCTCACTTAATCATTATCTACAACGAGTATAACAAAAACGTCAATTAATCAATTTTCATTACTAAATAACAATAAATTAAAAAAATAAAAATAAAAAACACAACAGCTGCTTAAAAAAGTCATTTCCACTTAAAAAAAAAAAAAAACAACAACAGCAACAAAAACTATGTGGCATTTCAATGCCACAAGGGATCCTCTGAATAGCACAGAAGAACAGCACTGAAGTGTTTCCAGGTTGGGTAAATTTCCAACCCCCTAAAAAAATAATAAGTAAAATAAATAAAACCACCATATTTATTACCTGTGAACGATGTGCAAGGGCGCGGCTATTGCATCCAGTGACTGGAACGCTCTCTTCCCAGAAGGGAGTGATGAAAGGTGAATGAAAGAAAGATTTGAAGGAGCACACCTGAGGGACATCGGCACCTTGAAGAATAAACAAAAAATAATAATTAAAAATCAAAAATATATGTATTATGTATATACAAATTAGATTAATTTAGATTGATCTTGTTAATAAAAAAAAATGTAAAACAATAAACAAGGTTTGCGGTTGCAATTTGATCGCATTGATTGCAACGCGATACCGAAATAAAGCAATTTATTGCTACGAATATTATCCAAATGGGAGAAAATTCCGCCCAATATGACGATAATTAATGTCAATGTGACAAATTCAAACGTCTACCTATAATCCCACTATATCCTAATTATCTAACAAATCCTTGCTCGCAAAACACATCTCAAAATCCCACCAAAGGATCCCCAAATGCGTATGCGCAAAATACATCATCTGTCACTGTCACCAAATCCAAAACAAAAAGAGATGCTACACTCACTCATCCAAAAAAAGAAGTTTTTGAAGAAAAATATATAAAAAATATATCAAAAGTTCAAACGTTAAAAATTCCCTTTGTGCATCAACAATGGCAACGTTAAAAATCGATGCAAAAATCGATTAAAAATTCACTCAACCTGTGACAACAATAAATACATAAATAATTGGTATTGATTTTTAATACATTTAATATTAATTATATTGTCTTAGCAGTTTGTACTGTCATACATGGGTTTACACTAAAGGCCTATATTCTAGAGTGTCCGATAGCAATTTTAGTCTTAAGCTCTTAACTCATTAATCGTTTACAAATTTTATGTAATCGTGTTTAACCTGAAGTTTTCTCGACTCTTAAGAGTCTCGAGAAAAGGATTACCTGGCTGATCCTGCCAGTAGCCACGTCTCATATGCCTTTATCAAAGATTAAGCCACTCATGTCGCAAGGGATGTTTGCAAAAGCTCTTCAAAGACAACTAGTCTTTGATGCATACAAAATTGTGCTTTAAAGATATAGTTTGTCAATAACTTGAAAAAATAATATAAAAATGTATCAAACTTGCTTGTATATTTTCTTTTGTTTGCATAATCTAGAATATTGTATACTTCAATTATTGTTGTCTAATTCTGAATTTCTAGTTTTGTTATTTACACTTCTAATGTTGTTAACTTCTAGATGTGCTTATTTGCGTATATACAGTAGTTCTAATGATCCTTATTATACATTTGTGCTTGGTTCCCACTTGGCAGAAACTCAGACAGAAAATTTTCTGCAGTGCAGAAAAGTATGTTTTGCTGTCGTTGGTTCCCACCTGTGGACTGAAAAGTGGGTAAAAAAGTGCAGAAAAGTAGAATTTAAAAATGGATGCCAGCTAAAGAAGGCAATTTGTAAATACTGCTGCTTTCTATCCTCAAAATTTTCTGCTGCAGAGAATTTCTGCCAAGTGGGAATCAAGCATTAGAATAGACAGATTGTATTACACTAACTTGTTTGATTGTTTCATGTTAATAGTACTTTTAGTATTATTGGTTTATAGTACTTTTAGTATTATTGGCTTATAGTACTTTTAGTATTATTGGCTTATAGTACTTTTAGTATTGTTGTTTAATAGTACTTTTAGTATTGTTGTTTAATAGTACTTTTAGTATTGTTTAATAGTACTTTTAGTATTGTTTAATAGTACTTTTAGTATTGTTTAATAGTACTTTTAGTATTGTTTGATTGCATATGTGGTATTATGGATAGATTTTTAAGTATTGCTTGATTGTGCTTACAGTGTTGCTTTATTGTACAGTATTGGTTTATAGTGCTTTAGTATTGGTTCATTGTTCTTTTAGTATTGGTTCATTGTTCTTTTAGTATTGGTTCATTGTTCTTTTAGTATTGGTTCATTGTTCTTTTAGTATTGGTTTATAGTGCTTTAGTATTGGTTCATTGTTCTTTTAGTATTGGTTCATTGTTCTTTTAGTATTGTTTGAGACTGCTCTCAGTATTGTTTGAGTCTGCTCTCAGTATTGTTTGAGACTGCTCTCAGTATTGTTTGGACTGCTCTCAGTATTGTTTGAGACTGCTCTCAGTATTGTTTGGACTGCTCTCAGTATTGTTTGAGACTGCTCTCAGTATTGTTTCTTTTGAATTCTTCTAAACTATTATTGCAATTAAAAAATTATTTCTTTTGATATTTTATTTAAACAGCACTAAGCAGCATAAAATTTGTTATCCATGATGTATGAGGAATGATCCACAGGGAATAAATCGTCCTTAATGTGTTTCAAAGTGAATTGTAAATGTGTGTCTTAGCTGTAGGGCATCATGTTGTAGGCCGCCCACGCATCCGTGGTGTCAGTTTAATGTGTCGTGACTAAAACCCAGTTGCGCGTTCACCAGCTGCCGTCATCATCTCTTGCTTTTTCTTGCCATCATCATCTTTTTTCTTCTCCCCAAGAATTTGCACCTTTTACTCATGGAATGCAAATTTCAATTCGCTTTTTCCTCTTTCATCCAATTGATATCCCTCTCATTTATCCCATTGTCATCAGAGGTCCTCCGTAAAAGATTAAAACAATTTCTTTTATATTCCTTCCGTAAAAAAAGACTAACAATAAAACAGTATCGATATTCACAACTTTTTAAATCAATTTTTACTATACTCTATTTATTATTTCGTGCGCGAAACTCCCATTGGTTAATGACCTATATTGTACTGAAAGTATATATTGTGGCATCTTATTTTCATCCTCTAGTCGATCCGAGTCAAAAAATCATTGTTTCATAGCCAAAAAATGTGCGCAACAATACAAAAACCCAAATGCAAATAATTTTTTAAAAATATTTTACAAGCATTTTCATTTGTTAACAATGGCACGCACATTTTTGGACTACAAAACAATGATTTTTCGACTCAGCTCAACTAGAGGATTAAAATAAGATGCCACAATATATACTTTCGATACAATAGAGGTTATTAACCAATGGGAGTTTCGCGCACGAAATGATAAATAGAGTATAGTTTAAAAACTATAAAAAAAAACGATTTTAATGCATCAATTTCTCATAAAAATCGACCCACGAAATAAAACCCACAATCATCCCATTAAAAAAAAATCGACTAAAAATTTCATCGGTACAACAACAACACGGGAAATCATTTTCCGATTCTTACCTATAAACACCGATAATTTCACCCATTCATTCCCATAACCCACACATCGATTTTTTATTAATCGATATCATTGAACAATTTCCACAATTCCTCAAACCGAAGCCGCATGCACATTTTCCTTTTAAATCCCGCTCTCTCGAGACGCAACCTGCTACTAATATCCCTAAATCTTAAGCGAACCCTCGTCGTGGACGTCAGAGAGCGGATTTTCACAAGAAAAGAGGGGTGGGTTTCCCCAAATGCTATGAAAAGATGTGTAGTTGGTCAGCGCACCTCAACTTTCAGCTGCACCCCTGAGAAAACGTTGCCATGGATACGAAGAAAGCGAACAGCTGCAAGCACCGACTCACTGCGTGAGTAATGCCACCCTCACCACACAAAAATCCCACGCATATGGCAATAATGGCTGCACGTAACCTGCCTGAACTTACAAGAAAAATCGCGGGATAATTATAAACGAAAATCTCGGCGACTCCCACTTGAAATGACTTCTCTTTTTAATACATTTTAAGCGACTAACTACCACATAACAAATAAATTATTCTCCTCAGTCCAAGACTTTTTATATAAAAGTCCGTAATTCCACCCATAGGTGTCACACATAAACGTAAACACCAAGTATTGTCTTCCCACCCATTACACCATTACCAAGACCATAGTCAGACTATGCCAAGACTAATTTGGAGGGTGGCAAAATCCATATCCCATCATTCCTGCCAAATGTACAAGTTGCAAGTTTTTAAAAATATAACATTTGCACATTAATCCACTTCTTCCAACGTGAAAATGTTATTTTTATGTACCATACCGTCCTATCTATAACATTAATCATTTTTTTACGATGCCACCATTTCCAATTCACCATGCACCATTTTTTTTGCACATTATTATACAAATTATAAGGTGCTGCTGTATCGACAGTGGAACATATGGCCCGAGGACAAAGCCGCCACCACCACCAGCTCTCAAACTACAACCATCTGGCAACACACTCCACACCTGGCCACCAGCTGACCCAACTTGCCACTTCCTGTGGACTCTAAAGGAATCTGCACTTGGTCAATTGGCCAATGCGAATAAAAAAAAGATTGCTACTTAAAAGAAAATTATGCACATATCAATAGCCCCAGCTTCCACCCACCTTTATTCAACTTGGACATTTTGATTGATAAATGAACAATGACATGGCAGTTTATTTCCAGCCATACTTCATGATTTATTCAACAAAGATGTGAGAAAAACAAAATCGGGGTATGAAAAAAAATGACATAATTGACGTATAACAAATCACAGAACATCAACTTTAATTTTTTTTGTTATGGTAAGCATTAAGCAAAAGTAAACTAAAACTGCAAGCATCAAAGAAAACATCAGCACCACCTGGAGAGACAACTGCAACACATTACTCGCCTGCTGACCACACAAAATTTCGGCTTCAACAGCTTAAAAAAAAAACCTTGAGGATCTGAATAAGCCATGACGCCAACGAGTTTTTGATGAATGTTTTTTTTTTATGATGACATTTGCACATTGTATAAAACGTTATTTTGTTGTTTTCAAATTGTTGTCTTATATTGCCGCCGTTTTTTAAAAAAGTAATAAGACATGAGTGAACATGCGCAAACTCAAGTGATTTTTATTTCATGAGTGCTGTTTGATGACAGTTATTACACTTAGAGAAATTTAGATCGGACGATAAACGCCATCTTGGGGCAACAGATAATAAAAATATATAAATGGGCTGATAGAAACCGCAACATGCCACGGTATAATGGAACGAAGCTGGGTTTTATTACTATAATCCACTAATTTAAGTCTATATGTCGAAACTGTCCAAAATTGTTGGTTGCCCAAGACGTACCACAATAGTGACTTTTTAACTATCGATTTAAAGTGTATCGATCTTAAAATGCAAAAAATCGATATTTAATTTTAAAAAATCGATTGTAATTTTTTTTTTTTTTAATTTCAATATTCACATAATAAAAAAGAAAATAATATTCAAATAATATCCTTTTTTTTCTAGAAGAAAATAGAATTATTACCCTCACCTTCCTCTTACGCCCCTCTTCCCATTCTCGAAAAAAAAAAAATCATTTCAAACAAAACACTTCATTTTGAATTTCAAATTTGATTCCACCCCGTTAAAATATTCATTTTCATTCATTTAATAATATTTCCTAACACCATTGCCCGTCACCACAACATAAAAAAAAAATATTTAAAAAAAAATATAATTAGAAAAAAAAGATCTCATTTCATTTTCACTAAAACTCGCCTTTGAGCCATATTGCAAACAACTAGAAGATGCTATCAGAGGATAAAAATCTTGAAAAGAAGTAGAGGATTGCGTCCGTCTGTACAAGCACGTGACGAGGATTACTTCAATCATTTTATTTTGCCTTCTCCCTCTACACCCAGCCATTGTCATCGATCGCTTCCGGAATCAAATGTGGAACTGCAACTGCGCGCAGCTCAGCGACAACCCTAAAAATCTTGTACTATATGACATTACGCGTTCCGTAGATGGCCTATACGCTTGTTTCAGAGATTAAACCATGCATGGCTAAGTACCGAAATAAGGTGAAACTGCAAATGGCTCATTAAACTACTAAAACTTAAAAAAAAAAAAAAAAAAAAAAAATTAAAAAAAAATACTGAATTTGAGTTGTGTCTTTAGGAAAATTAAATTACGCTCCATAGAAATAACATAAAAGAATAATTAATAATTTCAAAAATAAAAAGCACAAAAATATGAACACTCAAATCGATTTTCCACTTTACATCATGAAATTACGGTAGTTATTTATAAATTTAGCTACAAAGTCGAAAAAAACCAATTTCAGCACTTATAATCCTAGAAAATCAAAAAAAAATCCATTATATAATATCTGTATAGGTTAACCTGAATGCCTCGACTTTTTAGCCTCTTATGTCGCATACAGCACCTTATCATCGATCATTCGGAACCAAAAGTACTGTACCTATGCACGCACAACCCATTAACAGCTCTTCAAATCTCACATCAGCATCTTACCAACATTCAACAACCAATAATCTCCGAGCTTCTGCGCATTGCCACAGCCCTATTCTATACAATTTACCGAATTTCTTGAGATTTGCTTGAAAAAGCTCTTTTATTGATCACATCACAAGCTTCTCTCATACTCACAAACCAGCAATTTTTTTTCTCTTTTACACATAGTCGAATTAATCTTGCAATGTTCCTTTTGTCAAGTCTGCATGCAGTCATTACTTGAGTTTTCCTTTGTTTGGGATATGTATAACAAATAACAAGCTTTCTTTTATTGACAACACATCAGGAATCTTCTCAAATGTTTTGCTGTTGGAAGAGTCACTGGAATCATTTTATTTCTGTCTATTCCCCCCATATCTCTTCATCGATCTCCCCTATCAAGTGTACCAACTGCATCTGTGTGCATCCCATCAACAGCTGTAAAAACCTCGTACAGTAAGAAAATCAACATTCGTCAATAAATTTTATTCTTTGTGATTCAAAGGATTAAAGTACTGCTACCGAAGCTTAAAACTACTATATAAAAATATTCACCATTCACCATTCACCAATGTTCGTTACTTCGGTGCAGTTGTATAAGTTTAAGAGGGCTGTATCGAATTTTATCCGAGTAAGTATTAAAAAAATAAGATAAAATAGAAAAAAAGAAAAGAAAAAAAGAGGGAAATCTCTCTTTAAATCTATTTTTTTTCTTTTCAAAACCGTGAATCAATTTTAGATGTTTCATATAAAATCCTCCATCAAAAAAAAAAATCCGATACTTCTTTAAAAAAAAGAAATTGCTGGACAAGTTTCACTATCTTTTGCCAAATTTTGATAGTTCTATAACCGCATTTACAGTTTTCTTCAAGCTTGAATTGCTATATTTGCTGGGAAAATATTTGCAAAACATTTCAAATTATTTGTTTTAATTTTAATTTGATGATTAAACATTTTTAAATATTTCAGATTCAGATTGTCACTACTTTAATCTGTGTACCAATTGCTGTTTTAAACAACTTAACTGCTGATTAAACCACATTGATCATTGTTGCCATTTTGGATTTTTACATTTTTACCAACTTTTACACCATTCTACTTTTTATTATTATTATTATCATCTTTTCTTGATTAATACATTTTGATTTTTACCAATTCACTCCCCATCATTACACATAGCTAAACTCAACCCCCTTTTATCAAATTATTTACCACCTACCTACCTTCCTACATAAACCCCCTCTCTCACAGTGATATCATCACCCACTTCACTCTCCAAAACATACATTCAAACCAATCAATAATCAATCCCCCCAACTAAATCCAAATTGATTGGTCTCAGTAATTGAAAACCACACGAGGAAAAAGCCAAATGAAAAAAAAACTGGGGGATATTACCCCTTCAACACACGTGTTTCTCACTTATCCCTAACCCCCCACAAACCCCTTTAACGCTCAATCGAGTGAAAGAAATACTAAAAACATGTGCCTAAAGGGGAAAGGTGTAAAAAAAACCTACCCCTAACGCCTTTTATCCCCACGTGTGCAACCCTTTTCCTACCTGATGTGGGCAATCATCACTCCTCCCAACCCACATTTTTTTCTCTTGTTCATAGGGTGCGTTTACATACTAAGAAAAAAATGAGGGGGTCAGGTGTAAAGGGTTAGAAAAAATGTTCAATGGAGGGAGTAATTTTTTTCTTAGTTGAGCTAAGCCACTTAGTAAAAAAAAATTTACCTGAACTAAGCCACTGAGGGGAGAAAATGATCTACCTGGTGGTGAAATTTGTATTAATTGCATTTAATTACAAAAACTTTTTTTAAAATCTTTTCTTTTGTAATGAAAGCGTACTTAAGTATCTACACATCCTCTCGGAAAAAAGTCATATGATAATGGCGTCGATTGCAGATTAACTGAGCAGCCGAGCAAACAACTCGTGGCTATGGGATCAAAATTGTTTTTTATGTCTTGAAGCTCGAAGAAAAAGCGCTCGGGCTAAATCCGCTATTGCCTTCGCCAGACCACGTTGTCATGGCAACAGCGACGCGCCCGATCCCTTTTTTTTATCAATTTTTTTTTTACCTCTCTCTCACTCTTCTTCCACTTAGTTCTTAACCATTAATCACAAAGATGATAGGATGGAAAAAGAAAGATGAAGAAAAATGAAAATGCAGAGATGGGAATTCAAATTTATAATTTTAAACTTAAAACCTTTCTGATAATTACCACCCATCTTTTTATCTTACTAAAAGCCAATTTACTTAAAAATTAATCACTTTCAATTGCAACACTCTTTTACTTAGCGTTTTTTTCTTTTCATCTTCTTCTTTTAAACATTTTCCCTTTCTTAAGTAAACAATTAAAATAAACAAAATGAACAATTCTGAAACTGTTTTGATAAATTCATTTGAATGCAATTAAAACTTAAAATTTTAGCCACAAAAACAACATAAATATTGTTGCATACATGAATCAAATGCTTTAAATTGTATATTTTATTGAAAATGTTTAAAAAAACTGCAGTTATTTATATTTTTTGTCAATGTTTTAAGCATGTTATTCAGTTGTTTACTGTTATAAATGAATGTTGATATTGAAAAATATATAATTTCAATTTTTATCATCAAATAATACAAATGATATGGTATTGTAAATAGTACTTTCATTAGGTATATGCCTCACCATTGTTTACATATATTTTTTTAAATTGATCCTCATCCCATACGGTTTCCAACAAATATCTTTATCCAATCAAAAACGAAAACAATCACATTTTCTTTCTTTCCAAAAGTCCTTGTTCAGTCCTATTGTTTATATTCAAAAAAGCAATAAAAACCCTCCAAAAAAAAAAATTAAAATTGTATTCATACACAATCAAAAACTGTTCCGCTAAAAAAATTGACCACAGACGGCGACGTGTTTGGCATATAAAAACACATAAGTTTTAAAATTCAAAACCCACACTATACCGAGAAAAAAAATTAGCATCGCAAAAATAAAGGAAGCCTCCGAATAAATTACAACGATGAAATAATACAAGAAGGCAGATGCAGAAGGGGTGGGATTCAAAGGGTTAAATTGAATAGAAACAAGGGACGGCTCTGCAACGACAAAAACTGGTCTGGAGTTTCTCATTGTACCATACAGCAAACGGCCAGCTGATAAACAACACGCCACAGCCCAAAGGCCACTGCGCATGCTCCACTGCGTGTGGGAAAAAGGGAACCAGTGGACCAAGGGGCACTCGACGAACAAACCACGTGCAAAATTTAAGATACAGGAAACACCCACAAAAAATGGTTTAAGACAAAACAAAAGCGCTTTCAATGGTAGCCATCTTGGATTTTTAATAGACCTCATATTAAAACTTGTTTAACCTGCCATTTTTAATTTTTTTATTATTATTATTATTGTGTTAATTTTAAACATGTAAAAATTTCGGACTAATTTACATCGGAGTGGATAAAATTCAGTACATAGAAGGGATAAAGCGAGGGATGAAGTCAGGGCGATTTGAGGATTAGAAATCCAACTGCTGTAATTGCTTATGGTCCCGATGGACTTCCATATGAGTGGCAATGCAAACTAGCAAATTCTTTATGCATGTGAGTTTGTGAATTAAATCAAGACCAAAACTGTAAAAAAAAAAATTT
>JH431327.1:32318-129040 GCA_000239455.1 Strigamia maritima | reverse complement strand
AAAAAAAAAAAAAAAAATCGATTTTTGAATCATCAATTATTCCTAAAATCCACACAAAAATAAAAATCGATATTTTTGAATCGATATTGAGCCTTAATTGTTCCATCAGAGAGAACACAAGTTGCAACGGTTTGTTGATACTTACTTTTACTGTTTTACACGTTCGATTGAAAATAAACTGGAAAGGGCCAGTAAAAGGCACACATATGGGCCGAAACGTTAAGGGCCCATTGGGACCTTAATCCAATCAAAACAAGGCTGCAAGCAGAGTAAACACTAAAACCAGACGATTTTAATTGAAAATACATTGCACAATATCCAATTTCTCCAACTCGCCCAATCTTTAGTCAAGGGTCAGAGGGTATTGCATTGACCAAAACAACTCAAAGGAAAGAAAACGAGTAATGGTTGCTTGCTCAACTGCATTTCCTTTTATCACTGACTTGTGAGCACCAAAACTCCAACAGATAAAACGAAGAAAATGCCAACCAACTGTTGCTATGGAAACAACATCCAAATTGACTAAATACAACAAAAAAGTACTGTAACGCGTACAATTATAATAAAAAAATGTACCGACTAATTAATGGATAGGATTCATTCAAAATAAATTAATCGAAAGCGAAACCGAGCGAAATAAAAGCGAATATGAAAGCGAAATGTACACACATAAAAGTTGGAATGGAAAAGTTTTGAGGCCGATTCTAATTGAGTGCGTGTAACTGACCCCATTAAGAATTACAGCTTGCAAATATTGGCCTCTTTATGAGCTCGTAAAAGCAGGCGACTTTCCAACACGCTAACCTTATAGTCCAAAAAGCGATTATCAACTCCCACTTCGGCCACCCATTTGCAAAACTCGTCTGAAAAGAAAATATTTTTCCCTTGTTAAAAATCTTTTCCATTTTACCTTTTTATCTCAGATAAAAGTCATCAAAAATGGATATTTTATCCGCAAACGACCTCAAACATTTACCCCTTTTACCCGAATGAATAATTCACCACAAGCAAACTCAAATGGACGGTTGGAAGCCGTGGTCGAAGCGCGTGGTCAACTCATGGGCAAAGTCTCATTAGAGACATGCCAAGAGGCGGTCGTGGCGGCAAAAGGAGGTTCAGGTAATTATCAAGTAAAACCACCAAATTGTTTAAACATGTGTTTCGAAAATTGTTGTTGTCAAAAATATATGTATATTGTAGAATTCGATATTTCTTATTATGTAAAATTTAATAAAAAATATATTGCTATTTTAGCTAATTTTTGAATTATTTCTATAAATTCGCTATAATATTTTTTGTTGATATTTATCAAATTTAAGCAATATTTCTTTATATTAATACCAATGATTTTCCCTCCAAATATTTTATATTATTTTACGAATATTTTGTCTTTTTTTAGAAATTTTTACCAATGTTTTATCAATATTTCTCAATTTTTACCAATATTTTATCGATACTTCTCAAAATTGAGAAAAATAAAAAATAAAAAATTGGGAAATATCGTTCAAACATTGATTAAAAATTTTAACCAATATTTGAACGATATTTCCTAATTTTTTATCGTTATTTGTCAATTTGTACCAATATGTTATTGCTATTTCACCATCCATGTTTTTGTTCCCATATTATCCATTACATTTAAATCGATTCATCAATACCTAATAAAAACTCGATTATTTTCCATTTATTTAATACCATATGCCATATCACATCTCCGGTTGAGCATAACCAATCAACCGAATACTCCTAAAACCCCTCCAAATCGATCAATTATCATATTGTGATTCATCAATAATGAATCACACACGACAACTTAAATCCTATCACAGCTGACCATCAAAATTCAAGGTGTTCCACCTCATCATAAATACATTTCACTCCATATCCAATCAACAACTGATAAACTTTTATCGAAAAATCTTCTCCCCTTCAAAATGATTCACGTGTTTAATAAACCGGAAAAGCCATCAAAACATGGCAGGAAGTTAATTATCAAAACAGTACAAAGGATCAGTACAACACCATTAAACTGAAACTAAAACTAAAAGAAAAAATATTACAATAAATAATAATTAGGGTTATAAAATATAAAAAGAAGGCAACATAGAACTGACTGTGAGTAAATGGGGATTGCGAAGGATATCGAACCAACAGGAAAAGAAAAATAATGTGACAAGTGGGGGAATTTGTAACCCGCATTTCTACTCTACTGGACCTTCCATTACACTCAACATTCATTCTCACCTCCACGTCATAACAGCAGAATCCATCATCTAAACACGTCACGTCATACTATGCTCTTCATCCCTATGTTTGTTCGATCGACCAAAATTTTGTATATTGCTGAAACTGTTGGGTAGATAGGCAACTGACTTGTGAGTAGTGTAAAGATATCTTTTATGCATATCTTTTGTACAGCATTCGGCCATTTATTGTTTTTCAACTCATCATCTTGATTACTGTGAAATATCATGTTACCACAAGGGCTTTTTGTGTCAATCTGATTGATTGGCTGTTTTTTTTTAAGTAATGTATCACATTTATTGTGTACATTTATAGTACACCGACTACTTAGTCAATTGTATTATATTAATTGATTAATGTTCTTTTACATTAAATTTGTATAAAACTATATTTATATTATGTAAATCAATATTAAAATTATGTAAATAAATATTAAAATTATGTAAATCAATATTGAAATGGTGTAAATCAATAATAAAATGGTGTAAATCAATAATAAAATGGTGTAAATCAATAATAAAATGATGTAAATCAATAATAAAATGGTGTAAATCAATAATAAAATGATGTAAACCAATATTGAAATGAAATTGTGTAAATCAACATTGAAATGGTGTAAATCAATATTAAAATAGTGTAAATCTGTATTAAAAATGGTGTGTAAATAATAATTGTGTAAAGATATATTAAAATTAGATAAATAATAATTATGTAAATTCTCATTAAATTTGCACAGATTTAGTTAACATTCCGCAGATTTACCTTACAATAATGTATATTGGAAATTATTACACATCTGCAAGTATATATTTTGCAGTGGTTTAAACCTTTTGACATTCTTAATTTATACAAGGTGCCCCCTTTAACCAGTCTGTTTGATATATTATTGACCTGTCAAAAATATATATGCACATATACACCACAATACCAAACCCCATGCAAATGTAACTGCTATTTTACATAAGGTAATTACTCAAAAATACTGAATCTTATCGATTTTTTCATCTACTCCCTTACGACATTAAAAGCTCACCCACAAGACTTTCTCACACTCAGAAACCTCCAAATGCAATAAAAACAAGAAAAGTCAAAGCCAAACTTAAAAAGAAAAAACTCCAACACGAACCTGTAGATTTTGCATGCCAAATTGACATGTTGACAGCAGATCGAAAATTGCCAACATGTCTAGCTTAATTCAAAATACATGCACCCGCGCTTAAAGCTATGTGGTTTATATATAATTCAAAAACTAAGCACTATTTTTATTATTGCATAAAGCTGTTTTATACATGGTCTTCCAGATTTAACATTTCGAAAGTATATTCTAAAATACATTAAGTTTACAAAGAAAATAACCTGATTGAATGAAGAGCATTGTTTAGTTTTATACATGAAAAAAGTAATTTTTTTAATATTGTTCAATATTTAGATATCTAACGATGATTTCTATAAAAATGGCAAACATTTAACTTATTTATTCGAATTTATTAATTCATTATATAAGAAGAAAAAAAAATCAATGCGAAAAATATAAGCCGAATACCCATGGGATAAGATAATTATCCACCGTATTCTTATAGGTTATTCAAAACTTCCGGTTCCAATATCCACTCCCATCACCATTCACCAACATTTTACTATCCTTGTTCCCTATTCTTGCATTAATTTATAATACACACTTTAGCCAAACTCTTGCACAGCCCTTTTGATCCTCTAAGACAAAGATCCCATCTCCCCCTACATACATCCTTTCATCATCTCAACCCTTTCATCCCATCCCAGTCCACTGCCACCAATTTTTTGCCCCTCCCTTATACTTCAATCAAAGGGCTCAGACTCCATTGACAGCACCCAGACAGAAAAAAAGTCGTGGACAAAACCGGACAGCTGAGTGGACTAGGGTCAGCAAAACAAAACTCAAACCCTTTGAAACGTATATAAGAAAACGAAAACTTCCTTTACAATTTCTTAGACAAAAGCCACTTTGAGTCCAGTTTGATGGGGTAAGTTTTTAAGCGGTCCTTTTCTTTGTGGCCCTTGTCCACCGGGCCCTTTTCCCAGCCCATCCATAACCCTTTCAGTGCTGTTGGTCTTGCATAACAAGATGCGGAGCAAACAAAAGCAGGCCTAAAAGCGTGGCCATGTTGTTTTGAAAAGAAGCCAGCTACCACCCCTAATGAACAGTTGGAGTAGCCAACTCTTCGCTCCAACCCACCTTCAATGAGCCTTTTGCCTTCAACCCTTTGATACCCATTTTGCATCCCATAAACAAGCGAAAAAAGAGTGGCATGAGGAGTCTGCTGTTACTGGAAAAACCCATAACCCTTTGGATACACAAAGAAAAGGGGAAAGCTTCTGGACACCAAACTGGACTCGAGAGGCGACCAAAAAACCAACCCTTTTAACACTTAAAATCTCGGTGTCGTGTCTACTCTGTTGGCTCAAGTTTCACACCTGGTCGTCTAAAGGTCCCAACGACAACGTTAATATAAAAACCTAAAAAAGTTATTTTCTAATCTTTTTACTTGTACCGTATATATATAATTAGCAAAAAATTTAATTATAATTTTGTAAAAAAAAATATTAAATTTCTATTTTTATCGCTATGAATTTTTATTAATTCTGTATGATGCCTATGTAATTATTTCAAAACACTTAATGTATGCATTATTTAATTCAAATTATTCATTTATTGCTTAAAATTATTAATGAACTTGTATTGTTTAAAATAAATTTTACAAATATTTGATAAAATATACTTGTATGCATTGTTTGAAGGCATACATATTTTATTTTTCTACATTTTTCATTATTTAAAAAGCCACATTAGCTAAGTGAATGGAAACCATTGCACCATACAGTGCTTATATACGAACCAGGCTGTGCACTCAGACCTTGTCAGTTTGTCCCTGACTAGTGGTAAGTGGCACGTACTGACCAAGATAATTACAATTATTAAGACTACTTCTAGAATTTCATTCATAAATTATCGTGAACACTTATATAACGACAATTTTAACATTGTGGGGCCATTCCTGACGTCACAAAAGTTAAAAACGTCAATTTTTAGTATTTTACTGCAGTTGTGATCATTTTTCAAGCTCTTTAATCATAAAAATATATTCCCCACATGTACGTAGTTCCCGGTCCCGTTACCCATCGCCAAAAACCAACAAAGAAAAAAAATTACAGTGAAGTGCTAGAGAAGCACGTGACAGCCGTCACTCCAAGAAATTGCCTCAGGAGCACCATCACAGCGAAGGAGGAGGAGAGCACAATTGGCGACCGCTGACGAGCCACGTCCGCAACTGATCGGAGTTCGATTGATCTCATCAACGCCTCATCTAATCCCGTCGCACACTCCCAACACCCCCTGCCTTCACAATTCCACTCCCACGACGACCATGCAACTTAATGGAGAGGAAGCACCAGTGGGAGCACGTTCCAATGGACAAGAAGAAACCAATTGGAAAATGCCGTCGCATCAAAGACTCACAAACGATGCGTGTCACCACCGCTTCAAACTCCAATCTCCATTAATTTGTTTCAGTTTCAGTCCAATCAAAATACATTTCTTCCAAATACATTTCCGAGGATTTGAAGAAGAGGAAAAAAAAAACCCATTTCACAAGTGCCCATTTAAAATGCTGTTTTCCGTCCCCGGTCCCGAATCGGAGATAATGCAACTACATATCAACAATTTAAAAATGAAGATTTATAAATGGATCTGAGTGGTTGAATACAGAAATAGAAGGTGTTGTTAAATGGTTTTTGTTTTTGTTGAAATGTATGGAAAATTATTTTTGAGATGTTTAAAAACGTTTAAATGTTTGTTCAAAGTGTTAAATCATTATTAAATGATTATTAAAATACAATTTTTAGCCATTGTTAGTTTAAAAATTATTTTTCAGTACTGATATTATATTTATATCAAATTCAATTATTAAATATTTAAAAAAATTATTAGTCGGATAAGTGCACTAACTTGGCAGGGTTGCTTAGCAACAAACTTCAAACTGTCCTAATCCTCGTATATTCCCACAATCTGAGCTCACAAAGCAAGTCCCACAAATACCTTTGGGACATAATATGTCATTATGTAATGGTGGACAAAACTCACTCTCCCCTCCACTGCACCACCCTTACCATCTTTTATTTCCCCTCCTCATCTAAGAGAAAAAACTCAAAACTTTTCACTTTCACTTTCTACTCTCAAGTCTCAATGTCCATTTTCCCCACTTGTCACCTTTCCGTTGCGCGGTTGCGCGGCAATAAAAGACTCTGCCCGTTTGGCAACGTGAAATACGAGTGGACAAGACTTGTCCGCTCACCCTTGAATCAACTCCAACTTAAAATCCAACTCCTAAATTGGATTCGTCCCCGGAGCCAACAACGAGTCAAAACCTATTTTATCAACAGTGACTTTTCTTTTTAACCTTTTCCATCTTCTCATAAAACAAAAGAGAAGGAAAAAAACTGCAGCTATATATTCATTTTGCTATGTAATGGAATGAAACCGCCTGAAGTAATTCCACCTGTTATGTTTAATTTGTGTTCTCTTAACATTATTGTTACTCGTTTTTCTTGGCTTTAAATATTTTAAAAATTCAGTTCACTGCTTAAAATATTGCAATTGTTGAAAATATTTAATTATTCAAAAATAAATTTATTGTTCGCGTTGCTTATTTTTTTATATAAAAAAAAATCCTATTTAATTAAAAAAATCCAAAGATGGGATTTACCGGCATTTGCATAAAAAAAAAATCATTCTAACTTATGTTTGTACGATTTTTTTTTTGTTGCTTTCGTTACAATTTTTCTATTCCACTCTTCTAAACTAAATTATTTATATCAACCCATCTTGAAAATTTTATCTTAATACCTAATAACATCGGTTTTATCTGGTTTCCTCGTCAAACAAAAAAAAATTAATTAAAAATAAAAACAAAAATTCAATTTTAAAAATTAATTAATCATTATTTTGAAATATGATGATTGCTACCATCTACCAACATTAAAACTTACCGTATCCCATATTTTTATCAAACGGATAAATGCCAAAATAAAAAAAGTAAAGTTTTTATTCCACCTCATTTTCCCCATCTTTTGCAAGCTGAAAACACAGTCGATTCTCAATGGAACCACGAGCACCCAATTGCAAGGGATCACTGCCCATTCGATCGATATGTAATTAAACCTCCTCCATTTTTCAGATTTTTTTTTGTCGTCACTCCCAACCCCCCCAATTCCTTATACCTAACCTGTTCCACCTCCATTTTGCTTCTTCAGCGCAAATTGGGATAAGCTTTTTTTATTTAAAGACATCAAGGACATATTGAAGCAAACTCAATGATCTACAATGTCATTTTTGACATCTGAGGGCAGAAAAAAAACATAAATAAACAAAAAAAAATAAAGAATGATATAGAGAACTCTTGAAGAGGACATCAAAAGGCCTCCAAACATCCCATTTTCAAGTGCACCTTATCAAAAATCTTTGATACACTTCATAAAGAAACCTTCAACTGTCACTCTGCACTTTTTCTCTTGTTATCCTATGGAGTTTAGGCTTAAAAATAAATATAAGTCATTCTCATTAATTGTTGCCCTGCGTACATTATTCAAATTAAATCACAACTAGGCATGCAAAGTAATCTTTAACAAATAATTGTGCTCCGTTTTACTTCCTGTATCAACATTGCATTTAATTAATTTAATTAATTGCAGCTTTCAAACATGTGTTTGGGATTACACATTTATTTTAAAATGTTTCCGCCTATTTACTTAGTGGTGTAGAGATGCACTAATAGTCGGGTGAAGTAGTTCCCCCCATTAACCAATGACATTTAGGATCCAGTTAAAAATAGAGAAGAGCGAGGAACCATTCTCATCTACAATGTCACTTTATGGTCTAAATAATGGGTAACAAGAGAAATTGCCTCTGGCTGTTGATTACAAAGTGACAGCACCTATCGCAATAGGCTGCCACCTCACAATACTTTGGGCAAAAACCCAACAAAAACTGACGACTGACAATCCATACAAAAAAGGACAAAAACATAACACATATCATTTCCTCTCAAAACATCCCATCAGCCCTAAAAAATGACAATTTTTTTGAAAAGACAATTTTGGAAACCCCAAACAAAAAAACCATAACCATAAACTTTTAATGGTAGTTTTGCTATTTACAAAATGAGTTCTGCACTAAAATATTTGCCAAGAATGTTTTCATTAATCAAGAATGAAAGTTAGAAATTCGAAGTCGATCGGATATTACCACCCGGTATAGTGTATATGCTTAATATCTTAATTGACAGTTTGCGATTTCTCGTATGAGATTTATTTCATTACGAGAATGCCAAATATCTCGATACATGTATTCTCGTTTGAAAGGTTTCAATCGAGATTTTTCAAAAATCTTGTTTCAAATTGTCGTGTATATGACTTGATTTGCGCATGCGCACTGCATAAAATCACAACAATTGTTGTGAAATTCTGCTGCCATTTTCCCTCGGTTTTCCCTCGGCTGCAATTTTGGCAAAGTTGTGTCGATCGCAAACTGTCTATTATACCCAAATCAAACTCTAAATTCCTTTTTGTGCTATGCAATAGATGTTAAGACAAAAATTATTGCAGATATAATTGTATCTATAATTCCTAGATTCAACCAACCAGACTGGTTGTATTTCTGACTTGTAAGTGAAAATAATAAGCTACACTATTTTTTTGCCAAAACTCCATCTGTTTCCGCTTTAATCAGAGTTGGAATTTTACTACCAAGGATGCTATCAATGTTGTTTTTATGATCATCATATTTTCTTGGAGAAAAGCTTTGAGAATATATATATTTTATACCAGCAAAAAAAAATCCAATTGGCAAAAAAGATAATTAAGCAAACAAACTAAAAATTGAATTAATTTATTACAACAATGATGACTAAGTGTCCGATTATAACAATATTCAATCCCAAATTACCATTACTTAAGCAGCTCAATTGCAGCAAAGAGTAGTATAATGTGCACCAACACTCACAGCCATGATAAAATTGGATTATAAACACCCAAGAGCAATTGTCGATGATAAGCTTGCCATAAATCCCAAATTGGAAGAAAATTACAGATGTCTTTAGATATTGTGTTGCTATTGATATTTTCAAAGTGCCAAGTATGTATTGTCAATATCAATCCCTATTGGTTTAGCCGTTACTGAGATGTTGACCAAGATTAATTATTCCACTTCTTTTTTTGAGCAGATACAAGTGTTATCAATACCACCATGCATCTTTCAGTCCCATCGAGACTGAGAACTCCTCTTCAGATCGAACCAAATCACCAATAGATTTGAACCTAACTTTACCTTGGAATTAAGAAGTTACTTGAGTCTTATTTCACATGATCAACTCAAGGACAATCCAACAGGGGTCTGACCTACCCACACCGGCTAAAAGGATTATTCTGGGTCCCAATCATTAATCTAGCTTTGGATTGGTGCCCACTAACTCGTAATCACTTCACTCTAACTCACCTTTTAACCCTTTCAAGACGAGAACAAATAATAAGATTTTGCACCAACTTTCCCCTTAAAAATATTTCATTTTTATCCAAACCTTACTTAATCTATCACTATACCGTATATATCCCCCTTATCAGATATACCTCCCTCTTTATTTTACTTTATACTTTCAGAAAAACCTGTTTCCTTTAAATTTCTTTAATGCATATCTCAAAGCATGACAATCGAGGAATTTTCTAAAGGGACTGAAAACGGGGATTGGGAGGGTGAACAGAAGAGAGTTAAGGAATATGGAGAGAGGGAGGAAAATGGAAGACGAGGGGATTCATATTCAAGTCCCTTTGTCGGAAAAATCCCAATTGAAGTCATCGAACTTTGCAAGTTCAATATCCATTCACCACCTAGTCAAAAAGCACACCTGCCCTATTAAAAAGTTCCTTTCGTACAAAAATGAAATTATAATCTTTTTTTGAAAATTCAAAATTCAAATTTTATTTCGATTTTTATGTGTTTATATATTTTCTACTAAAAATGTATGTACATTTTGGGTTTTTATTGTTTTGTGGTCATTGTTTTTCGAATATTGTTGTAACCCTCAGTTCAAAGCACAAAAAATAAAAGCACCTTTTGGTATGTTTACCAAACGTGTGTTTATGATCGATAATGTCAAATACACGCATGACCCCAAAGGCACAGCTCTGTACGGGATACTAGTCAGTCTAAGGAGTGGCCGGTAAAAGACCCAACCTTGTATTTACACCGAGAACTGGGGAAACCACAAAAACCTTAGTCAGACATTGGTGTCAGATGTTTTTCCCAGAAAAAATATATTTCGAATCAGACAGGGATGGATTAATAATCCCTAATTATCTTTATTCCACCAAAAATTCATTTCAAAAATAATTAATTATTTCCCATTTTGGCATTTTCTAATGAAAAATTTCAATTATTTTTGTTTATTTAACTCGTGTTTGTTGGTCATTTCCTTGATGCTAAGATTAGCCCACCATCAAAACCTTTAAAAACCTCCAAACCACAAACTGCAATCTTCCATACATATTTTTATTTGCCATCATTTCACATCTTTTTGTTTTCTCCCTCACAACCGCCATTTCCACAGAAGGAAGAAGCAAAATTTTATTGCCCACGCGCGACACCTTAGAGAGATGCATCCTCCTGCACCACCCCCACGGTTGGCGCGAGGCCAGAGGCCCCCATAGACATCCACCCCCGCGTGCGGTTTGCGCCGCAGCGACGCGTGAGACACACTCCCCCGACCCCCTCGACCATCCTCTTACATTTGGTGACAATTTCTAAATTTCTCCCCAACATCAACTCATTTTTTTTCATCAAACGAGTGCAATTACCCATGCGTGACGTCACGACTGAATAATTACAACCCTTTTTCATCCTTTTCACATTTTTCTTCCTTTTCTTTCTCCCAATTCTGCAGCATCAAAAGATGACTGGGTGCTGTCACAAAATGCCAAAACCCTGGAAATGAAAGCACGTGACGAGCATAAAAATAAAATGGCGTCTACTAACTCGTGCCAATCACAGAGGCAAAGTCGTCCAGATGAGCTCGAGACTCGAGAGAAATCCAAAAAAGAAAGAAAAAAAACTAAGGGGGAACGAGAGATGGAACATCAGTACGAAATTGCCTTTCATTTCTTTCTGTTCAAACAATTCAAAGCGGTTTAAGTTACACTTAATTGTATCTGTCGAGTGGCAAAGTTCAGGGGCAGCTAAATAACCAATTTCTCCAACTTCCCACATAATAAAAAATATTTTAAAATGTAAATTTTTTCCCTCTTTTAAATTTTTATTCAATAATATCCATTTTTATCCATCATAAAGAAAAGCTCGTTTTCTATGTATAAAGCTGCAATTCAATTTGCAAAACTCGATGGTGATGGTTGCTATGACACCACAGTTAAGTCTTACTCAGAGAAAAACCATTTGGGGTCAAATTGATTGACAGACAAGCGGTAAGTGATGGATCTTAGCTTCATTTTTAATCCATTGACTCGCAACCACACCCTTTTTGGGGCTGGTAGAAATTTGTTTTTTTTATAAATAGGAGTTCTAAAACAAGTTCATGCAAACAAACAAGATAAACTGACGCGCTGTAATTATATTTTAAATGTTTGGAGCCTCTAAACAGCCATTATATATATATTTATATAAATATATTGATTATAATGATAATCAGGCGGTCGAGATAGAACGTGGAGTGGATCGGATGTAGAAGCATGACCACTGAAGCGGAATAGTTTGCCTCACAGTACTGGCCACCGTCACAAAGTGTGTGGGGTGGGACACAAGTGAGAGAAGCACATTTCTACTCTTGGCCACAGCTTCCAGTTCATTCGAGCGTTCATTTGGGTCCTGTGCGAACAAGAAACGCCGACGGACACTCGCTCAAGCGGAAACCGCCACTGGCCAATTTTCCAACCTCCATTTTTTTTTTTTTTTTTTGCAGAGAGGGAGGAGTTTAGTCATGTGTGTGTGTGTGGCTGGGTAAAAGATTTGAAAGTTCAAAAATTCAAAACGTTAAGTCGAATGAAAAATTTGGAATTAAAAATGATAGTAATAAAATTGTTGCCGCTAAAAAACAAAGTCGGAGGCCATTTTATATACAGTATACTAATTAAAATGCAATGACAACTTAAAGCGGAATTTATAATGAAGTTAAAAATGTACATATAGGCAAAATTTCGTAATTTCACCAACCATTACATGCCTTTATACATAATGATAAATAATTTCAACTTCTTTTATTCCAATGAAGTCAACTTCAACCGTAAAATTCAAAGGACTCCAACTAAGTTAACTTGGAAGAATGGATCAAATGATGAATTTTCATGAGACTTTTTTTTTTCTTTTTTCTTTTTTTTTTTTTTTTTTTTTTTTTTTTATTTTACTCCAACTTTACCACTTCTCTCCCTAGAGCCTAGATCGACTTTATTTAAAAATGCATTTCTCTACAGATTAAAGTCCTCGTTGTAAAAATTTCTAAAAATTTAATTGATTTTTGTATATGGTATATAGTTTGACCGCTAAAACGTCAAAAATAATCAAGACACAATAAAAATAAAGCGGTTTAAATAAATTGCAATTACCAGTAGTAAATCCCTGCTAAGAATTCCTTAAATCAAAATGATATCTGCCATCTCAGATCTTACATAAATTTGATAAGATAAAAAAAAAAAGGCAAATAATAAAAAATAAAAAATAAAAAATTCCTTCCGATTACATCCGATTTGGCATCAACCTCTTCCGACAGATTCATTCGACATCAACCTAAGAAAATTGTGCACATACTACACAAAGAAAGTTTGCAAAAGAAAGGGAAAAAAATATGCAAAGCAAACACGAACCAAACAACAAAAAAAGAAAACGAGAAAAAAATATCCAATTTCACACAAACGAGGCAAAGATGCAAATGAGAAAATAGGAAAGGAAATGAAAAAAAGTGAAATAATGGAAAAGAACACATGTAATAACCTAAGAAGATAGAAGAAAAAAGTAACAAATTATTAATTTTCAAAAAAATAAATAAAAATAAAATAAAAAATGAAATAAATAACGAGGTATAGCTTAACACGCGTAAAGGACTTCGAAATAACTCATTTCGTACATACGTGTAGCAATGAAATGCAATTAGCTGCATTATAAACTAAAACGCCATCAAAAACGCATTTTCGATGGAAGACTCACTCATTATAGCGGCAAATTACAAAATTTCTTTTGTATTTCGTAATGTCTAAAATCATTGATTTTTTTCATTTTTTATGTTAAAAATCCAACTCTTCCCCATTTTTTTCTTCAAAAAAACACTCATTTTCAGACATTCAACACATTATTAGGTCATATTGGGCGAATTTTCATATATTCCAGACACCTGAACTAAAATCTAGACTTCAGACATACTATCCCATAACACCCAACCCCCCTTGTCCCTTTAGCGACCATTCACCCCAACTCCCCCTTAAAACCCCCTAACAAACTCAACTTTTTTTATTATTCACCTTTAAAATCCATTGGACTTTTACAACTTTTCCTCATTTTTATTAACTACATTTACTCCCCAATATTTAATCATTTAATTTAATTTCCAAGTTCCAAAACCAACCCAAGTGTAAACATCCCTTTAAGAAATTTCCAGGTGTTCTTGACACACACACAAAAAAAAATAGAATCCCTAAAACTGGGTGTGTATTTTTTCTTCACCTTTCCATTATTCCTCAAAAAAAAGAAGAAAAAGAGAGGGAGAGATGAGAGATAAAAATCAGGATGTGAGTGAGGGGTTTCACAATTTTCCCCAAAATTAAATTTCACACCTTTGAAGTCTTTTTCCACCTTCCTCCTTTGAAAAAAAAAAAAAAAAAAAAAAAAAAAACTTATGTCGCCATTTTAAAGTTTGCTCAAAGTCAAAAACAGAGATAAACATTGCAGTTTGTTTACTCAACGCTATGCAAAGACTTCACTTTCATGTTGTTGGCGGTCATTGGCCACCGGCAAATCGTCTTATGTCTCATGTTTACGATGTCTTTAACGACAATAAATTCAACAGATATGACGCATATTGCTAGTTTTTCCCTTATTCACCAGCAAATATAACCCACAATCAGTCAAAAATTCATTTATTTATGTAATTATTTGACCCTAGTCAGCATACATATATCTTCATCTTGTTTTGTATTCTCCACTTTTTTCTTTTTTCTTTTTTTTTTAAAAAAAAAGCATTACGTCAACACATTTTATGTCAACATATTTTTCCCCTTTTTAGTTTTGCAAGTGTAAACAGGAGTTTTTCGAATTTCAATGTGAGAGCTAATAAAACCTGGATATATTTTGAAAGCAAACTTAGCTACATAATAGAAGTGACTTTGAGTTATGACTTTCTCCATTTGTGGACATCTATAATCAAAATAAAGATGTTTATACTTTTATATGGTTTTTTAATGCTTCTTCTCTTCCAGAGACATCACCGTGTGGTTAAATATGAAAATGGCATATTTCTGCTAACATCTACATCCAAATTTCGCATCTTTTACTCATGTATTATACATGGAATGCACGTGGAATTTAAAATTTTGCATGCATCAAACTCATTATTGCTAATTAACATAATTACCCATGATACACTGATCATTACAAACGGACACTGATCATAATTTATCAATCACCACAATATAATTGTGATTTCAGCACTTAATATTGTGTTCTAAAAGTTTTACAATTGTTCTTCAGTATAATTTATGTCAGTGAATGTTGATTTCAATGTTTATCCATTTAGATGGGGCGTAAAATCCAACTCTGAGAAACTAAAGCTTTAAAATTTCAAAATTAGATCCGAAGTTTACTGAATATTGACTTTGCAAACATAACACAGATTTCGTAATTGTTGTTTTTAAACCCATTTGTCTCATTACAACATTTTAATGCTTCGCCGTGACTTGAAAACCTTCCTAAACCTGTCATCCAAACATATTATTCCTAACTTCCTAATGGCTAATCAAAACACAGATCTGTCACGACGAATTTCTCAATTTTATTTTTTTAAATTTTAATACCCCGGATGATCATTTTGAAACATTAAATTGCGACACAAAAGTTACCGAAAAGTAGAGATGTTGAGAGTGATGGATGTATTTGTAGAATGTATTTACGTTTTTATGTTACTTTTACTCGTTATAACTGTCGATGTTTGTGAAGAAATATCGCGCATG
The DNA here is from genome assembly GCA_000239455.1 of Strigamia maritima. Lineage (NCBI taxonomy): Eukaryota > Metazoa > Arthropoda > Chilopoda > Geophilomorpha > Linotaeniidae > Strigamia > Strigamia maritima. The sequence goes on along the minus strand of JH431327.1, from coordinate 113,545 downwards.
GCTCTGCTATTAAACTGTGCACGTAAAACGATCACGGAAGCTGGACGAAACGGCGAGCAATTTCTACGGGAGCGTGAATGAGCCCGATGGAAAAAGTAGAAAAAAAAAACAAAAAAACTCTTGATAAAAAGGACGTGCTGAAAGAGCTTCGTCGGTTATAAAAATCAAAACCTGACTCCGCTCGTTTTGATTTAACTATCAGACAGGAGAAAGAAAAAAATAATAGAAATAAATAAACTTTTAAAGTTTCATTTTAACAACCTCTCATCCAAATTTCATCTCATTTTAAATAAAAATAAAATTCATCATGAAAACATAATTTGCTCTCAAATATAACCATTTTTGAGCCACTATACACCTCTTTAATTCCGTCTTTTAATGAAATCTTAGATATTGCTTTGTGCTTCATAATTCTCTATATATGTGAGCTCTATCCACCGCTCTAACGATATTGCTACAAGACTGTTGCTAATAAGAGATTTGAGGTGACATTCATTATTTCTATCATTAGTTTGTATTACCACAACCAAAAAAATATATATAATTAAATAGGAATTTTCCAACTTATTATGTCACTATGTGGTATTTGTATATAAAAGTCCAAATCCCACAAACTTTCCAAAACTTCCAAACAGAAAACTCTTTCATCCAAGTTCCAACTTCCTAATTTAACGCCAACGAAATTCCTCAACTACATTTCCCCATTTTCTTTTTATATTCCTTCCCCTACTATTTACGACACCTCCGTCTATCAAAAAAAGACCTCGAAACATCACAAACAGTCATCAAGTCAAGAAAAAATAAGTCTCTTCTTTACCCCCACGCCCACTTCCATCCCTCTTACCTCTGTCATGTGTATGTGTGTGTGTGTTTTGAAGAGAGAAAAAAGGCATCAGTGGAATGCAACGACTTATGGAGGCAATAAAACGTTTAGAGGCAGCTGCTCTCCATTTCCTCTCCCGTTTTTCTTCTTGTGAAATGAACCAACCAACTCACTTCAGGTGTGGGTTGGCCTCAAAGAAAAGGGGAAAGCAAAGGGGTAAAAAGGGGTAACAGGGAGGAAGAAGAAAAAAGTGTAGCAAGGGTTGAGGATTCTCTCCCTAACTGCATGACACGCGCCCCTTAATCCAAAAAGTTTGATCCCTGACCCTGTGTTTACACGAATCAAGTGACGAATTTTTATATGAAAGAAGAGGGGGGTGGAGAAGGGCAAAAATAGATTAAGGAATAAATAGAGGAAATAGCAAAGTGTAGGGTATAAATGGGGAAAGAAAAAACATATAGTAAGAGAAACTCCAGTCGATAAATCTAGGCAACGAGTGACTTACGAAACAAGTGGTGCGGATGAAATCGGTGAAGACCATCCAGCATCTTTGGCGCGTTGGAGGGAAGGGGAGGACGAAGAACAAGAGGTGGGGCGATGAAGCAGGGCTAAATGTGTTTTCACCCTGGATTCACCTTCTCCTTCAAGAGGCACGTAGTGTATTAAAAAAAAGAAAATCTTTTTCTGTACACGTTGTGTTGCTTGGTCAGTGATGCTGGTTGCAACAAGATACCGGTAATAAAAAAAAGGGAAGTAAATGAGTGTGTAATAGAGTTTGCTAAAATACTACGATTTTTGTATTTTGTATTTTTGTATTCGTGTTATTTTTGTAATTTCGTATTCGTGTTATTTTGAATTTTCCTATTCGTGTTATTTTGAATTTTCCTATTCATGTTATTTTGAATTTTCCTATTCGTGTTATTTTGAATTTTCCTATTCGTGTTATTTTGAATTTTCCTATTCGTGTTATTTTGTATTTTCGTATTCGTATTGTTGTTTTAGTCATTAAAATACATTTGTATTATCGTAAAATAGTAATTTGCTTGTAATTTTCTTGTAATTTTGAAAGTTTTTTTTTATTTTCTAAAATTGCAATTTTGTAAATTTTTGAAGTTTTTTATGCTAATTTATCAATTTTTATTTTTCTGTTTTCAATAGATTTGTAGAATAATATGCACCAATTTTCTCTCTTTAAATTTTCTTATTCTAAATTACCACTCTCCCATAACAAAAACAAAAACACGTGCCTAGCCTATGTTATGGCCCATCACAATACATTCAATCCCACAAATCAATATGCGCTTCAATAGAATTTGAAAAGCACTCATGTTACCAAGTGAACTCAAGTTACATTAATACAAACAAACATCTGTACAGTCGATGTACAGATGACTCAACTCAAATCGAAAACAAGAAAAATAATATCTAAAGATAAAATACCGGTCTCCACAATCCATCTTAATCTTGTAACAAGCTGACATGAACTAAATACCAATACACCAATTAAAACACTTACAAATCTTATCAACAAGCAATTTATTCTTAAAAAATCCCTTGATACATAATTTTTTTTGCACCATGCAAGATAAACAATAAGCCTACTTTTTTTCCCCTTCCAACTACTAGCTTTGCAATCACACGTTAGAAGAAGACTTTTTAATAAAGACCACATGAATTAAGACAATAATTCCACCCATTCCAAACAAAGCTAAAGCTGCACTAGATTACCATCCAGTAGATTCATTTCCTGTGATGTTATTAAAGCTGTAATTCATCACTGATTAGTCACTTTATTGACTACTCATGTGAAACAATCCATCATGACATGTATTGCCAGCAAAAATCTGTTATTTCATGTGACAATGCCCAAAATTGTTGCAAATCATTGATGCAGGTCATATAATATCCTTCCCCCATACTTTTTCCTCCATTGCTATCTCAAGCAACAATAAGCTTCTTGATATTCATTCACTCAACAGAATACTTGATTTCACACATCAACAAGTACATTTCTCTCAAGTGAATTCCTTTTCTCCATAGAGAGCAAAGGCAAAAAAATAAAGTAACATAACTGAATCAAAAAGCTCAATTTATAGAAAAAGTCCCACTATAAACTGACTTATGGGATTGACTTATGGGATTAGAAAAAGTCCAAATTCTTTCCCATCCTACCTTCCATCTTGAAAAAAGAAAACAGAAAAAAAATTCTGAAATCTAATACCAACCTCATACCTTTCCTTTTTATTTCCCTTTCATCCTTAATAAATTGAGTTATTTTTACATTCACCCCACGTTCTTCCATTAACAAATTCAATACAAAAAAGGCTGCAAAAAATTGACCACTACTTAATCCTTTCAAGTCGAGTGATTTTTTTTTCCTAAGACAATTATTGAGATGGATCTGAAAGAATATGGCTTTGAACTTTGCTGTTTTTCAAATTCACATCACATTCGCATGTTGTGCAGGTGCAGTAATTCTATATCAAAAGGGGTCACATGGTCACACTAGACCTCCAACATCCCAGAATAAATGGCATGATATGACCTGTGGGCCAAAGTGTAGCAATAACTGGCTATAAAAGGATTGTGTCAACACAAAATCAGCTTCACCTCAATAAATTACTAATTAATAATGCTTAGATTAACAAGACTAAGAAAAGTCCTTCAAACCCCATTCTCAAATTATAATTAATTCATTCCATGTTTAAGTGTTAGACATGCGGAAAATCCAGAAGACTACCTTAACTATAGCTCTAGGCCACTATAGCGTACTCCGCTAATAGGATTTATTTAATGTATCCATTTTTTTAAACCAAATTCCACCCTGTATTAGCAATTCAAATTCTGAAATACAAGCAATCAAATGTTGAGTTAAGCTCCCAAACTCTTCCAATATTTCAAGCTAAAACAAGTTAAAGAATTCACACACAAATTGTCAACAGCAGCTGCCAACACTAATTAGTGAACATTTATCATAGATTTGACAAAAGTTGGCCCCTTAAACTCCATAACACGCTCAGTTATTAAGGATCTTCCAGGAATCAGGTTTTACTCACTTATATCTGATTACTTATTGATAGCTTGCCAATAAAACAGGATTAAAGCAAAATTCACACTTCAAACAATTTTTACCAAAGTATGACCTCTACTTTCATCTGCCAAAAGATGATCATCCAGTGGCTTTACTCTGTTTCATAGCTGAGATGATTTACGTCATCTTTCATTTTTATTCTTTGAAGAACAGCACCTCATAGTTCTTCCAGCATGCAATTCATTGCAGATAAAATCCTAAGTTGCAATTGATAGACATGAAAGAATTTGTGGCAGATACATTTTCCTTATAAAAAAACCCCGTTTTATAGCCATAACTTTAAATTTAAACGATTCATTTACATTCCGTGAATGTTTAACTTAGATTTCCAGTCATTAGTCGTTAATCTTAGGCATGTGAAGATAGGATTTTGTCAAGATGCATTTCTAAGCTTATATACCTGATGATACTTTCTTTAAGCTGTAATCATGCACTTCAAAACTGCTTGAATTAATCATTCTTCTTTTTTTTAAAAAACAAAATCAATTTACACTTGAGCTTAACGTACAGCTGTCAGTTAGTTTGTTTGTCATAGCACCAAAAATATTTTTTTCATCAAAATCTGACACCAGATGCCATAGCATCAATTCTTTTTCTTGTGATATATGCATTTTTTGACAGTTTCATATTATCATAAGCCAAAAAATGTCATCTTACTTTGCATCTGAAGAGAGATAATCTTATCACTTCAGCCAACCAATCAGCAATGGAACTAAGAAGTTCTGATTTCAACATACGATCCTTCCATTGGCATTTCAGCCCTTTAAAACGGATATTATCTTACCTTCAACTTGAAGCTCGCTTGAGCCGACGAGTGCGATTATGGCTACGAGGACAAAAACCGGAGGGCACATTGTCTTCCACTGGACGCCCAAGAACCACGAAATATGTATGCTAGATCTCCAGTCGTGAAGAGAAATCAAATAGGATATAGCGAAGAAATTCAACCTATGCAAAAAATAAAAAATAAATTATTGAAAAATGCATAATCATCACTTTAAATCGTATAATAAATTTGAAAAAGATAAAATGTTATCCATTTGACACATAATAAATAGCAAAATGTGCAAGAGAAGCAAGTAATGTTAATAATTACAATCAATCATATTTTCAAAACAAAAACAAGATCATAATTTTTGTTGACAAATTACAGAAATATCGAAAAAAAATATCGATTAGGTCTTAATAGATATTCAAATCCCTCCTTCATTAAAATGGATTATCAGTTTTTTCTCTCTGTAGAAAGTTATTATCTTTGATAATGCTTTATCATCAATTCCTGGTTTTCTATTTTTCATTTACTATTATTGACAGTATTTCATTGATGTTTTTTAAAGGTAATTTACAATTGTTTTATGGTTTACAATTGTTGTTTTTGATTATTGAAGACTTTATATGACTACAGTAATTATTTTTATTGTTGATTTCTTTGTTTCAGACCCTTTTATTTGTAGATTTCTTTGTTCTAAACTCTATCCAACAATTCGTGCACGAAATTGAAAAGTGAACATTTTTTGCATTGTACTGAAAGTATATATTGTGGTATCTTATTTTAATCCTCTAGTCGAGCTGAGTCGAAAAATCATTGCTTCGTAGCCGATTAATGTGCGCAAGATTAAAAAAACCCAAATATAAATTTTTTTAAAAACATTTTACAAGCGTTTTCGTTTTAACAATGGCATGCACATTTTTAGACTACAAAGCAATGAATTTAAATAAAATACCACAATATATACTATCAGTACAATGCATAGGTCATTAACCAATGAGAGTTTCGTGCACAAATTGTTAGATAGAGTTTAGATCCTTTTTATTGATAATTTCTTTGTTTTAAACCTTTTTTGTTATTGATTTCTTTGTTGTAGACACTTTTTTTTATTGTTCATATCTTTGTTTTAGACGCAATATAATATCGATTTCGTCATTGTAAATTCTTAGCTTATACAGCATATTAAGAATTTTTTAGATATCTTATATCTAACATGAAAAACTATCCACAAAGCTCTTCTCAACACAACAATTCATCATTAGACTTAACCTTAAGCTTTAAACTTCACTATCTACAAACCCAGATTCACTATCACAAAAAACTCCCAACATTAAATTTAAATTTACAACTGATTTATCTTCAGGACACTCTCACGCCAAATTACCTCGGTGAAGTATAATGTTTTTTTTTCTTATATCAATCCCAACCAAATAAAGAGATTTCCTGAAAACTCAAAACCCAAGACCCACTTACCCCCTTTAACTCCCAATTCTTCTTCTTTGCCGCCTCAATAACCCACGAAACCAAAGTGACCGCATCACTTGTGAAAAATCCATGATCAATGAAACATGACCATCAATCAAATGACCTCCCACTGACAACAGAGGGTGGTCAACACAGAACAGGGAACAGGGCATATCCATTTTGGATTTACAACTTCAATGTTGACCTTCAATCCAACAATGAAATAGAAAAAAAATACTTTTTGATTTCTTTTAAAGTTAAATAAAAGAAAGAGAGAGAGGAAAAAAAACTCGATTACATTCTAACGTTACTTTTTAAGAAATAATTTTTTCTTCAAAAAATTTTATATTTTCAAGATTTTTTTTATCTAAAATTTAATGTTTTCCATGAATTTCCTTTTTTTTTTAAAGATTTTTCTCCAGATAATTAAAAGTTTTTCCAGATTCCCTACAAATTTTCTAACATTTTTTTCAAAGAACTTCAAGAAATCTCGCATAGTTCCAGGAACTTTAACAACGAAGTAGCGCCATAAAAAGGAACATTAAGTTCTAAAATGTAATTTTTCTAGAACTTCTCCCTAACACTTGCCTATTCCAGCATTTTCGACTTAAAATAACTCACATTGACATCAATTTAATCATTAAATTTCACGTAAAAACTAAACTTTTTTTTTACAGCCCTTCCTAAAACAATAAATTGAATTTGAAACTTTGAATTAGTTCATCCACTTCAACTTTATCAAATTATTGGTGCATTTCACCTTGGTGAAACAATCCTTTGGTTGCAATCTTTAAAGTGAAAACGGATCTCGCGAGGTATTGAGTGAAGAAAAGAAGAGAGCAATTCATTTGTCGCTCACTAGGGGCGCCAATGTTGTCAGTTCTCGAGGGAAATAAAGACGATGATCGAAGAGGAGAAGAATACACGAACGTCGTCTATACCCCGGGTCTTAATACCCTACTAGCCTCATTCTGGGCCGTGCACAAGTTCCCCGTGGAGCGGATACGCGACACAACCATCTGCGAGGGTGTTCTTAATTGCGAGACACTGCTGTTCATGACACTCTCACATACACATACTCACATCGCATCGTTTTTATTAACGTACCCGCTTCACAACCCTCTAGATAGTCACAATACTCCAAGTTTGCGCCCCCTACACCAAATAATTGCTACTTACGACGAGAAAACATCTTTAAAATTTCACAGGGAGAGAATACCATCACTTCAATTGACTCAGTTTTAGTCGTTTTAGTCGTTTTATTCGATATTTAAGAATTCTATATACATAAAATAGTGCAGTTTTAATGTAAATCTCATATGACGTGTTACAACATATTGAAGCAATATGAAACTTCACACCATCAACAAAAAAACCGCCCTCACCCCCGAGAGAAGGGGGGAAAAAAATCGATTTTTAAAAATTCATTTCCTCCTCATACAATTTATTATCTTCCATTCCTTCTACAACTACAACCCTTTAAAAATTATCTATTCAACCCTTACAAAATCCCCAACCTTCATCAAAATTTCCGCTACATCTATCCTACACAATAAAAAACCAAGTAAACAGTGAAAATAGTAGTGCCAATCAATAGTAAAGCTAAAACTCAATCTGTTGATGGAAACTGACATCTTTTTCATAAAAATAAAAGGAAAAAATAAATAAAATCACATCAATTTATCCCATTCCCAACATACAGACCAGTATCTAGCAAATCCCATAAAAGAAAAACATAGCAAATAAAAAAAAATTCAATTCCTTGTGCCCCATTCCTTTATAATACTTGTACAATGTATATATATATAAATAAAATACCAAAATTAAAAACTGTAATAATTAAATTATAATAAAAATTACTGACTAGATCTCATGAATCATATTCTTCCGATATACTGTACATCCCAAATGCCCAGTAATCCGAAAAACCCGACATGCATGCGAGTGCACAGTCGTTTCTACCGACCAAATACCCGGTTGATCCTGACAGTAGTCCTATGCTTTATTACATTTCCCATTTTCCCCAGATAATCCAGAAAAATACAGAATAGCTATACTTATATAAACCTAACAATGAAAAATCCAAGTGGCTTTGGATATCTATGCGGAGATATCCAAATTCCCCTGCATATAAAACCCCATTGAACCGAACCCACCCTAAAAGCCACAAACATTTCATTCCCATTCTCATAAACAAACCTAACCTTTAACCCTTTTGCTCAAACATTTACCATCCAATGTCCATTTCCTTTAACCCGCAAACGAACAACTTGAGCAAATTAAAATTAAAATTAAAACTAACAGGGGTCAACACATTTCTAATTTAACCTCGGACACTGATACATCGCTACCCCGAAAGATTTAATATTAAACAAGTGATAAACACTTACCAAATTAACGACTACAAACTCGAACGCCGCGCCGATTTTAATATCCAAATGAACCCGATTCGAGCAACTTCCATCACACGACAAAAGCGAGCGACTTACTCGCCAAGAGACCCAACAGAGAATGAAAATGAGGGATAAAACTTCCCTTCCATACCCCCATCTAATTCCCCCTATGTCATCAATGGCCGAGCCGGGGTATTGGGTAAAAACGGAAGGGAGAGGGATGGGTGGGGGTTGAGTAAAGGCAGGAGAATGAGGTCCACCTTATCCCCCATTCTGCCATCCCTTTCCCCTCTTCTAATCCCCTATGCTCCTTCAAGTTGCATTTCGGGAACAGGAAATCAGGAGTTTGTTGCACCCCTTTCAGGATCTCCGCACTTGCTGATTTTTTTTAGAGAGGTATTGCTTTACCCCACAGATAGTTTGGGGGTGAGGAAAGGGGTTAAAAAACTGTTGAAGGTTGCAGTTACAAGTGGGTCAGGGTCGAAAGGGGTAAGAAAAAAATAAGGAAATAGTGTGGGGGTTAAGTGATACATTTATTTATCGTTTTATGGGAATGAAAGTGTTGGAAATTGGCACCAGAGGGAATTATTCATCCAATATTGATATTTATTTGATGTTTTTATTTTGTTTTCAGAATTTATTCAAAATCTGACAATTGGGTATTGAATATTTGGTTGTTTTAGTTATTTCTTAGTGTTTTTTGGTGTGCTTGGTGGTTATTGTGTTTTTTTTGGTGTTTTCTTGTGGTTTTTTTGTGATTTTTAAGGATTTTTTTTGGTTTTTTTAAATGTTTTTTGATGTTTTTTGGTGTTTTTGGTATTTATTTGTATGCTTCATTCTTTTTAAATGTCAAAACCAAGAAATGTTAATAAAACGAAATTGTTCTGTAAACCAAAAAAAATATTTTCTTTTGTTTTAAAGATTTTGGAAATGGTTATTTTATGGTATTTCAAGTACAACTGAATAAAAATATAAACCAAACAAATAAAAAAATTATTTTCCTCTTACCAACTACCAAATAATTCATAATTCACTATCCCAAATATTCCACGTTTACTCAGATTCGATTAAAAGAAAAAAAAATCTTAAAACCTCAAACAAATTTCTCACAATAATTAACTCCTGCAGCTGGAACCAAACTGACCACTGGTCAAAAAACAAGTTCCATCCTTCATTTTTTAAAAGGTGGAGAAAATGATCTTAAAAAGATTCCCCCGGCCAAGAAGAAGAAAGACCGGCATCTTACACCCCCCTCAACTTTTTTTTCAAAAAATAAAGCCGTTTTTGAAATGTCTTGGATCAACTCATCCAAGTTCCGTAGTGGACAGGCAAATGCCAACCAATTGTGGCCATATCTTCCATATAAAAATCGCGTTTTAAACCGCATTCGATGCCACGTTCGTATTATTGAGTTTTAGGTGGGGCTGCGAATCTTGTGCGGCGTTCTTTGTGAACTCCATAAAATAGGACAAACGGAAAGAGAAGGGGGAGGAGGGAGTCAAGTGGAGCTCAACCAACAACAAGGTGGACGAGGGGAGTTTGATGGTGGACAGTTGGCTCTAGTCTCATGACCCGCGAGGTCATACGAGGGGAAAAAGTTGCCGGACTATCCCCAACCCCTCACTTTTGACTAGAGGGAGTCTGCAGAAAACCTTCAAAGAAAAAGGTTTTATTTTCTTAAAATTCCACACCATTAGTGGTCACAACATGTGGTGCCCAGGCCCGAAATTTAAAAAGTGCAAAATTCTTCAATTTTCACTTTTTACCCCATTTTCATGCGTAAATTAAAAATTTCATACAAAAAAATTAGAAAAAAAATTTTGACGGAGTTTCAATCTTATAGTTGGCCGCAGCGAGGCAATTGTTTCCCGCATGAAAACACAAACACCGTCGATCAAATAAAATCTTTGTTATTTTTTTTTTACCGAAGTTTCAATCTGTCGCCGTAGCAAGTCAACCGTTTCTCGCATAAAACAAAATCACCGTCAGTTTGTGAAAATGAGTTTTATTTCATATTTTTCACCGAGGTGAAGATAACAAAGCCCTGCTCAACAATGGTTGCTGAATTCCCTTTTATTCTCGGATTTTACCTGATACAGAGATATAAAGTTACGATTATTTGGGTCAGACCCGGTCAGCCCCAGCACACAAAACGAAGAATTAGCTGATAGGGAGGGTAAAGCAGGAGTTGATATGTACTCTCCTCTCCCAGAGGTCACTGATCAAGTGAACAAGTCCACTGTTTATAGCTGTCAGACCAGTTCCTGTGAAATTTCTCCCACTTTTCTACCCTCGTCTAGAAGTAACTACACTTTTTTACTGTACCAGTCGGTAGTAGCTGGCTGCTGTTACTGTGGGATCGAGTTTTTATTCTTTATCGGATATTTTATCATCCATCTTTAAACTTCCCCTTCGATAAAAAAAGAAGAGAGAAAAAGTGAAAAAAGGAGAAGATAGAGCGCCATTCAATGTTCACCATCATTTGTTTACTTCCCTCTTTCACCTGACAAGGTCTAACCGAGGCAGTTTCAAAGCAAGAGGGAAAAAAGTAAAATATTGCATTCAAAAAGACCGAATATTGGGAAAAACTCAAAAAGTAAATGGAAAATAAATATATTTTATACAATATGTAAGCTAAACAAAATAGAGAGTTTTAAGCTATTTGTTTTTTAAAACAATGTAAAACAACACAAAAAAAAACACTAGAAACAAATTAGTTTTCTACGAGATACAAATGGATATATAGTGGATATAGCCTAAAAAAACGCAATTTTTCTAGTATATATAAAAAAAAAAAAAAAAAAAAAAAAAAAAAAAAAAAAAAAACAAAGAAAACAATGTGTTTACTAGAAAAAAATATTGATTGTTGCTACTAAATAAACAAATAATATTGTTTGCTGTTTAAACCATTGTTTATTATGTTTATATTATTATGTTTTATAATATAACCATAAAAAAACTCGTTTTCTACACAGATTCCCCCAAAAAACACAAAAACAATACCAAAAAAAAAACCTCAGCTTCTTTTTTAAAAACCCACAACGTCACCTTCAATTCTTCGTAAATAACAATTATTGCGTCAACCTTTGACGTCACTTACACGTAGCCTCATCGCGTGACAACAACGCGTGACACTCGAGTTATGTGAACCATCGGATACTCAGTTTCCCCACTGATTTTTTTATAGACCATTTTTTTTCTCCAAATTCATTAAGTGGGTTTCCTTCTTCCTACTATTACGTCATACCCCTCAATTACCCACCAACTTATCAACCCAAATAACACCCACAGCTAAAAAAAAAAAATAATAATCCCCAATCATCGACCCCAACCCCTTTTTACCCCAATTTCCTAACAAAAAAAATCATTAAAACCCCTAACCCTTCTACCCCACCTCTTAACCCCCAAAACCCACCCCCTAAACAAAAAATTAACCCTTACAACTCGTGCCAACAGCAAAGGGGTTAAATTTAAATTCTGTGAGGTGGAAGTAATAGTCAACCCCTTCTTTATACAAAAACAACCCCTCACTTTTTTCAACCCTCCCCTCACATGGAATGAGGAAGTTGGATAAGGTGTTAAGAAAGCTAAAGGGGTTAAGGGATCTACTCCTGGCAGCAAAGGGGTTCTTCTTACTAACCCTTTTTGCTTTGCTGGTGGTGAGGAGGGGAGGAACTGCAGGTAAAAAAAATTAACTCTTTCCCTTACCCCTTTTTATGTTCCCCTCATCCCCACGTGTGGGTATAGGTAAAAAAAAAAAAAAACATTCGTATGAAAGGATTGGGGTGAAGATGAAGCGTGTAAACAAACACATTTGTTTAATTGCGTCACTTTTCGATTCATCTGCTTTTAGTTCCTCGTTGCTTCATCAGTGATGGGTTACGCAATAGGACAGTTTTTATAACCTTTACGATAAAGTTTTTTTTAGAGAACAGAAAGTTAAATGGAAAATTGATAAAGTTTGATGATAATTCAGTTTGTTTAATTAAATGAGAAAAAAAATTAATCCTGGTTTTGTTGTTTTTCTAAAAATAGGCTCCAGATTTCTTTTTTTTTTGTTTTTTTTTTTTTTTTTTTTTTTTTTTTTTGGTTAAAGTTTACTTAATAGAGAAATGCCAAAACAGTTTGTTTTGGTTTCATTTTGATTATTTTTCTATTCAAAAATTAATATATCCTGTTTATCTCAATTTTGTACAAAACAACCAAATTAGTCATTTATTTTATATTATATCAACATTTTTCATCTTTAAATTATATTTATATTGTTGTTATTTTTACTGAATTTCATAAAATCAACAATAAAATCATATATTTGTACAAAACCTGAGGGCCCACTTATTTTGAATTGTAAAATCAAAATATTATTTCTATAACTTAAAAACACGTTATAAATTGACCAACTTTGAGCACCTGATTCAAAACTTGAATTTCATTGCCTTATTCATATTTTCCATGAAATATAAACTTTAAACTCAGCTAATATCATTTTTTCCACATTTCCACACATCTCTCGTGTCCCATTACCAGAAAATAAATACTAAAAAAAAAAAACAATTCATCAAATTCTTCACACAAAAAATCATTCCTAATGATTTATTTAAAAAAAAAACAATTCATCCATTTGTATCCATATTTACTAACTGTAAGTTGTAGGCCACAAATTATTTTTTTTAACGTTATCTTTAACAAACAAATATCATTTACCGTCAAAAATAAATAATTCTTGAAAAGTTTGCATTTCTTCGATAAAGTGTAAACTAATTTTCTCTAAAATTATTTACAAAATTTAAATAAAAATCTATAAAACCTGGCTGATCGTGCCAGAAGTCATACACTCAAATTTGTTCAAATTATTACCCATTTAATTACCATATAATTCAGCTGGAAAAACATAAAAAACAATCGTTTTCTGTTTCTATTAGGTACCCTAAAAAAAATCCCTACTTTAGCATAAAATTAGAGCCATTTTAACAGACCACCCTGTCGACTTCACGTTCCATCTCTCACTTTAACTCCCGCTTTATTTGTCACAAACACCGCAGCTGTTGGTGGTTTAAATTCCGATAAGACGACAGTCACTATTTTCGAGTCTTCCTAATCAGGTTTGTAACAAATACTAATAAACTTGCAACACTTGCACACAAAAAAAATAACACTCTATATATTCACTTCCATTTTATCCCAAAACCCACCCTAAAAAAAAAATGGCTTTTTACTCGATTTGACCCGAGACCGAACGAGAAAAATTTGCATAAGAATGAAGTGATTTGGTACTCTGATTAGGTTTTTTGCTGCGAGGGACATGGTTGACGTTGCGCCTGCGAAATTAAAAAAGTCATTACACTCCCCCATGTTCTCTTCACTCCCAAACCATCACCTTCTTGTTCCCTCCAAGTAACCTTGTATCCATTTCCTAGATCATTTCATTCCAAACCAATTTTGAAAAAAACGTGGCCAATTAAAAACAAAACAACAAAATATAAACCACGTGTTACAACTGAATGTTGTGTATGACATCACAACATCCGAAATTGAGAATATTTTTTCAAATAATAACAAATTACGGATAGTAAATAAAAAGAAGGGATCGTGAGTGGAGCCATCACGTCTTGACAAGTGTCGAATCCGTCGCCTTTCCGATGCCAAAATGGCGAAAACATCGCGAAAAGCTACGACGTGTTTGGCCAATCCCGCCTCCCTGCACACTACCCCGTGAAGCGGGGATTGTTCGACTGTAATACCCCGATGAAAACCCGAATTGAATATGTGAAACGGATCTCGTTTTCATCGGTTTGGTCATTTGGTGGAGGACACGAGAAATTTGGCGCGGCGAAACTGACGCCACATGCCGTGGTGGAGATGCTCGTTACGCGGCAAAATGAAAGTCAACGATGGCGCATTTTGCACTTACCCGAACGATGCGAATCGACGATTCTCGATAGCTGCTTCCGTCAACTGTTGACGATGCGAATATCACGCCATATCCACGCGCCAATGGCCGTGGCAATAAGATGACGTGAACAAGTGAGCAAACGAAGAGTAAAAGAAAAGAAATGAGGCAAAGCTCACGCGTACCAATGTCACTTACTACTACTCGAGCACGGTTTGTTGTGCTTTTTTATGACTGGCATGTTTCCAAATACGGTTAATGACATCAACTAGGACGCCATCTATGAACGAATCGAATAAGCGGAACGGATCGATGGTTATGACGTTTAAATGACGCAGTTTTGTGAAAAATGCAGTTTGGGTTTTTGATATTAGAGGGCGGTTATGTACAAGACAAAGTAGTTACAGTAGATATGCTGTAATCAGATTCTTTATCTAATGTAAATGGCATCAATTACTCTAGTTACATGCACACGCTTTTCTGGAAAATGACGTCATTATTTCTCAAGTGGAAAAGTAAAAAATGGAGTATTCTCTCTAGTTTCCACTTTTCCACTTGATAAATGATGACGTCATTTTCCAGAAAAGCGTGTTCTTGAAAACTTAGAGGGCGCACACCTGCACAAACCAACAACAAACATCCATACACCCACACCACCAAACAAACAACCAAACCTTCACTCTATACACACACAAACACACAACAACACCGAACAACAACCAACTAGCCCTTCGCAACCAGCACACAAACCCAACCAGCACCGAAACCACAACTGCAACAACAAGAAAAAAACAACACCCAAACAACAAAACTAACAAAAGGCAAGAGCTCAGGAAGGTGTGAACTCGGTTTTGTCTTGCTGCTTACTTGGTGGTGTTTTTTGATCTGACCACCTTGGATGGCCAGCTTACTTGACAGGTCCTGCAGCTGAGCTGTCTTTGGGATGATTAATATTTACTTTGAAAATAAAATTTAATAATTTTAAATTTTTTATTTAGAAGAATATTAAATTTTTGTAAAATCTTAGCTTTTGGTCGACACGCAACCATTCGGTCGATACCCCAAATGGCCGGACGGCCAAATGGTCGGACGGCCAAATGGCCAACCAACCAAATGGCCAACCAACCAAATTGCCAACAAAACCAAATTGCCAACAAAACCAAATGGCCAACCAACCAAATGGCCGGACAACCAAAGGGGGGGCCGCATCACGCATTTGGTCAACACGCAAATGGTCGACATTTTCACAAAACGTGCATGCGGTCGACACCCAACACATGGTCGACTTGCCATTGCGCGCATTTGGTCGACACTCACTTGGTTGACATGCAAATAGTAGACAAGCAAATGGTCGACACTCACTTGGTTGACATGCAAATAGTCGACAAGCAAATGGTCGGCACAATTGATTGTTTTATTTGGAACAATAAAATTTTGAATCACATATTATAATTATTATTTATTTGTTTTATTTATCATGCAAAAAAATTAAAATCAAATTTAAAAAAATGAAAATTTCAGTTGGAAATAAAAATTTATGCATTTTTACTTTACGAGCATCAGAGAGCCATAGGAGCCACTAACTGAAGCGACCAGGAATAGTTTTTCATTTTCTCTCTTTGACTCTTGCCAGAACATTTTAAAGAATCGTTTTAGCAATATGTGGGGTGTTTTCTTGGCCGGTTTGCAGCGGATCTTCGGTTTCCGCAGTTGTGCTGCTTTTGGAATGATGATTACTTGTATACCGTAAAACCCGTCTTCCCCCCCGAACATAACGCCATGGCGTTATATTCGAAAATAATTTTTAAATTGAAGTTTTGATCATCGATCATTATATCGAAAATTCGAACACAACAGCATTTCGAATAATACGCCATTCGAACATAACACTATGTATTCGAATAAATAACACACACAAAAAAAATTATTTGTTGCATTTTATTTTATTTTTTATTTTTAATTTCTTATTTTTTTTGTTCATTTTTTAAATTTTTTTAACAAAAATGGTTTAAAAAAATTAAAAAATGATTATACTACTCCATTTCCTACATTAAAACGCCTGGCGCTCTATTTCAACACAATGCCATGGCGTTATGTTCGGAAGAAGACTGTAGCACCCATGGGCTTATAGCCGCATGAGCCCACGTGCATATTTAATCTCAGGACTAAAAATCGGCCTACTTGACTTTTTTTGGAAGTCAAAAATGACGGTTTTCTTTTTTCGATAATATATTAATAAGCCCGTGGGTGCAAACGCGGAGTTTTACGGTATGTATTGTGTATTTAGTTTTTTTCCATCATTTAATCAATAATCAGTCATATCGCGTATAAATCGTTTTTGTAACTTATTTACTGTATTCTTTAAATATACTAAGGTTTTCGACCATAGTCATTATCATTTGCGTCAATAAATATTTATCTTTATTTTATGAAACACGCATACTATTTATTGCGTGTTTAGGACAAAATTAATTTGTTCTTCTGATAAATTACTTTAACGGTATATGTTTATTACATTTTGCTTTAAGTGACCTGATAATATTTTTTTTATTTTTTCGTGATAAAAAGCAACCACTTTGAATAAATCGTTAGAGCTTTTTTAATGCATAGCTGATGTGACCCGAAGTCAACCAACATTGGAGATTTTTACAGCCAACGCTTATCTAGACATGTAGGTAGAGGCAGCTTTCTATTACTCTTTCTGCTTTCTTAATTCAGTTTTTGTTTTATTTTAATCTATTTGTGTGTCTGTTTTGGTAACTAATAATGTTTGAAGAATATAGATTATCATGATATTATTATTGACATTACTATGTACAATATTTGCTGGTTGTATTGTCCGAACTTTTGGTAAGTCTGAAAACAAACACTACATCTTCTTCACTGACGGTATTTGAAATGGTCCTACGTGTTTTAGGAGCGTTTATTCCCGCATCAACTCAACATGTCATTTTCAATAGAACAAATCAATGTGCTGGATATAATTTTGAAGAAGTGAGCACATTTTTACAGCAATATCTGTATCACATGCATTGCAGAGAAAGCATCATTCTGACTGACAGCAAGTGCAATTTCAGTAAAATACTATCACAAAATGGACAAAATTCAATGATCTCTGTTGTTCCATTACAAAATTTCAATATTTTTAACATCCTAAAAAACAAGCAGAAAGTAATGCACTTATTCGGTAGTGTAAAATGTTTTATATCTCTTTGTGATGACATTATAACAGATAACTTATTTTCTTTGGTAAGTAAAATAATGATCGGAAAAAACATGGCAGAATTATTGTCTGTAATTCATTTAATATAATTTAGGTAGCAAAATATAATTGGTTATTTAGACCTTATTCGTGGACATTTTTCACAACTATCAACCAATTAAGTTACATTTTACCTTTCAATAGTCGAATTTTAATTGTCACAAAAAAAGTACGATAGGAAATAACAAAATTTCTAATAACATGATATATTAGACCGTTTGTCAGTAGAATGATGGAATGCAGTTATCAGAAGTCTATTCCGTGAGCCAAAATTCAAGAAATAGAATTATTCATACAGGAGAATGGAATAAATTTTCTGCAAATATTACGAAATTGTTTACTCGAAGGTTAATAGATAATCATGTCGTTAAAATAGCAGCAATAAAGGTACCACTTTTTACAATAACAAGTTTTTTTAAGTAAATTTTTATGCAATTTTAGTTTCCACCAATAATGGAATTGACCACTGATCAAAAAGTTGTCAAATTCAGTGGTTACTATCAAGAATTTTCAGAAATATTATTTCGTTTGCTAAATGCAAGGTATGTATTGTAATTAACATTCCTACTACAACATCAACTGATGATCAATTGATATTGCGTGACACTATTCTATAATTTTAGTTTTGAAATTGTTGTACCTGAAGACAATCAATTTGGTTCAAAGAACCCCATAACAGGCGTGTGGTCAGGTATGTACGGACATGTACATCGCAATGTAAGTTAAGTACATAACTGTAAACTAGTTTATAATTTTTAACTTTTTCTTATATAAATTCATATTGTGCAGTTAGCTGATATAGTAGCAGCAGCTAAACCAACATTATCAAGATTTCAAGTGGCAGATTCATCACCCAGTCTTTATTCCAGTCGATTCAAACTATTATATAGAGTTACTAAACAAAGACTTTGGAATTACAAATTTTATAGTGAACCATTTAGTTACAAAACGTGGTTGTGCATTGCTGCAGTTAACATTTTTCTACAATTGTTTTTGAATTTTAATATACCAAATCTACAATCTAACCCACGCATTAGATTACCTAATCATGAACCAAAAATAGACATATCAATCATATGGCCAGTAGTAATGCTAGAAGGTGAAGTTATGCAGTATATGTGTGTGACAGCAAAACTTTATTTTATTTATTTATTTTTTATCTTATTTCAGGTATGACTGTCTCAAACTGCTCGGCATCTAAAAAATTGTTATTGTTACCTATTTATTATTTTGTTTGGTTACGTATGTAACGTACGCTACATTTGTTACATCAAAATTATCGAGTCCAACTCTAAAAAAACCATTTCAAAGTCTTGAAGAATTAGTTAGCAATCAATATATTCCTAGTGTTGTAAATGGAACTAATTTTCACGAAGAATTTGGAGTTGGTTTGAATTTTTGCAGTGAAATGATAAACCATTTATATTTTTATATTCCGAAAAGCAAGCCGAAACTGGTCCGATGAAGAATGCTTGGCACGTGATGCAGCAGCAGAGAACTGTCGCATTTGTTCGAGATAACAAACATGGAATTGAAAATGCATTTAAATACAAAGTTGGATTTCTCACTTCAGTTCGAGATTCTCTTCCTTATATAAAAGGCAACTGCAGTTTTGATTTCGCACCGGAGTTAACGAGTGTTTTCCATTCGCATATGGAATTTCGGAAAGAGTTTCCCTACAAAAAACAATTCAATTTGATGTAGGTTGATTTAACCACGAAACTATATAAAGTGTGATAAGTTAGTCTGTTTTGTTTATTTAGAATGCTGCAGATGCGTGGAGTAGGATTTTTAAAGAAAATTAATGATAGATATCTTGTTCCAGAATGGAAGCCATGTGTACAAGAATTAAAAATTAAACCAGTTAGTATGTACCAAATAATTGGTCCAGTTGTGGTTTTCTATACTGGATTATTTGTTGCACTTCTAATTGCAGTTTGTGAATATATATGTATGTGCTGTTTGTCAACTTAGTACTTTTCCGAGTCAATAAAATATATAATACGATCTCTAGAATTTTACAATTGAAATCAGAATGAGTTTATTAACTTCTGCTAAAATAAAGTAAACATCTCTTAATTTATAACGCCAGAAGTACGCCAGAAGTAAATAATGATAAACTGAGTAGGCAATTAAAAAATCAAACACAAATATCAAGGTGGATAAAGATTCATATTCAAACAATTTTTAGATTATGTAGTTTTAAATATAACTGAAAAAGAGAAACAGACAAAATTCATGAAAACTGATATGCGCTTAAACTTAGCACAAAAAACCCGTAACAGTCATACCGGTGTACATCAACTTTGTACTTTATTGAGTGAATAAAAGACAAAGCAAAATGGAATAAAACAATTAGTTTAATTAACACATCATTCCAAACATACATAGAATAGAAGAAACAATAATCACCGAGCATTAGAACCCATGAGCATTAAAACAAGACATAAACAAATCATCAATCCTTTTCTTTATTCGCCAGAAATTGTCAAAATGTCGCTCTTGGGTGCTAATACCCAGTAATACCATATATTTCAATGTTACACATCAACAATTTTTATCTATTATACATTCAATCATAATTCTATTAAACAATAAAAATTTCTCATCAATTAAATTCAGCATCGTCCCAACCGCTAGCCTCCTGCAATAAATAAATGTTACATTAAATCAACGTAAAATGTTGTTTTTTAAGATTTTATTCACCTCCATTAACGCATCAGTCATGTTGAGTGAAGATCCCACTTTACCAGGCAAATCTTCAGTTAAAATATGTTTAGCAAGCATAATTTTCGGTTCCATATCGGAGAAGAAATCATTTTGACTACTCGAATCTGTCTTAGAAACTTCAATAGCCATTATATCAAACTCCTCGCCCAATCCTGTCGTCAGTTTCTTAAGTCCAGAACTGCTGGATTTTGATGTACTTTCAATACTGTTGCTCAAAACCAATGTTGTTGGTGATGTTACTTGTGGCGGAGAAGTTTGTTCAACCTGTTTAATTATCGGTTCGTTTGTTTCACCGTCCCAATCGGACCAGTCTTCTTCGTTCATGGATTCTACGCCGTCAGGAGAACTTCTTTCTAATACGTGTTCAGTATCTTGTGGAGCATCTTTGTACGTATTGTGATCTTGCGGTAACTGGTTTCCTTTATCTTTTGGTTTGTGTTGAAGCGATGATATTTTCCTGTACAAATAAATTTCTATTTAAATCATTATTTATTTTTATTTTTTTGAGGGATTTAAAATTACCTTTCTTCGCTGATTAGATTTGGGTAATATGAATTAGTTGCATGATTAGCACTAAATTGCTTGTTGTTTTTTTCATTGTTATTATTTGTTATATTTGGAATGGCTTCATTGAATAATTTTTGTCGGCATCCACCAACAACTACTTGAGCGCCTAAAATTGAAACTAGTTTGGCTAGTGCTTCTAATGTTTGCGAGACCATTTCATCATTTGTATCACGAATTCCAATGAGAATCTAAAAAATATATAAATTCTTTATTAAAAATTTGAACAAAATGTCAAACTTTGAAGAAAAAACATAACTCTGAGAAAAAAAACGACAAATTTTGTAGGATTAGCGTCACATACCATAAGGAAACATGTTTAGAAAAGCATAATAATTCAAAATAATAATAAGAGTATACAAAGAGTGAGAAAATTTACTGGCATTTACTGAATAAATGAATTATATTATACAACATACAACATACAACATATTTATATTTATTAACGCTTTTCGTCCCATTTAGAATCAAAACAAAACTTCACCAACTCATTTTAGAGACAGGCTGCCTTGGCACCAGATGTTCAAAACTGAACGTTATAAACACGCACGTAAATTTATGGTTAAATATCTTGATAATACTTACTTCTGGAAGAATTGTTGCTGTTAATTCATCCTTTGTAAAAAGATCAACATAATGAGAGAATGATTTGAGTAAAATCAATCTGATATGATGACTACGAACACAAAATATGCGCAGTAACTGTGGAATTATATATTTTCGAAATATTTCTGGTGGAAATAATCCTTCGTCGGTTTTGGGATTGGCATCTTAAAATGTAAAAAATATTTTAAATTAATTTAATTTTAATTTTTTAATGTCTAACCTATTTTTTGAGGTTTTAATACGTATGGTAGAAAACATTCAGCTGCTGTAGAGTCCATAAATACAAAACGACATAATAAAAGTGTGGATAGATGATGCGCTATTAATTCACGATGCAGTTTTTTCAGACGTGACACGAGAGATCTACAAAAAATGCATAAAAATTAAGATAGATATGATTGGTGACTAAAAATTTAAAAATTCCACTTTTCAGACTAAAAAAATTATATACTTTCTCAAATACTCTTCTTCTACTACATATTTACCTAAAAAACTGTGATTTCTCAGTTTCTGATTTCAAGACTAGATTTTGCAGGAATAATCTCATATCCAAAAAGTCATTTCTGCAAGAACAAAAGCTTTAGTAATAAAAACATCACAGTGCTAAAATTAACTAACTTAAAAATTAAATCATTTTTTAGTTCTGCACAAGTAGGTCTTTGATTAGTGCTCAAGCATTCAACTTCTAGTCTTGTTAGAAATTCCATACCCCCTGTGATTGTGGCTATTAAAGCAAAAAAAAATTAACAAAAAATTACATATATATTGATTCTTAATAAATCAATCTTACATAGTTCTTCATGGCCTGCCAATAAATGCAATGCGAATTCACCGAACGAAAAAACATCATCATAATGAACACCATTCTAAAATTAAAAGAAAATAAACAAAAACTAACTATAATATTTTTCATTTAATTTAATAATTACCTTGGAAACTTCAACATTATTTAATGTTTGCATTTTTTCAAATCCTGCTAATTTCCAACTGCCATCTGCGCACACAAACACAGACGACGTGCACATGTTTTGATGACTCATCCCACACTGAAACCCGAAATTTACAACAAAAAAAATTACAACAAATTAGCAAATTTAAATTCTTAATTCTTTACCGTAACATGAATGAATGCCAATGCTTGCAGAACATTATAAATTCCAGCAACTTTTTCCACAATTGACAATTTATCTTCGCTCAAAAGGATTTCCAATGGTGTCACTTGTTCGGTGATCAAATGTAAATGATTATACTTTCTGTGGCTGTGTAAATGTTTAACTATACACGGATGCCGCAATGTGCGTAAGTACTATTTAAACAAAAAATAAATATGAAATGTATGCAACACAACAAAACGCAAATTTTTTCAATCTTGCTACTCACTTTGGTCAGTGTTTCTAAATTTTCCCTTTTTTCATTTAATTGTTTTGACTCAAATAAAGAAATGCGTGTTCCATCAGTGTGTATGCCGTCTTTTAGGATCCACATATCAGTCTCGTATATTACTATTGGGTCTCCTTGCCAGTCAGTGTTTTGATCGGTACTTTGATCAGCGCCCATTTTTTTCATTTATTTGATTTTTAATTGGCTGTTAATAAAAGGTGAAATATTATTAAACTGATACTTGGAATTTTGGCTGTAACGTGCCGTACGCTATATATTTAACTATTATTTTAAAAAAAGGTTCTCGTTCCGGATATTTGCTTCCAATCTGCTCATCTTGCTGATTTTATGAATAGACTTTCGATTAATTCCTGCCCGTGTCCGCCCATCATGTTATTGATAACATCGTGAGTTGGATAATTCTATCACAGATGGCGCCGTAAAAATGTTTTTAAAGGGGAAAACTAATTTAGAGGAAAGTGTTAATAATATTTCTGTAAGAAACTGACATTTTATATGTTTATATATTGTGTTTATACTTCATTTGCAGAAAATAAATTTTCAACTTGAATTATTAAAAGTTTGTATTGTAAAAAAAATTTCTGTCATTTACAAGCTTCCGTAGGTTAGAGGTATCAATCAATGGGTATCAATCGAGAGTATCAATCGTGTCGGTTTTATTACTTTTTTCTCCCAGGTGGGAAACCCACATTTAAAATAGAAAATAAAAACTCGTTTAAAATGTAAACAAAATCATGCCTGTTGATTGTTAAATGGAAGTTTATTTATCGTATAATGAACCGGTTGCACGACTCCATTTTATTAGATAATCGCAGGTCTCCCGCCTTCTGTCACGCAGTCGCACAAGCATAGACAGAAATCGGCGGCGGCATTAGAAAATAAGCCTATCCTTGGTTACGTTTCCCCAGAAACAACATCACTTATCGCGATCTTTTTGTGAGTGTTTTTGCAAAATATTCTGAATTGAAGATTTCATCTACTTTTGCGCCATTACATATAATAATATCTCGTTTAATTTCTATCATTTTGCTGTAAACCTAAATGAAAAGAAATATCGCTACATGTCATCAAGTAATTGTTTGGTTTATATCTGCTACACATTCATGCAATTAAAATGCTTTAATAGTTAGTTGTGAACATTACTGTTGTTTAATTACTTTGTAGAACATATTACTAAGGTGTAAAACTATCGAAACGCTGAGTTGACAATTTTTTTTGTGTCAAAATAAACAATTAGGCTTAACCGTTAGCCACGTGGTAGTGTTTTTATTTATTTTTGGTCATACGATGTTTTAAGTGTTTTTGAACAAAGGATTACTTTTATTTGAATTTTATTTTTTTATTTTTTTAAAATTTTTTAGATCAGAAATCCTCATGTCAGCACTCGCAGAGGAGAATTCGAAGGCGGGTGATGGGGAGGATTTAAAACCTCCAATGTCGACACAACCGCTTGGTAGTAATAATTCCAATACAAATGCTACAAATACAGCTCAGTCAAATGCCAATAGATTGGTATTGAAAATTGTATATTGTTTCATACATAATTTTATTTTAATGTGAATTTTTTCCTTGCAGAAACCAAATTATACACTGAAATTTACATTAGCTGGACACACCAAAGCAGTTTCGTCAGTTAAATTCAGTCCAAATGGTGAATGGTTGGCAAGTTCAGGTACATAATATATTTAAAAATAATTATTTCCAGAAATAAAATAAGTAAGAAAATTACTTTACAGCTGCGGACAAGTTTATAAAAATCTGGGGTGCATATGATGGGAAATTTGAGAAGACAATTGCTGGTCATAAATTGGTAAGTGGTGGAGTAATTGCTTGGGTCTATTTTGTATTGTAATTTAATTTCTTTTGTCCTTCTCTTCATCAGGGGATATCTGATGTGGCATGGTCTAGTGACAGTCGATTATTAGTCAGTGCGTCCGACGATAAAACACTAAAAATTTGGGAGTTAAGTTCCGGACGATGTCTAAAAACGTTAAAAGGGCACAGCAATTATGTATTTTGCTGCAACTTTAATCCACAGTCTAATTTAATTGTGTCTGGCTCCGTAAGAATAACATTTCATAACAGTTTGATCCAAAATTTATCCGAATTATTTTAGTTTGATGAAAGTGTTCGAATATGGGACGTCAAAACTGGAAAATGTTTGAAAACACTTCCTGCGCATTCAGATCCTGTTTCAGCCGTACACTTTAACCGAGATGGATCGCTCATAGTTTCGAGCAGTTATGACGGTTTATGGTAAACATAGAAATTTTTTATCCGTAAAGTTTCTACTAACGATTATTTTTGTAGTCGGATTTGGGATACGGCATCGGGACAGTGCTTGAAAACGCTTATAGATGACGATAACCCGCCTGTTTCATTTGTCAAATTCTCGCCGAACGGAAAATACATTTTAGCGGCAACGCTGGACAAGTAAATACAAATAAATATTTATTAAATTATTAATTTTAATATTATCAAATCCTTGCAGCACTCTGAAACTTTGGGATTACAGTAAAGGCAAATGTTTAAAAACTTATACCGGTCATAAAAATGAAAAATATTGCATTTTTGCTAACTTTTCTGTCACTGGCGGCAAAGTATAATGTCAGAAGTATTTTCGTGAAGTTATTTTAACTATTTATTATTTTTAGTGGATTGTATCAGGCTCGGAAGATAATATGGTGTACATCTGGAACTTACAGACAAAAGAAATCGTTCAGAAATTGCAGGGGCATACAGGTGAGTTTGAAGTTGTCCTTGGGGTTAAATGAAAATTAAATTCTGTTTGTTTTACAGATGTTGTGCTATGTACAGCTTGCCATCCGACCGAAAACATCATTGCATCAGCAGCACTGGAAAATGATAAAACCATCAAACTGTGGCGTAGCGACACTTAACTTCCAGACATAATTAAGTTAAATAATAATTGACTTATGTTGATCAAATCTTTAATTTAAACATCGAACTTTGGCGTTTGGGGTGTGAAGTGTTACTACAATAGCTTAAAACAAGTAATTTTAATTTGAGGTTACTATACTGGATGTCATGTAACTTGGTTTTGTATTTCTTAACACTTTTGTTTGGAAAATGGAAAGATTTTCCTCCCCACTTGTACTGTTTTCTTTGTATGAGTTCAGATGTAATTTTTTATTTATATCATTTGTAATTTTCTTTCGCACAATGAAGAATCGTTTTTAAATAGTATTTCGAATTTCTTTACTATTTTTATTGATTTTTTTGGAAATTGCTCACTTACAACTGGGAAATAAGTTAGAACCTTTTTGGTCTTCGTTACACATTTAATTGAAAGTGGTATAAATATTGGCACGTTGAAATAGAAACTAAAATTCCTGACAAATCTATTGTCAAACTTAAATTAAACATTCACCCGACTGTAAATTTGTAGTTTTCATTAGTAAATAGTATACAACATACCTTAGTACTATCTGTTAAGTTTATAGTAGTTTGTTTCACTTTATGGTGACGCAAAAACGATTTCCATTCTTTTTAAAACTCAAAAAGGAAGAAAAGATTTAAATGCATATCGTGGCATAAGTAATTAATATTACTGCAAAAAAATTTCAACAAAATATACCTTAATTTCACAAATTAGAAAAATAAGGTGAAAAAAGTAAAATTCAAAGTAAAACCTAACACTCAAAACGAAAAATACAACAACATTGCAATTATTACATGATAATAATGCCC
The DNA here is from genome assembly GCA_000239455.1 of Strigamia maritima. NCBI lineage: Eukaryota > Metazoa > Arthropoda > Chilopoda > Geophilomorpha > Linotaeniidae > Strigamia > Strigamia maritima. The sequence goes on along the minus strand of JH431327.1, from coordinate 86,841 downwards.
AAAAAACCTAACTATTCAATAATAGTTAATTATAAAAATCTTATAGTTGAATCAACTGAAATCACAATTTATCTATTCGATAAAAAAATCAAAATGAACAAAAAAAATTGCACAAAAAAAATAATAAACGAAGCTGACTACTTTTCTAGATTAAGTATCAATTTAAAAGAAAGAAAGAAAGCCCATTTGTGCAATTAATGCGGTCGACTTCGACTGCCGGCAGTATCAGAATGGTGTCGTTGTCTCTTGAATCCGTTTCTGTTGGGTCTGAGCAACTCTTGAATGTGTTGTACAATCAGATCAATGGCCACTAAGAGATAAAGACGAATAAAGTTGAAGGAAAAGGCAATAGGAATGTGAAGAAGTTTTGTTTATGATAAATAAAGGCGGGAAAATAAAAGAAAAAAAATTATATAAATAGTAAAGATTGATGTTATCGTCCAACCATTGTTGTTTCTGACCACGAGTTGCAACGATGTCGACACGATATCCCATTTCGAGCCCATTTTAGTAGTTCTCCTATGTGGTGCACAATCAGGTTTATTGCCACTGCAACATATAAAAGCGTCAAACAAAAACAAAAAGTGAGCTGAGGTGAGCAAGCAGGTAAAATGGATGCAATTAGGTTTTTAAGTAAACAAACAAGAACAAATTTTTGAAAAAAAAATTAATATAAAATCAAATTCAATTGTGATTTACATTTGTACATTTGTACATATCAAAATTAGTCGATTTGTAGAGCTATTAATGTTGCAAACCGTTAATTTTCACTTGTACGGAATACATACATTAAAATATGATGTTGTCAATGCAATTGATTTCATCAAAATGTGTCAGCGACAATTTTCTACACTAATTTACTAATAAAAAGCATGCAAAATTTAACAAAAACAAGCAATAATTAACTTGCTCAATTCAATAAGAATGATTTCCAATAAATAAAAAAAAATTAAAATTAAAAAACAACTACATTTGTTTTCTACAGGGAGTAATTACATTGCTAGCATAAATTAGCAGCAGCAACTACTTTTCTTCGAAATATATTTTTTCTTTCAAAATGGACTCGATTACCCAACAACCGGTCGACAGAATCCCTGCCAAGTTTTTTAAACACACCAACCAAATTTCTCACCATGATTATCAGCTCCTCGAGGAATGATAACGTCCGCGTATTTCTTCGTCTGTATAAAAATAATAAAAGAATTTTTTATACATTATTTTAAATTAATTGATCAATTTTAGAAAACCAAATTACTGGAAGGCAAAATTCTTCAAATGCTGGCTTAACAAATGTTGTGTACTGCGTCAAAATCTGCTCCAGATCGCGTCCTCTTTCTCGAGTGTCGCGCAAAACTATTAAAACAAAACGAATTAAACATACAATTTTGTTTGTGGCTAATGCCAAACGTAAAAATAAGAATAAAAAAGACTGATTTTCGGCTAAAAATAGAAGTTTGAAAGCAAAACTCAAATTTTTAAAGAAAAAAAATTGAATTTTGCTTGTAAAAATTAAATTTTGTAATACAAATTATAAATTAATTCTCCATGTTATCTACTGTGATATCAATATAAAATATATCACTGAATATAATTTGTAGAAATTGAATTAGATAACTAACCAGTCGTGTTTACTTAATACTGTATTTCATAAATTACAGATAACGAAATATTGACGACTCGAAAAGTAAACAATTTTATCTTAAAACAGGAAATTCTCAAAACATTTATATTTACCTCGTCTGGATAAACGAGTATCCGAATCAGTATCAACAAACAACTTCATATGAAACATGTCTCGAATTTCCGGAAAATAAAATACTAAAATCCCTTCAAATAGAACCACATCAGCTGGATAAATTGTCAACGTTTCATCTTTTTTTCTATTAACAAGAAAAAATAAATTCTAATCTTTAATTTTTACAAAATTAATCATTCATTCACCTGGAATTGGTTTTGAAATCGTGTACAGGAATGGTGACTTCCTTTTCACTCAAGATATCTTGCATTGATTTCTTCATTAGATCTTCGTCAAATGCAACTAAAATTTTTTTTTAAAAAAATTCAAAAAAAATTCAATAATTTTAGAAATTTTACTTGGATGATCGAAATTATATTGTCCACGATTAGCCTTCAGCATATCATCGGTTGATAATTCCTTATAAAAACTATCTTGACTGATGCAAACAACTTGTCGTTGACGATGATCCACCGAATCTTGACCTAGTTTTTCCATAATTCGTTGACATACTGTGGACTAAAAAATGTTAAATTATTATTAAAAATAAAACAACAACAAAATATTAAATTTTGAAATAGATTTAATAAATAAATAATGATGCAAACGATGCAAATGTCCGAGACTCTGCGCAATGACAAATTAAAGCACATGGCGCCATTAAGACTTTTGTTTCTTAAAATTTAATTTACCGTTAAATTTTCTTATAAATCAACATACTTTTCCTGATGCTGTTCCGCCAGCAACGCCAATTAGAAACGGTCCTCGGCTCTCGATTCCGTTGAAATGCTTAGTCGACATTTATTAAGTTTGTTACAACCTGGTTCTTATGCTACGTTTCACCTCGCATTACACCATGCGCCATTGAGGTTGCATGACATCATAGTTAAGTCGATGACGAGTTACTCAGCAAATAACGTTTTTATTTTTATTTTAATATTCATAACAAAATAGTGTATTAAAAACTTTTTTTCAAACAAAAAAATAGTACCGTAATTTCAAATTTTACATTAATTTTTTTTTTTTTTTAGATTAAAGTTAAAAATCAATTATTTTTTATCCTAATAAAGTTGGTGTTCTTATAAAATTAAATTGCGAAATGTGAAAAAAAACCTTACCTTTTCTTGGAGTTGCGTTGTGCGTTGGGTGCGTCCTGAGTTGAAGTATCCATGTATTTAGTTTTAATTTTATCATTTTTGAAATAAGTTTCATTAATAGATGTTCATGAAATAAGTAAAACATAATTTTTGTGATGATAAGCTGATTTTGGGCCCACTGAAAAGTGGGAGACGAACTGATTTCTTGCTGATCACAATACAAGAAATCGCAACCGAAACTATGCCGCTCAAAGTTCAATAACGCCTAAGCTTTACCATTTGCGCATGCGTAAAGTTTATTTTCTGCAAACAACGCAGTACATTATTTTAAAAATGGGTAAATTCCTATTTTATTATTTTCAATTTTTCTATTTGTAAACTATATTTTTATACCACAACCATCATCTCGACTCGTTGACAGGTTGACACTTCAACCAATCAACCAAAGCCCTCGACGTGATAGTATGCAGTGGTGAAAAAAGAAAATCATTAGTGTATTGGCGCGCCATTTGAAACATTGAAATTTAAATGGCACAAAATCAATGTATTTTTAATTAAATAAAATAAAGTAACTAAAAGTACAAACATGCTGTGTTGTCTTCAAAATCCGAGTTTTGCAGACTTTTGCGTGTGCCTTAGTAACTCAAGATGACAAATTGTTTTTATTTTCCGAGGACGTCTCGGAGCTCCCAAAAGTTTTGAAAAAGCTTTACGCTTCCCTGCAACACACCGTGAGATTCAAATGAGCACAGGAAGAGGGACGGATCAAAGCAGCCTGAAGCTTATTTCATATTTTAACTACCCTAGTCCATCAGCAGAATAAAATGAATAACCTACACTCTTATAATCACTAGTTCTTAAATTCTTTGTGCTTGTGATATAATACATATACCTACTTAAAATAATACAGAATTAATATACTTCCTCAAAAAAAAACATTATAGGAAAAGTATTTTTTTGCACAATTTGACAAAATTCTGGCTAGTAAATAAGATCACTTGACCCAATAGGTTCATATAAATAAAGAATCATGTCGTAAATACAACCATTTTATCCTACAAGATTAACCTATAAACAGAGGGCTCCACGATCGTGACGCACTCTGACAGCGTACTGCGTAACAGTGTCACATACATCCACGGTGATAAGGTCATTACGAAGTGATAGCTGAAATTGATAGTTTTTTGACTACGTAGGGACGCCTTTATTTTCGCTGATCCAATTAAGATGCCTCTTAGGAAATCGGCCCCGGATCTGGTTTCATTGTGTTTTAAAAAAATAGCTGTAGACTACGACAAAATTAGTAGTTCTTTAAAGGATCTTCCACATTGCCTTATTAATGCCGTGTTGATTCATCTCCAAGATGACATGTATCAACGAAGAAGAAAATTGAATCGTCGTTTGGATGTCAACATTTTTCTTAATTCTGGCACAAGAAAATTAGACCGTATTTATATGTTAAATCTGCCTTCAACAGGAGTTTTTGATAAAATTAACCAGATGTGTAAAAATCTCACACATTTAGACCTATACGTGGAAAATGAATACATAGGTCATTTTGATTATGAAGATATTCCGCCCCAATGTGTAGTTGTTTTGTTGCAACATTTACCACATATTCAATATCTTAATTTCGAGTCTTCCAGCTGGTGCACAGATCAAGTTGTAACTGCAATTGCTACAAATTGTTTACAGTTACAATATCTCAACTTAGGTTGCTGCCATAGGGTAACAGGTGCCGGACTTCTTTCATTATGCAACATGAAAATTGAATATTTGTACATTCGCAGCTCACTTGTGACACTAAATGACTGCTTAGTTGTTTTTCAAAATTTACCCTTTCTTAAAGTACTTAAATACAATTACTGGAGTAAATTGTTTCAACTCTTAAAACAAGAATTTTATTCTAATGGGAAAAAAATAATTTCTTTAAAAAAATTTCCAGCTTGTTGTTTAAAAGACGACGACGCGATCATTGCCACCCATATATTTCCAAATTTAAACACATTTCATGCTACCGGTAGTTATTCTGATGTAAGTTTTAATCTTCAGATTGTCTTAGCATTACGCAACACAACTAAGAAATTAATTAGTTTACACCTACGCGACGTCACACTCGTCAATATTAGACTTGTTGATATTTTTTGTCCCATGTTAGAGGACTTGTCATTGTGGTATTGTACTTATAATGACGAATCGCTTAATGAACGTTTACAAAATTGTATTCCATTCCGAAATTTACAGAAACTGGATCTATGTATTTTGGACCGTGCTCCCATCTCAGAATTACTTTTGCAAATCTCATTCAGCGGATGTAATATTGAAGAGTTAAGCTTATCCTATTGTCAAATATTTTCTGATAATCTAATTACACAACTAGTGGCACGAAATGCACTGCAAAAGCTTAAGAAATTAAAGCTGTGTAACTGTAATTCCATTTGTGCATCCTCAATTATAGAATTGCTAAATATCAAAAATCCTTTAAATAATGTCAGTATAGCGTTTTGTAAAAATATCAAATCCGAACGCAATCTAATTGAAGAATATATCAAAGAACGAAACTTGGCTCTCTATTTTACATGTTGTTGAATACTAATCCATTGCTGGATATTTAATTACCGTACAAGAATTTTGTGCATTTTAACTTTTATTAATTGTATATTCAGATTGAATTATTTTTATTTCTTCATCTCTTGTGGCAATCGCCAGTACGTATGTAACTGCTGCGACCTACTTAGAAGTTAAGATCGAACTGGACTACTGGTTCTAGACAAACGATGTGGTTGTAACTGTTAATCTCATAAACACATAACATAAACTCTCCCTAGAGTTTATGTACTTCTGATAGTACTTTAATTCTATAACTTTTTAATCTTTTCTCCTTGATTTATATTTAAATATACATGAAGTTATATACTTATTTCATAAATAAAGATTTAAAAAAAAAAATAGACACGTCAGATTCCTTTTATTGCATTACTGCAACATTATCAGCTCTTGGACAAATACTACCAACTACACTTTATTATTAAACAAACATTTTTTTTTAAATACAAAAAATTTAAATTTTAAAAACAATGGACGTTTTTGAAACTTATTAATCATCCAATACTTTATTTCAGGGTCCTCAATTTTATTCTGTACCTTTCTTTTTTTGATCTTTTTTGAATTCCTTCTTTACCTCTGAAAAGTACTAACAATAAAGTTATTTTTTCACTTTATTTATTAAATGTTTTGGTGCCGAACAGTATTTTCTTTTTTGTAGTCATATATTGTACGCTATAGCCAGGCATCTTAATTTCAGGACACTCATTTTAGTTCCTCAAGTTGAACAGAATATAGTGCAGACGTTATTTGAACAAAAGTTAATGAAAAACTAATTTTTATAATGTAAACAACTCGTTTTAAATTGCTTTTTAGAATTGAATGATTGCAGTGTCATTAAATCTCAGATTGACAAATTGACAGGTGCACATTAATATGCGAGTCATTAAATCTCGTTTTCCTTTTGCTAATACGTATTTTAGATACGGGCCATATAACATTGTAAACTAAGTTTTATAGAGGCACCTTATTCCGATTGGCTATGGTTAGATCGCTGCGTTATAATATTTAGTTAGCCTTCATTTAAAGTAAAAGATACATTTTAAAATAATAACTTTCTTGTTGTTGTGGTAACTGGATACGATTTTTATCAATAAAATTGTCTATTTTGGTATACAGTATTTAGAAACATTTACCGTACCAGTTGTTGTGCCGAACTAATTGTCGAATTGACTTTATTATGTTGAATATTTTGTTAATTAACTACGGTACGGTATCAAAACATAATCAAAAAATTAAATACAAAATAACATAAAGATTTACAATATTATGCTATTTTATCTTCTTCCAGAAACTCGCATTAACTGACAATATTTTTACTGGATCAAATTCCAATTTGAATGAATCCATAGCTTCTAGTTCTTCGGATGGTACCGATACTTTACGATCATTCTATTTATATGTATATGTAATTAGATTGTGCTTAAAAATAATTAATTTTATACTTACAAATTCTATTAGTTTCACTAAATTACTTCTCTGGCCGATATCAGACATTGAATTCATATGATTATCGTTTGACTCGATGAACACAACTAAAGTGTTTACCGATAAATTAGTTACTACTTCTTCAAGAACCTTTATCGCATGTTTAACGTCACTTGTACAGCTCAAGAAATTAATTGAAAAAACCTATCCCCTGTGTGCCTTGACGACTTCATCTATCATAGACTTCGTTATCACAGTCTAAAATAAAATTCAAAAAAATAAAAACAATAAATTAAACAACAATTAAATTATAGTACCGTAAGCATTGTATTATCTGGCGTAGGTTGCTTCGGCTCAATAATAAAAGTACCGGTATTTGATAGATTGTGAACATACAATTCATCAAATATTTTTTCTGCCAATTTGTAGATGTATTGAGCGTGAAAATATCTATTTGAAAAATTCGCTTCCATGGCTGGACCATGTTCATCCACTTGCTTAACGCAAAAATTCCATAGACTGAACACTCTCCTAAGGTCAATACTGTCACCTCGGTATTATTGTAATTTTTGCCGCTAAACATATATTCGAACCAATTTCTCTCATATTCTTCGGATGAAATTGTAGATTCGGTGTTCTGTTCCACTCCCACGTCTATGAACGAAGGTTCGGGAGATGAAGCATCGGGCGTGATGTGATCCACGTCTATGAATGAAGATTCGTCTACAGGTAAAGCTTCAGGTGAGATAAGTTCCACATGGATAAGTTCCCCATCTATGGGTGAAGATTCGAGCGTCCAAGGTCTCATTACGTTTTTGGTGGGGGTTGAAATTTCGGGCAGACATACATCTGTGTTGCTGTCGGATGAAGATTCGACAGGAGAGGATTTGGGAGAAAAATCGGTTTTTTCCCAAAGTCCATTAACTTTGGACTCTTCGAAAAAACTAAACCACACATCGTATATTGCGTAATAATACGCGGTGAAATATCGATAGTGGTAGGCCAAGACCGATTCTGCGTCTAAAAACGCATTGGGACGCGTAAAATACGTTTCCATTTCGAGGTTGCTTGCGAGGCTGTTTATATCTTGTTTCAATTTTTCTATTTCGTTTGGGGAGCTATTCTTCGGCAGTAAATTTTTCCACATGGCGATATAAACACCTTTTTCAGGAATGGTTTCCAACTCTTGGCGTTTTTCGCTTGCATCATGGCGAGCTATTCTATTACGTGCTCGCTTATTTCTTGCTGTATCTTCCTTTGTTTCTTGAAACATAATCCGGTATCTGAAATACCCAATTGACAAATTGTCATATAAAGCAGTATAAATTCAAAATTTGAAATACTACCTGCGAAATCGATGAATTCCTGTGAACACGACGGTCAAGATTGAGTAGATATTAATATTATGTCACAGGTCGCGCTTCACTTCATTCAGAGACTTCATTAGCATGAATGACGTCATAAAAAGCAATAGGTTTTATATTTAATTTTATTCTGTATTGGTTTAAGCAATAGGTTCAGCAATGCAATAATTTTAGAGAATAATAAGCGCTATATTTGAATTCTTTATTCTTGTTATTTTTCTAATCTAGTTCAATTACAGTATGTGACGTCATATACATTTTAATCTCCTCATTTGCCATGGCGATCCTTTAAATCGAAGAAACCAATCTATTACGTAATGAACATTATTGTAAATTACATAACTTCACGAGAACATCGCCACAAGTCAAGTAAAATTTATTAAAAAATATTGTTGACACGAATCGAAAGAAAAATTGACCACAGGCAATCAGAATCAAACTCAACAAGTGGTACATAACGCAGTGGTGAAGTGGCAGAAATGCAATATAAACCTAACAACATTGAGACAAACATTGAGACTTGTTATTTATTTATTTTTTTTTCACGATTTGAATGCGAAAGAAGGAAATTTTTAAAACTGACATAAAAACTGATAAAACTTAACAATATTTACTATACAATTTAATTCATCCAATAAAAATTATTGTACTTAGGAGGCTGGCTGATTGATCGTAACATCACCGCAGCTATCAAACCGCGATCTTTAATTTAAATACGGTACCGCATGCAAAATTCACAATATACTTTTGATTACCTAAAAGCGTATAGCTTTACAAGTGACACGTTGTTTATTTTTGTAGCTGCTAAAGTCTTCTGCGAACTTTATCTTGAGAAGTCAACATGACATACCGTACATTATTTTATTTTCCGAAAATGTCTCGAAAGAAAACTTTAAAAAAGCTTCCCCTTACGCTTCGCCGCAGTGCACTGCAATGTACAGAAAATCTTGCTTACTAAATTTCTTTTTTTTTCTAACGAGGACTACAGCTTCTTTTCCCATTTCAATAAGCTACTTTTCCCATTTCTCGGGTCTCATAAGTCAGTGATTAGCTCATTAATCAATATTGATATATTTTCATTTCAACAGAAAAAAATAAAAAATGTACACAAATTTGCTTTTAAAATAAAATTAAAAAAAGGCTTCATTTTATTGTATTTACTTCAGATAATTTTAATATTATATGAAATTTTATTTTTTCAATTGGTGCATTATGATTACCTTATGCAATATATGATCAACATACTTCAAAATAGTTTTCAAATATATGAAAATTTGTATTAAACACTTCAGATTGAAAAGTTGGAAAATTTGTATTAGGCTTCTAACATTAAACGTAGCAATACCGAATACGTACGTTAGAAGTGGTAAAATCACTTAAGCCAATTGTGTAGTGGAATCCTCTCCTCCAGCTTCTTGTTTTTCAATATAACATTTTCTTCATGCTGATGCACAAACAAGAAATCCCTTTTTTTCTGTTGAGTGTAGTGAAATAAGCCTATATTACAATTATACATAATTAAAGTTATATGAATAAAAATAAACTCCTACATGTAGAAAATTATAATTTTTACCCAGAAAATCGTGACATCACTTGGCATCATTATTTTTTGGTCCTTTTCATCTTGACTACATTTTCTTAATTTCTTAAATTAAAAATCCTTTTTTTTTCTGTCCTGAATCCTCATTTTCATCTGCTGCTTCTGTATCCGGTGGATATTTTTGAAAAATTATTTCTTTATTACTTTGTAACCCTGCTGATTATTTTTTTTAAACGTTTTGTTATTTTACCAAGCGAGGACATCCGAGATTTCTCTTGAATTCCTTTTCTTTTGATTTCACATTTTTGCTTGTGAACATATCCAAAAAATGGTTTCCACATACCACGTCCCCACTACACACCCTAATTTTAGATCACTTTTCTTAGTTCTCATAGTGCAAACGTACCGTAAAATGACCGTAAACCGTTTGTAACTCGAAGGTAAACAATCGCCATTTTAATCACAACATGTGAGTGTGCATTTCTAGTCCATTTTTGTAACGTAATTAATTTTGGTGTCAAATTAGATTTACAACTGACGTAGAAATAGAAATAAAAAATTTGCGAGATAAATTTCGGGTTCAGACACGCGGTTTTTGTCAGCTGATCAACTCGTACCGGACACCTACCGGACGAAGTTAATGAAACAAGATAAGGCAAGGACGTGCAGCCCGCAGTCGCGAATAAAAACAATGCGACAAGGTATTTGGTATTTGCAGTTTGCTATTTGATTCTTTTAGTAATATCCCAGTAAATTATACAAATTTTACATTTTACATTTTAAAAAAAAAAATAAAATTATAAATTATAAATTTTAGATTTTATAATTTTTGTTTAAAGTTTAGTAATTCACTTGTATTTTTCAGATTAGGGTGAGCAACAAGAAAATGTAATACTATAAATGATTCGAAAAATAAAACAATTCAAATTTTCAGAGACGACATGTTTCAAAAAAAGCCAAAACATTCTAATTGTTACAGTAAAAAAAGAACCAAAAATCGATGTATTTATTTATTTTTTCACTTTATGGCCTATACATACAGATTTTTAACCAAATGATTTGACATATCAAATCGGTTGATGTACGGAATGAATGATAAAGTTGACGAAATAGAGATAAAATAAAAATAATTTAGATATACGGCGGAACTAGATTTTGAAATTATCACGTGATCATAAATGCCCGGCCTCTCACATCAGAGATGACGTAATGCACAATGATGGCGAGTCTTCGGTTGCAGTTGACGCTTTACAGTCGGATTCGGATACGAGACGCGAAACTTGTTAAAATTAACCTCCTTCAAGATTGATACGACGGTCAAGGATAGTTATGGTAATGAAAAACCCTGATTTTGTCGAATAAATTTTGAGAATTTTTTGGAAAACCAAGCGACTCGAATCACGTGACCTACGAGAACCAATAAAAATGCAGTATTCACTCTCCTTTTATAAAAGGGTCCGTTGTTGTGCTGCTGCGTAGCCATTGCTAGTAAGAACGGAATCTTTCGGTAGTGCTATGTGAATCTAGCTACGTTATGGCCACGGCGATCCATCAGGCTCCGCGAAGATCTCCGCAACCCAACTTCAACATCAACACAGGGTACTACATATAGATTTTTCATGTGTGTTAGGCCGGTTGATTGCATCGGCGAGACAAGTGGCGGGCTTCGTTCCCGTTCGGGGAAGCCATTGTGATTTCCATAGCTTCAGTAAAAATCGTGTAATTGCTAAATTCGCTGCCTTGAAACGAATTCTCCAGAGCTTAGGTACGTCCCAAATTGGTTTGAAAGTGGTCTTGAAGTCGCAGAGACTAAAATGGCATACGTTTAAGTGGGATTGGGGTTCGTTTAGCTAAATTTTGAGCGTTCTTTTGCTGTTCCGTTTGAAGGAATAGCAAAGCGTTGTCGTTGAATCAGAGAAGCCCGCCATGTTTTTCTGCCACCCGTAATCAGTTCGGTCGGCGCTAGACGAGCATTGAACGCAAAGTTTGTGTTATTCAAAGTTTCAATGTGCAATTAGAGCCGTCTTTTAATGTGTTGTGCATTTTGTACGGCTTAACATTAAGCCTAAATTTATATGGAGGTAATTATTTTTAAACTATGGAGTATTCAAAATTGACAGTTTTTTTTTTGGTTGTTCAAAACCGAATTTAAAATTGTCTAAAAACACTAAAGAACTGGGGTGATTTTTTGTCGTCAGGTCAATATTTTAGTTGCAAAACATTTTGTAAACAAAAAAGACAAGTTTGTAACGGGAATGCGTATAACAAGTGGTCACGAGTTAAGTACACGTGGATTATGAAATTTTAAAAGTTTGTACCAAAATTTTAACTTAGAATTTTATTTTTGGAAAAAAAATTTGTGTGAAATAAAATTTGCAATTTTGATAATAAATTTGTAGTATTTTTTCGTTATAATATTTAAATTAAAGGATAAAAAGAATATATTAAAAACTGAATTTTACAATGGAATACGCGCATTAAATTGTTTTTCTATTATAAAATCGGTGTTTTTTTTCAAAGATGGATTAAAGGGTTGAATTTTGGCGCGCTTAAAACAATGGGTCGTAGAACTAAGTTTGAAAAATGCTGCATGAGTTTGTAAATCTTCTTCCTTCCAATCAAATGTTCATTTATTTCATTAATATGAAAAGTACAGCTTCATGATTATTTTTTATTTTTTCTTTTTTAAATATTAGGTTTTGCCTTTGATGTAAACGTAATAATTGAATTGAAGCTGTACAAAACATGGACAGCTTGTTGGACGGAACAAGGTATACAATTAAATAGTTAGAATTTGAATGATTGAATCATTAAATATTGTTTTTCTCTTTCTGTATTTTAGAAGTGGTGGAATGCAACAAGATACTGGCCATAATAACATTGTAAGTGTGAAAATAAATAGGAGGGAAAAAAAAGCTAGAAAAACGAGGAATTTTATCCCATTTTATTTTATTGTCTGAACTTGCAAAACCCCAGAGGGGAATGTATGGAAATTGGGTTAAACAACCCACTTTTTATTGTGAGGCCTACTTTTTTTTTTCTTTTTTTTTTGATTGACCCATAGAAGGCGGCCATTTTGTTGTTTTAATTTAAATGGACGGATATGTTATGCGCTCTGTTTTTTTTGATTGGTTAATGGGCTAGTTATGAAGTATACAACAACCATGCGGTCGTTAGATCGTGGTAGACACAAGATTTGGCTGTTAGACTGTCCCTGATCGTTTTCTGACTGGCAAGTATTTTGATTTGGTGATTTAAATGATAAATTTTATCGATAAGGTTATCAGAATATTTGCTAAAACTTATTTTTTTTCTCGGAAAAGCTGGATAATATCTTTAAATGCAGGTTTAGCAATAAAATTGTCTATTTGGGCGTATTTAAGTATATTTATCTGTTGTTTTGAGTGACTAATTTAGTGAATCAACTTGATTACGCGTTAATATAATGGCTTAACCTTACTGGGCATGAAACTTAGTTAACAGTTCTAGTTTTCAAATCAGTATGAGGTGAAATTAAAATCTATGAAAGTTAATCCCATTCACTGATTTTAATTCCGTAGAGTGATTCATAACGTAGGGACAAAATTGGTTTATCAAGCCGATGAATAAAAATATGATAATTCTATAGAAATGATTTTTAAAATTTTACTTTATTCTTTAGAATTCTACGACAAACATGACTGTTCAGCAAGCCGAACGAGACGAACACACCCAGCAGCAACCTGTTGCTGGCGTGGTGCAACCACCTTATATACCTCCAATCGAAAGGGCGAATCGCACGACCAATCAGCTTCAATACTTATTCAAAGCTGTTATGAAAGCTGTATGGAAACATCAATTTGCATGGCCTTTTCAACAACCTGTGGACGCAGTCCGGCTCGAACTTCCAGTAATTGACCTGGAAACGTTTAAAAACATAAAATTTTGGTTTACTTAATTTTTATTTTCACAGGATTATCACAAAATTATCAAGCAACCGATGGATTTGGGAACAATAAAGAAGCGTTTAGAAAATAATTTTTATTCTGCTGCGAAAGAATGCATTCAGGATTTCAATACCATGTTTACAAATTGTTACGTTTATAACAAACCGGGAGAGGTGATTGTTAGAGACGGTGGTTTTTGAATGTATGGATTTTTTTATCTATTTTTTTAAAAAAATAGGATGTTGTTCTAATGGCACAAACATTGGAAAAGCTTTTCCTCACCAAAGTGACACAAATGCCAAAGGAAGAATATGAAGTGACACTGCCAGCTCCGAAATTAGGGGGCCGAAAGCAAAGGGTAAAAGGGGGCCCGCATCTGGTCGAGGTAGTTTATTAAGAGAAAATGTTAGATTTTGTTTAATTCGTTAAATTAATTTCAGGAACACCTACGTTAGTGCCTGCAGGTTCTTTGACTCCGGTTGGTATCGAGTCATTGCCAACGACGACGACGAGCGCAAGCAACGGACGCGGTACACCAAACTCTTCTGGTTCTTCAGTGACGATACCCGGGAGTACGGCAATGCCGACAGTCGCTTCGCCGCATCCACTAACTCAACAGACCCACCAAAACTCGATAGTGATGCCATCAATGGGGTATCCTCAGGATCTTCCAGATGGACCTGTACAGGCCCCTGTAATGGGGCAGATTCAAGCAGCAGCAGCCGTCGTGGCGGCAGGTGGACTAATGGGACCGATGGGTCAAACTTTACCTGCAAAAGTGAAAAAAGGTGTAAAAAGAAAAGCAGACACTACGACGCCGACTGCGAACTCTACTTACGAGCCTGTCTACCCTTTGCATTCGGAACCAAAGGCGTCAAAAATCGCGACGCGGAGGGAAAGTGGAAGGCAGATCAAAAAACCAAAGAAAGATCTGCCTGATTCCCAGGTGGTTGATATTTATCCAAATGTTAGAATTTTATTTTTCTCTTTGCAAGTTCTGTCTTTTAAGGTTGCAGTGTTTGGTCTTGAATTTAATGGGTGTGTTAGTGTGGATGATTTAACAGCTCGAAAATGTGGGTTTGTGTGTGTTTGTATTAATGTGGATGAAAGGTTATGCAAGTGATTAATTTTGTTTAGTTTTGTTGTTTGTGGTGGATTGTGTGGCGTTTCTTATTTACAGCGGCCATGGTGAGGGTATGAATTATGAACGAAGGTAATAGCAATCGAATTAATGGTTTTTTTGAAGCAAAATGAGTGGAATTTATTGTAAAAAAAAATACAAGTTTGTCAATTATTGTTTGTTTTTATTCACCAGAATTTGATTTTTGGATATTGGTTAGAAAATTTAGAGTTTTTTGGTCAAAAATTTTATTTTCGTAATAATTAAAAATATTTCGATGATTAATATTAAGTTATTTAGTATTTATAAAGCAATACGAAATATAGTGTTTATTCAATGTCAAAATTGACAAATAACATTTCAAGGGATGATGAGTTTTTGTGAGTAGGTAAATCAAGGAAATTTAATTTGTCCGATGTAGCGTGTTAACCACACTGGGTAAGGGGCTTCAGTTAGCTGTTCTAACAGGTTGAAGTTTCTAATCAGTAAGAGGTAAAATTAAAACCTAAGCGTTAATACCATTCTATGATTCATGGCGGAGGGATAATTTAATTTTAAAAATTGTACTCGATTATTTTTTTAGTTTTTAAAAAGAATTTAATTAGCTTTAAACGTGAGTGTTGAATTTTTATTATTGTTGAAAGTATTAAATTTTATGGGGGATTTATTTGGACTGTGAATCAGTCGAAATTGTTATTTGTTAGTTTTAAAATTGCATAACCTTGACCACAAACCGATTTATAAGCTGTTAACATTAAGGGTCAGCTAAAATTACAGTATTAAATGGGGAATTGGAACCTACAACTTAAAAAAAAACACTGGGTTGTGTATTGTTTTGGTTTTATTTGAATTCTCTGCCACAATATGCAAAAGTGTGTTTAATCGTTAAATACTTTTTGCATATTGCGGGTGGAAATTATCAAGAAAATGGAGAGAAAAAAAATATTCTTTTATTGATCAATTGTAGTTTCTAATTCTCAGTTTTAGATTTAATTGTACATTGAGATTTAAAAAAAGAAATTATAATTTAAACAAAATTGGCTTAAATCAATCCGACTAAAGAAAGAGAAAAAATGTTTGGAAAGTGGGTATCCTAGTTAAACTGCATCGACAGTATTTGACAAGACGAGAAATATTTTTTTTTTTACAGTTTTTTTTCTTCTAATTTATTCGTTTTTCTATCTACTGTTCCGAGTTCAGGGTTGCATGTTAATATGAGTTTATTAATTTCTATCTTGCAGCCACAACACAGCTCGAAACCGAAAGAGAAATTAACAGAACAACTTAAATTTTGTAATGATATCCTCAAAGAATTGCTTTCGAAAAAGCATTCGGTAAGTAGTCAAACGATGAAGTTGACTTGAAATCTTTCCCTTTAAATAATCAGAAAAATACAATTTTTTAAGTTTTAAGTTTGAGGTTTTAAATTGTGTACACATTAAGGGAGGAGATTGGTTCGTTATGACAGTTGAAATGCGGTTTACCTCCTAATATATGTTTACTGCGTATAGTACAATAACGTTATTTGAGATTGCAGGCACAAAATTATTATAATAAAAATTGTTTTTGCCGTGTGTTATTTGAAAAAATATTATTTTATGTAATAAGATGAAAGGTTTTGCGAAAATGGAACAAGTTTCGAATGAAACAAAAAAATTTTATAGAATTTCAAATGTTTTATGCTGTCAAATGATAATTTTTTCTTACTATTATTTTGTCACTGTAAATACCGAATATTTGTTGTGATAAACAAACCGCATTTTCAAAAGTTGGGCTGATCTGTTCTTTTAAAAGTATACGAGATACAATATCTGAAATTTGTAATTTGTTTAAAATTCGTAATCTATTGGTTTTTACTTTTAACCTCACTGGGCACGAAGCTTTAGTTAACTGTTCTAGTTGACACGTTGAAGTTTCTAATCAGTAAGAGGTAAAATTAAAATCTATGTAAGTTAATCCCATTCACTGATTTAATCCAGTAGAATGATTCATAACATAGAGATAAAATTTACGTGATTAACATAACTAGGATTTTAAAAAATGCAGCCTTTTAGACTTAAAAATTGTCAGAAGTTTGCAAAATGTTATTTTTTTAATTTTTTAAACGATTATTAAGTGAATCATTTTTTTTGTGCTATTTCCAGGGCTATGCATGGCCGTTTTATAAACCTGTAGACGCAGATTTGTTAGGTCTTCATGATTACCACGATATCATTAAAAAAGCAATGGACTTAGGCACTGTTAAAGTAAGCATTGGTTACTTATTTAATAAAAGTAAATGAATTTAATCTTACGTTATTATTTTCTAGCAAAAAATGGACAACAGAGAATATAGGACTCCTACGGAATTTGCAGCTGATGTTAGATTAATATTTACAAATTGTTATAAATATAACCCACCTGACCATGATGTTGTTGCTATGGCGAGGAAGTTACAGGTTTGTCGTTTTATTTATAATTAAACAATGGATGATATAATGATGTAATAAATGATATAATCTAATTTTTTGTTTTTGTTTAGGATGTATTTGAAATGAGGTATGCAAGAATTCCAGACGAGCCAACCCCAAGCATTCCAGAAACTGCAACACCTACTACAAAACAGGAGATGACGACCAGTAGTTCGAGCACGAGCTCATCGGGCAGCTCGTCGAGCAGCGACTCCGAAGATAGCGAGGAGGAAAGAGAGAGGAAGTTATTACAGTTGCAAGAACAGGTATATATTTTCTATTGATGGTATTTTTTTATTCTTTTTTGAAAATGCTATGGACAACTTTTTTTAATTATGGTTCGTGCTTCTTCAAATTTTATTTCGAGCAGTTGAAACAGATGCAGGAGCAAATGCAGTTATTAGTGCAAGAAAGTCGACGCAGGGAAAAGAAGAAGAAAGATAGGAAACGAAAGAAGGATAAGGATGAGAAAAAAGAGGATCGCAAGGAAACGAAGCCGCCGCTCGATGTTGCGCATGTACAACCGGTTGTCAACAACATTGCGTTGTCGGCAGACCAAAAGCCACTAAAGCCCACTAAGACAAAGTCGTCGTCTTCGGTGGGCAAGACGCCGAATCAGAAGTCTTCGTCTGTGCTGTCGAAACGGCAGAGGTAAAATTTAAAAATTATAAGCAAATGTTTTTAGTTTTTAATAATTGTATTGTTTGTTCTTTAGGTCATCATCTAGAAAGAGCAAGAGTTCTTTACCGGCATTCGATAGCGAAGATGAGGATAATGCGAAGCCAATGTCGTATGACGAGAAAAGGCAGCTTAGCTTAGATATCAATAAATTGCCTGGTAAGTTGATTAATATTGGTTGATTTTGAGTTTTGTTTATTTATTTGTTTATTGCATCTTTTGTAGGAGACAAACTTGGAAGGGTTGTTCACATAATCCAGTCACGAGAGCCGTCCCTTAGAGACTCCAATCCAGATGAGATTGAAATAGATTTCGAAACGCTGAAGCCCTCGACTTTGCGGGAGCTGGAAGCGTATGTGGCTTCTTGTTTACGCAAGAAACCTCGGAAACCTTACTGTAAGCGGCTTTTCGTGTTCGACGAACCTGTGGCCAAATTTCTTTGTTTTTTAACCTCCTGGGTAAGGAACTTTAGTTAACTGTTCTAGTTGCGCATTGAAGTTTCTAATCAGTAAGAGGTGAAATCAAATCCTGGTTATTAATCCCACTCATTGTTCTGCGTGCAATGGGTGATTCAAAACTGAAGGGACAAGAACATGGCTGCTGGTTTTGCTCGGATTTTCCCAATTGATGAGTTTTTAATTCGTTTTGTTGGTTCATTAGCTGCTAAAAAGCCATCTGGAAAGTCGAAAGATGAACAGATGGCCGAGAAAAAGCAAGAGTTGGAAAAAAGACTTCAAGATGTCAGTGGCCAATTAGGGACTGTCACCAAGAAACCGCCGAAGAAAGGTTAATCGAGTAATTTAAAGAAATGAAGAGTGATTTGTAAATTTTTTTGATTCGTTTTTAGACGTGGAAAATAAACATGTGGATGTGGTTGGCGGACCTAGTCGGCTAAGTGCAAGCAGTAGCAGTTCTTCGGATAGTGACAGTAGTAGCAGCAGCAGTTCGAGCAGCTCATCTGATAGTAGCGATTCAGAGTCAGGTTAGATGAATAAATTCTTTCTAGTCATTAAAAGTGGTTTAAAACTCTTTGAAGCGAAGACTTGGTTAATGCCTGCTCGTAATGGGGGGATTTTATTTTGTTGATTAATATTTTTTGATTTTTTATTATATATTTATATTTTATTATTATTCGTTTTTGGTTTTTTGATGTACTTTTGTTTTATTTTTTGAAATTTTATTTTATTGGGTCACGTGTCCATTGAAATGGAGTAGGGGTTGCAGGCTTTTTTCTACTTTTTTTATTTATTTGTTTTTTTTTTTTTTTTTTTTTTTTTTTTTTTTTATTTATTTTATTTTTATTTTAGAATTTTTAGAATTTTTTGATAAATTTTTTTTATTTAAATAATATTTTTTTGTTGTTTTTATTTGTTTTTATGAAAAAGAGAAAAAAAATGTCGGATCAAGTTTGATGTGAGCGTTATGTTGTAGCCTTAAAATCGAATTTCCCTTCTTTTAATAGCGATTCCTTAGTGTGATCACATGATGCTGTATCGGTACGAAGATCCAGGCATCAGTTCCAAGGGATATCCATCATGTGTGTCAACGGAAAATTGCTTTAAAAAAATATACATATATATATGATGAAAGAGGAATAAAAAAAAAAATAACTGATATTAAGAAACTAAGGGAACAAACAATGTGTGAATGGAATGTTGGTCTACAATTGCCAATAAGGATTGCTATAGAGAGGCAGATAAAGTGCCAGTTTTTTTTAGGAACGTAGCGAAATGGAATTGGGAGATGTGGATTTCAGTGTTAGATCTTTTTATTTTTTATTTTTTTTTGTTTTGGCAATTGCATTAGGGTTGGATTAAGGGATAATGTTGGTTTAAAAACAGTGAACGATTTTATTTTTATTTAAATGGGCTGTGTAAATAAACGAATGGTTATAAGATGGACGAATGATAGGATTGATGTTTTGGTGTTTTTTTTTAAAAGAGAATTTTTCATCGAAGGGTTAGGAATGGTTAGAAAGACGGATTTTTTTTGGCAAGGGGGAAATAAATAAAAATCTCAATATTTTGATCTTAAAACGTGCCCGGATGTAGAAAGACGCTAGTCAAAAGAGGAGTCTAGCATCTAGACTCAAAAAAACTCTTTCTTAATATTTCCCTACTTTTCTTCCCTAGTGAATTCCAAATGCATTACAGATATATATTTTTTTTTTTTTTTTTTTTTTTACGAGATATCAAATGAAACATTTGGGGGATGAATGGAAAAAGAAAGAAAAAATAGATTATTATGATTCCATTTACTATTTTTGGAGAGATGTTGGAAAGTTCCTTTTTAAATGTCGAGTTTTATGCAGATTGGTCAACGTAGAAAGGTTTTATTCCCTTTGAAAAGTAAAACCATGTGAGTGATTACTTTTATCATGATTCTGGTGTTTTTTGTTTTTTATTTTTTTTTTTTATTTTTTTTTTATTTTAAATTTTTTTCTTGCTATTTTTAAAAAAGAAAATTTTGGAAAGTGAAAAATCCAAAAGACTATAAATCCCTATAGCTAGCCAAAGAGTGCAGCATGTGTTGAGGCAGCCAGCTTTTTAATATCATTTTCTACTACAAATACAAACCTTATTTATTTTTTGTTTTGGTTTATATATATTATATATATATATATATATATATATATATCTGGAGTTCTTTTTATTTTAAATATTGAAATGATGATGAAAAAAGAAAGAAAATTGAAAATTTCTTCTTTTTTTTTATTTTAAGAAAAGCAAAATGCAAAGGCTGGAGCTTCAAATGTTAAAAACAAACAAATGTGTTAGAAACTTACCTCTTGCAGGACAAGTTGTTAATAAGTCGTCTTATGTTTAAAAGTGTTTGGTACTGTTGAATTTGCTTTTTATGTATGTATGTAAAGGCAGGATTGGTTAGGTTTTTTTTTGTTTTTTTTTTAGTTTTTTTTAGTTTTTTTACTTTGACGATAGGACTTAATTTTGCAGTGCCTTTGAAATTTGTTGTTTATTGAATGTTTCGGTAATGACGCAGAGGTTTTAATGAGTGTTTGTATCGATGATGGCGATGTCGACTGTTGAAATAAAAACAATAAAGAAAAAGACGAAGAATACCTTCGCTGGACCGAGGAGATTTTGCATCCAATTCCATTGCTGTTTGAAGATTTACTGGTTCTACGCGTTCAAGATGAAAAAATATATATATATATACAGTGGTCAACTGAGTTTATTTAGATTTGATTTTTATGTTTTAAAAGATAATTTCTTACGTTTTTCTTTTGTTTAGTTGTCGATTTAAAGGTATTTTTTCCTCCAGGTGTGTATGATGTTGGCTAGCTGGCCTCCTTGACACTGTTTGCACTCCCTGGCTAACCTAGGGTTAATATCATTAAATTTTTGATTTAGAAAATTAAAAATAGTTTGGAAAATGGCATTTTTGGAATTTAAACATTGTGTAAATGGGAAAAAAATGATTTAAATTTTTTTTCTTTTTCTTTCTGCAATCCCCAAAAAGTTTTATTTTGGCAGTTTACGTGCCATTTTTCAAGCAGTTAATCAATTAATTTAAAATATTTTTAAAAAAATGAAAAGAATTAATTAATAATCACCAATTTAATATTTTATGTTTGTTGCCCTTGTGTGATTGTAAATCATAGTGTATTTGTTGATATCTCTTTATTTTTTTTTTATTTTCTCATTTTTAATTTAAATTTTTTCTCTACTGTAAAAGTAATGTGTAAGATTTATTTTTGTTTTTGTAAGTTTTATACATTTTTGAAATTTAGTGGCAAGGGCAACAAAAAAAATAATGGAAATTTTTGTTATTTTCTATGAAAGTATTGGTCCAATTATGTTAAATATAGTTTTTATTTTTTATTTTTCATTATCCCATCAAATTAGTTGACTTTTTCATTCATTATATGTGACAATAGTGTTTGTAATATGCTTATCATAATTTTTTTTCGAATAATAAAAAGGATTTGTTAACTTTTGTAAAGTGATATAATGTGCAAATTTAGTTTCAAGTAGGAAACACTTTTAAATGTAAAATACAAGACTAAGTTTTAATAACTTTGATTATTTTTTTTTCTTTCTTAGTTTGTTTGAATTTTTGAGTACAAATATCCTGCCTGATTTCTGAAACAGAAGCAATAAGTTGAATTTATTTAATTTTGAAATTTTTTTTGTTGTAAAAAAACTGAATGATGACTATATATATTAAAAATTTAAATGGGTATAAATGTCCTGTAAATATTTTTTTAAATTTACAAAAGCATAAAAGGCACATTAGTTAGTATGGCCCTGTCTATATTATTGTGTGTATTCTCATCATTGTGTGTCTGATTGTATAACAAAACATTGCTCCATAATAAAATGGTACTCCTGATATTAAATGTGTTAATTTTTATTGATTTATTTTTTTTATTATTATTATAAAGTAGTTGATTTAGATATTAAAAAGAAACACATGCTTGCACTCTAGGGCTGAAACTAAACTTGATTAATTTTATTTTTCCAATTTTATATATATATTTATATATGAAAAGAAAAGAAAGTCAGTCGTACATTGATTGCTGAACACACTTGGTTTTGCTTGTTTTTTGTTTGTTTTTCGGTTTCACACTTTTTTTTAGTTGAATTGTGTGGAAACACTCGTTCACAGAATTTGATACATTGAAGATGATCACATGCTTAATTCATTGCTCAATGCTCTGATTACATTAAGGGTGCGTTAGGAACATGGCTTCTTTTTTTTTTTTTTTTTTTTTTTTCTTTTGTTATTTTTTTCTTTTTTTCTCTTTGATTTTGAAAGTTTAAGTGTGATGGTGGCGCGTGAGTTTAGTTACGCTGCGCGATGCTAATGCGGAAAACAGTTTGCATTTTGCTATATTGAGTGACGGAAAAGAAGTTTAAATTTATTTTTAACATATTACAAATTCTCTTCAGGAGAAGAACCCGCAACCAAGCAGAAGAAGGACGAGACCTCACAGGTTAGTAAATTCAAATCACAATAAAGATCTAGTAATTCAGGCTTACTAATATCTAATATTAAACTGCCATAAAACTTCCATTATTAAGTTCTTTCGACGAATAATTGAAGTTAAGGGTAATAAATTGAAGCAAATTAACTATTAACTGTTAAAAGTGATCGAATAACAGATTTTAGTGTTGTGGAACTCAATTTATAACTTATACTTACATCTTTTCTATTCTTTAACATTGACATCTATAAGTTCAAGTTATAAATTTTTCATTAAATGTTAAATTTCTATGGTATCTCATAGTAAATTTACAGTACTATTTAGTTTTTAGAGAGAAAAAAAAAAGATATACTTATTGTTAGACAAACCTACTTGAGTAGCTCGACCCATTGGACTGCAATGTTATGGATTTAGTACCTGAGAAGAATTTAAAATTATTAGAGCATAACATGAATTGACATTAAATTAAAGTCTGTGTCGAAGCGACTCAGAGAAAATACATTTTTCTCATTTTTTTTCTGTATACTGATGTTTTTAACCTTTTTATCACACTAGATGTCAAACACTGGATTGGGGATGACATCTGGATTGGTTAATAACCATATGCCTCAACAAACTGCTATTATGAATCAGCAGCCTGCATTACCTGTTGCTGGTATGTACAGTGCACCTTTTGCACAAGGTAACGTATCTTATTTTATCAAATATTGTCCAGATTGCTTCTAATTTGATGTTTTTTTTCGAAGCACCCTCAACGGCTGTTGCTAAAACTCCTGTAGTTGCCAGTCATAGTTTACCTCAACAACCGGCACGACCTTCGGCAACAGCTGCGCCCGCACCTGTGAAAAAGAGTGTTGTTCCTCCCCCAGTAAAACCATCAAGTAAGAATGGGTCTCAATTTATTAATTGACTCATTACAAATACAAAACCATATTATTAATGAGTTGATTACTATCGTTAATAGCTGTTTTTGTGGCAAACACTTGGAAACTTAGTCAAAATGAACTGTTTTCTTAAAGTAATTCGCCCTAATTAACAATAATTTGACTAACTAACTGAAGTTATCATTCTTCTCTACATAAAAAGAGCGCTTTTTGAAGGAATCGTCAAGAATTTGAATATCTAACTCGGTTAATTAATGATCTAACCATAAAACTGTCCTTACAAACAGGTAACTCCCAACTGCCCGGTATGGCCGCATCTATACAATCCCCAATGGTGAGCCAACCATTACGGGGCCCTTTAATGCAGTCGCAAACACTATCCAGCCCGCAAACACCAATAGGTTACGAACAACAGCAACTGCTGCAGCAACCGCAACCGCAGCAACATCCATCGCAACAACATCCACCACCTCTTATAAGACAAGATTCTCCATCCCCTCCAATGTTGAGTCCGGTCAGCGCTTCGCTAAACGCGATTCCACCAACAATACCACTATCATCATCATCATCCACACATTCCCGTACTCCATCACCCATGGGTACTGGTACTATCTCACCTACAATTATCCCTTCTCCCGTCCCTTCACCAGCTTCCTTGCCTCTCTCAGTTCCTGGAGGTGGACCTCTTGGTAGTGGATCTGAATCAAAAAACAATTTGCATCAGCGGCACGGTGCGGGCCCGAATCAACCCATCGCACGCAAAGAAGAACCCATGTTTGTACCTGCAATGCCGGGGAATAAAACTCCGTTGGATCCGGTGATGAATGGTAAGTTTTGATTTTTGCCCATGCGCATTGAGCGATTCCTTGGACTAATTTTAAAATTTCTAACGATTAAAATCGTTATTGTTGGCTTTTAATGTGACGTTTTTGCGCGTAATTGGGTATTATGTAGAATTTAAGTTTGTTTTTGTTTGTGATAGCAGTCAATGCTGGATTACCGCCGTTGCCTGGATCTGCGAATGGAGAAAAGAAACCCGATTCGAAAGGCGCTTTGACACCCGCATCTTCAAAAAAGGTTGGTTTTTTTATTTTATTTTTTTTAAATATGTTTTTTAAAATATATATTTTTTTTAAAGGATTCCAAAGTGAAAAATGCTGGTTCGTGGTCTAGCCTTTTGCAGACGTCTTCCCAACATCCTTTAGTCTCTAAGCCGTCTACTAAAGATTCCTTTCAACAGTTTAAGAAACAGGCGAAAGAAAAACAAGACCGGGTAAATTATTATTTAATTCGAATTTTTTTTATTTTATTTAAATGTTGTTTGATTTAATAGCAGAGGCAATTGATGGAGCAACAAGAAATGAGAAGGCATCAAAAAGAACAGGCCGAAAGGGAACGACAGCGATTAGAAAGAGAAAAACAGAGGTATATTTTATAAATAATATTATGGTTTTATCGTTTTTTTAAAAATTGTTTGGTTTTCAGGGAGCGGGAAGAGGAAGAGGCGCTGGAAAGTGCCAGAAAGGCACAACAAGAACAGCAACAAAGGCAGGAAGATGCGCGAAGACGAGAAGCGCAAACCCGGCAAAGTCAAAATGTTAGTGAACGTGATCGCCTTCGGATGAGGGAACAAGAGAGGAGAAGACGCGAAGCGGTATTTATTAAATTTACTTTAAAAAAAAGATTTATTTTTAATTTTATTTTTTAAAGATGGCTCGTCAAATTGATATGAACCGGCAAAGTGATATAATGGCGACTTTTGAAGAAACTCTTTAATGACTGCTGAACTGTTATGTAAATGGCAAGAATTGATTTTAAACTTTTTTCTCATCCTGTTGTGGATTTTTTAAACTGAAAGTCTACAATTGTCCTAATATGGTGACAACCCTCAACATGCTCAATTGTGACACGGTCGTGCTTTTGTTTTGGTTTTTGCTTCATTACAATGTTTTTGTTTGGTGCGTGATTACATGTGGCCAGATGACGTCATTTCCATCTGCATTCCTCGACAAGTGCGGGGAATAAAGAAGAAAAAGTTTATTTTCTATTGAAAAAGGAAGGAAAACTGGAAATAAGAATTAAGTGAAAACTCGTTTGACCAAAACTAAGCCAAATGAAGACAAACTCGTGTAAATTAACGAAATTTACGGAAACTGCAATTAAATGATCATCGAAGCAAACACTTTTCACAGCTGCAGATTTTTTCCCTCATCTTTGCTTTGTTGTGCAAGTTTAAAGAATTTTTTTTATTATTTGTATTTCATTTTTGTAGCTGTAGTGAAAAGTGTTAGCGAAGAGAAAAAAAATAATAATTATAAAAAAAAAATTAATAATTGATAAATTAGTATGTGTTATTTATTGTGGTAGTATTAACGTAGTAAAAAGAAAAGAGGAAAAAAAAATCAGAAATAAAAAACAAAAAAATATTGCAAGGTGTTGGCAACGAAGGCCAGTGGATTTATGTTTTTATTTTTCATTTAATTGAATTATTTTTTTATTATATCATAACAAAAATTTAATCATTTTTGTCATTTGATTTTTTGATTCAAGAAAATTGTCTTACGCCTTGCTGAGTATGCTAAAATTTTATTTTCATTTTTTTTTGTTTTTTTTCAATTGTAATGAAAAATTATTTCATTTACGTGAGTGATAAGATGCAAACCGAACAACACATCAGAATGCCTTTGTAAATACTATTTGAAAATTATGATGCAGTTTAAACCATTTGTCAACTTTTATTTAGGTAATTAATTGATTTGACAACGGATTTTTGAATTTAAAAAAGATTTTAAAAAAATAACGGAAATGTTAAGAAGTACGTTGAGTTTGAAAAACTCTTTGCAAAAAGCCTTGTAGAGCCTCCCATCAAGTCGAGGGGATAAACAGCACTAAAAAAAAATTCTTTTCCCATCCCACTGTTAATTAAACATTGCTTTAAAAATTTGTAAATTAATTATAACAAAGTTAGAAATCTTATTTTTCATTTATATGTTTTTAGTTTTAGCCATTACCTTTAATATGTACAAATGATCATATGTGACAAATACAAAAATTAATTAATAATAAGCAAAAAAAAATATTGCAGTTCTTGTATCATGAAGCCATATTCAGTAGTGAACTTATTCTGTGTTGATGTAATTTGTGGTGTAAAGTCTTGTCTTAGATTTTGAACATCTAGTGTTTGCAAGGTGGGCTACTCTATTTTCGTATTTTTTTGGAATAAATAAATAAATTCTGAATAAAATAAATAATGAGAATCTCGTGGCCTTTACACGAAAAATGATGAAAAATGGGTGAAGGATTTTTTTTTTTCGTTTTTAAATTCAATGATAAAAGAAAGAATTGAATTTAATGCACTGGATTTGAAGATGTGTGGAGAAATTGTAGCTGTTCGAGGTTTTGAAGCTAAAAACATCTTTTTTTGTTTTATTTTTTTTTGTGATAGAGGTTTTACGTTCCTTCGTCTTTAATCTATTATAAATTTAGATTTTTTTTTTTGGTTTACTTTTGTTAGTTTTAGTTGTTTTTTTAGTTGAATTCTTTGCAACTTTGGTGTATATGTTGAATCGGATTTGTAATGGACATTGCGAGGGACTAAAATATTAAGTATTATCATTAATTATTATTATTAATGAAAACTAGATTATGTTAACAAATTAATGTAACTGATGTGTGTATATGTTGTGAAAATAAGTTTCATTTCTTTGTTTTTCTTTTTCTTTTTTTTTTTTTTAAATTAATAATTAAATTTATGTATTTGGGAATGTTGAAAGTAGTTTAAAAAATGATTTGTTTGGTATTTTGGGAAAGAAAGGAATAATTATGGATGGAAATTATGATTTTAGTGAAAGAATTACATCTGGTTGACTTGGAAGTTTATTAATAAGGGTATTATAAGTAATAACTTTTGAATTTTTTTTCTCTTTAATTTTTATTTAATAAAAACGCATAAATAATTCAATATTTTTTTTCTATTTCGGTAAAGAGTTCCAAATATCTAATGTCGCATTATTATTAGTTATTATTATTATTTATTTTTATTTTACTTTATTTTTTTAATTTTAGTGCAACGAGGGTTATGGATTTAAAGAAATGATCAAATTTGTTGAATGAACACTCATTTTTTTTTAATATACTGCAGTTTAGACTCAGGAAATTTTCTGTAAATAAAATATCAAAACAATCATTGCTTTCTTTTATTTTCATTTATTATTATTTTTTTATTTTTTAAAATAGCAGATATCAGTTTGGAAATTTGGAACTCTGAAATCAAAATTTTTATTTTTTGTTTCAACAGCCCATTATAAATCAATTAAAAGAAGATTAAATAGGAAGAATATGATGCTAAAATCTGAGGTAGTCGTTTTACAGTAGTTAAATATAATTTTTTTGTATAAGTTTCAGTTAAAAGTTAGAAGTTTTTCAAACATCATTAAATGTACGGTATATAGTTAATTGGTTTTTCTTAAAATAACTAGCACCAGAATGTTATTTTGTACATATAAAATCATACAACACTTGTGTCCAATATTTTTTTGTTTTAATAATATTGTTTAAAGAAACATTATTTTTGCTTACCCTAAAATTGTGATGATTATCATAATTGTACAAAAAAAAAACAAGTTTGTATTTTCAATGAACTATTATTTTCGTCAATAGTAAGTGGTACATGGTGATACACTTATTAATATTTGGATTTATTGGAATTTTGTGGTATTGTAAATACAGTTTATTGACTCTTAAATAGAACTTTCCTCCCTTTTTTAATTAGGGAAAATGAAAATCCAATCCTACACTGTTATACAAGAAACAGTTTAAAAAAATTGTGTAAGTCTCAATCACTAACAGATGTATGTATACTTTGCCATTAATAATTTTGATATATAAATCTAATAAAATTTATGCTTATACAGCAATAATAAAATTGCTACTGGTCTAATTTTGTTCCATTTTTCAATTTTCTTAAATCTCAGAAGAGCATATAACCAAACCACTGTTACGTCGCCCTAGTGATTTGATGATCAAATCTTATCAAACACTGCACACTGCTTGCAGTGAAGAATGCAGACCCAGCAATTATTATTATTATTATTATTATTATTATTTTATTTCATTTGCGGGTTGCCCCGCCTTGAATGGGGGAAAATACAATCCAAAATTATAAACAAAAACAAAACAGCATAATATACTAAGTCCATGATAAACACTAGCCGCTGCAAGTCCCAATCGGAAATCCACTAAGCACTTCCTCCATCTTCTCGAAACTCCGGATATATTCCACAATATTATTATCGATCGGACCTTGCAAAATTTGGTTGAGCTGATTTGCCTCCAATCCACCTCGCACGCGCCAAAACCAGGTACTAGCACGATAACCAGCCATCTCTTTACACTGAAAAACATGTTCGATATCTTCTCTCTCCTCCTGACATACACGACACAGTTGCCACGTCTCCGGCATCCACCACGCTTCTCCATGCGCCCATCCACCGCATCTTAATTTCGTCCAGATTTTCTTTTGATATTCAAAAGTTGTCGTGTCCCATAAGTAGTTTTCTCTGCCATAAGTTATTTTTATTTCCTTATATTTTGGAAGACCCAGCAATTAAAGAGTAGAAAAAGTTCTGGGTGTGTTCATCTTGTTCGGCTTGCTGACATATGTTTGTCGCTATTACATTAAACTAAAAAATTTATTTTTCTATTTAGCTGTTTTCGGACATGAAAAAAGCTCAACTGAAAATAACATTTTTTAGTTTAGCGGTAAAAAAAAATTTAGTCTTTAGTTTGAATCGTATTTTTAGTCGTAGTGGGAATTAGTCATAATTTAATAATTTAAATTTACCGCAATTTTGTCTCAAAACAAATGGCCAAGATCTAGAAATAAATTTCACCGCCAGGTGGCAGAAAATTTCGACGTGTACCGAATCGTGAACCCACAGCAAGATGGAAGTAGCACGTGCGAGTTAAAACTAAACTAAGAATGGAAATCCAGTTAACATTGGCAACAAAAGACGTAAGCCTTTTATAAATAGTAATTGCTGTTTTTTTTTTTTTTAAATTTCAAAATTTTATTGCAGAGATTTCTTGTCGCAACAAAAAAAGATGTTGACACTGCAGGATGGTTAGTTGGATGGCACACCGAAAGCGGAATAGTTTGTGTAGGTTGTGTAGCTGTGTCAGGCAGCACACCCTATGATCTACTTCAAGATGTCGATCAACGGTTGGAGATTCTACCAGCTGGTAACTTCCAATCATTACCGATTTGAATAAAAAGTGTTTATTTAGTTGACAATTCATTTAGGCCTTGATCTGGTGGGTGTTTTTATGTGTACTAAGCAAGGACGTGATGCAAACGCAATTGAAGTTTATTTGGGTCAATTACTTCTTGCTGGATATAAGGTCAAACTAGTACAAGAGTTGAGCACCACCGTTTATAACGTTAATAATTTTTTTCTTGTTTTATTTGCAGAATTTGGATGAAACCAGTGAATTTTGCTACGTTGTGGCACATAAAGAGACTTGTACTGGATACATGTATAATAATTCGAAGCAAAATGCTCAACCTGTTCGAGTGGCATTTATAGATCACGAGAAATTGTATTCTCAATGTTCGTTAATTCGTGTACAGGGAGTGTTACCAATATCGTACGAAGTTCAGGAAATAGGTATGCCGTTATTTTATTTTTATCATTTTAGTTTTTGTCTATTTACTTGTAGGTGAAAGTGACGATGACGGTTTAGTTACCACGTTTGTAAACTTACGAAATCAAATTTCGTCTCCAGTTACGACATTTCACTTGAAAAATTCCGAGGTGTTGCTCTGTAATCAAAAGGAATTTGAACCTTCGATCAATGGATTACGGTACGACACCACGTGCGGGGAACTGCAAGATTTTATTTCCGATAAAGATGAAGATGATAGTTTTGTGAATGTTAAGGAAAAGAAATCAAAAGTTGTAGTTGAAAAAGTAAGATATTTTCTACATTAAGAAATTAAAATTAAAAAAAAAAATTTGTTGATTTATTTTTTTTATTTTCAGAACAATATGAGAATGAAATTACTTTTTAAAGTCACTGGAGATGATGCAATTCAACGAACCGTTTCCTGTTTACCAATCATTCACTATCAAAAGAGTATGAAAAAATATTAAAAAATAAATATTCTTAAAAATTATTCATTTTTTGTTTTCATAGGAGAATTTCAAAACATTTCTCTTACAATTCCTATTGACTTTATTGTTTTGGTCCGTAAAAATCACCCCGTATCTAAATTAGTATCGATTATGATAAATGGTGTCATTGCACAACTGAATCATATCAAACAAGTTCTTATTGAACATCGTAAAGGGAAAATTTTACCAGCTATTGAAATATTTCACTTCGTTCCATTGTTTTGCGATCATTTTATCACATTAATTTATCCCCTTCGTGTTTCTGATCAAGATCTTGGTAAGTCCATCCATTTGAAATACAAATTTGAGTAATTTTAAATCTTCTTTACATAGAAAACAAAAGACGTCACTATCACCAATGGCTGCTTTTTCCCGAGGATCGGCCACTTCTTCGTCGAGGGAATCGTTATATCTTTCCAGAAGACAAACAACAAACGAATTATTTAACAAATGTTCACATTGGATTACCAAATTCAGGAGTTAAAAACGGCCAAGTTAGTATTGTAAGTGGTACTTACACCTATCACCATTACAAACAAGACCACTTTGATGACAACGGCTGGGGTTGTGCGTACCGATCGCTTCAAACCGTTGTCAGCTGGTTTCGTCATCAAGGATATACGGATCGGCCGATTCCGTCGCACGAGGAAATACAAAAGGCTCTGGTGGACGTAGGTGACAAACCAAATTCATTCATAGGGTCGAAAAGATGGATAGGTTCGTTGGAAGTGAGTTATTGCCTGGATAAACTAATTGGTGTTGCTGCTAAAATAATGAACTTAAGCTCTGGTTCTGAACTCGGCGTCAAAGGAAGGGAATTGGCTATGCATTTTAAAACTCAAGGAACTCCTATTATGATTGGTGAGTGGGGAAATTATATGAATTTAATTTATAATTTAACTTAGAATTTAGGTGGGGGAGTTCTTGCACATACTATTATTGGAGTCGATTTTAGTGATTTAACGGGAGATCTCAAGTTTTTAGTACTTGATCCGCATTATACGGGGATGGAAGATTTACACATTATTCAAAATAAAGTAAGCACTGAAAAAATTCGAATATTATTTAATTTTTTTACTGATTTTTATTTTTTATGATAGGGATGGTGTACGTGGAAAGGAACTGATTATTGGGATTCCAATACGTATTATAATTTATGCATGCCGCAACGTCCACTGGCTCTTTGATTCTTTCCACTAAAATATATGGATGAATAAAATATACAGTTTGCGATAGAAAAGATATTAAACATTATATAGTCCTTGCTATTATTTAAAATTACATCGTGTTACATTGAAGGAAAAAAGCAAATTTTAAGTGCCACACAATGTTATAAAGTTTTTTTTTGGTATTTTGCAATCAACATTTTACAGAGAGAAAACATCTCTACAATAACTTAATTGCAAAAATGTATTTTAGATTAATTATCAATATTTAAGTTCCATCAATAGTCTATCAGATGTAAATGTCGTAGCCGTTTCTGCCGTTTCGTACAAGGATTAAAATTCTGAAAATTCGTACAACATTTGAAATTAACCCCTTTTTCTCCAATAAATTAAACTAAGAACAGTTTGATACTTTGATTGGACAAACTAAATTTCTGGAAAAAAACTATTCAAATTTTAAAAATTCTGGTTAATTTATGCCAACTGGTCGCGACGTCAGGCATCCAATGGCGCCCATTTTGGATTTCGTCAATTTTTTTTTAATGTAAACTTAAGAAAAATTAATTGATTCAGAATACCAAAATAAATAAATAATAAACCACAAAAAAAGAAAAGTAATGTTAGGATACTTTCATAAACATGTAAATACATTTTCTTCATTGTAACATTTAAAAATAAGATTTTATAATTCAATCAGCATCTACATTAACGTAGATTGATCATAGAGGTTCTTCGTCCATTTGGCATTAAAGTTAAATTTCGTCGCAACCAGAATTTGCGTAACTGCTATATGATGACTAATTACCCTGTATCGATGATAGACTTTAAGAGCAATGAGCCGCAGAGTAATTATTCTGTAAATGAGCAACTTCAATTTTGTAATGATATCCTCACAGAATTACTTTCACAAAAGCATTGGGTAAGTTGTCAAACTACTACTTCGAACAGCAAATTAATTTGAAATTTTTAAATCACTCACCTTGAGTTTATTACATTGCAAGAGGAGAAATTGGTCGTTATTCATAATTTTTTATACCTAGTCCAATTATTTAACCTTGGATGAAGGCTTAATCAATTTACCCTCTCTGGGTAAGAAGCTTTAATTGTATAAAACGGTATTATTTGAATCAGTAAAAATTGCAATTTATTTGTAAGTTAATCCCATTCCTGATAAAATTCAGTAGTGATTCATGACATAGGGAAAAAATTTTGTGATCATTTTTATGATTTGAAAATTTGAAGGTAAATTAGTATTTTTTGAATTTTTTTTGTTATTTCCGCAGGGCTTTGCATGGCCGTTTCATAAACCCGTAGACGCAGACAAGTTAGGTCTACATGATTACCACGATATCATTAAAAAACCAATGGATTTCGGCACTATTAAAGTAAGCATCGGTACTTTGAGTAAATAAGTGAAAAGGGCGATTATTGTTGTAAATAAAAATTGTTATTATTTTTCTAGAAAAAAATGGACAATAGAGAATATAGGACTCCTGCAGAATTTGCAGCTGATGTTAGATTAATATTTGCAAATTGTTTTACATATAATCCACCTGATCAAATTGTTGTTGCTATGGCGAGGAGGTTACAGGTTTGTCTTTTTGTTGGTTTATTTGTTAATTGGAGAACAAATGAAATAATCTAATTTTTCTGTTTAATTAGGATGTATTTGAAACGAGGTATGCAAGAATTCCAGACGAGCCAACGCCAAGCATTCCAAAAACCGCAACACCTACCACAAAACAGGAGATGACCTGTAGTTTGAGCACGAGCTTGTGGAGCAGCGACTCCGAAGACAGTGAGGAGGAAAGAGAGAGGAAGTTATTACAGTTGCAAGAACATCATGTATGGTTTATTTTTTATTGACAACTATTCTTTAACTATTGAAATTTTTTTTCGAGCAGTTGAAACGAATGCATGCGCAATTGCAGTTATTAGTTCGAGAAAATCGGAAGCGAAAGAAGGATTATGACGATAAAAAAGAGGATCGCAAGAAAACGAAGCCGCTGCTCGATTTTGATGAGGACAATGCGACCCCAATGTCGTATGACGAGAAAAGGCAGCTTAGCTTAAATATCACCAAATTACCTGGTCAGTTGGTTAATTATTGTTGACATGAGATGAGATTTGTTTTCTTTATTTATTGCCATTTTTTAGGAGGCAAACTTGGTGGGGTTGTTCGCATAATCCAGTCACGAGAGCCATCACTTAGACATCGCAATCCAGATGAGATTGAAATAGATTTCGAAACGCTGAAACCCTCGACTTTGCGGGAGTTGGAAGCGTACGTGGCTTGTTATTTACGCAAGATACCTCGGAAACATTACTGTAAGCATTTTTTCGTGGACCGGCGAACCGGTGGCCAAATTTGAAGGGATAAAAAAATGGCTACTGGTTTTGCTCGGATTTCGCGATTTGAATGGTTTTTAATTGGTTTTGTTGGTTTATTACCTATTAAAAAACCATACGGAAGTACGAAAAATGAATTGATGATAATGGCAGAGTTGGAAAAGAGACTTAAATTAGGGACTGTCAACAAGAAATCGCCGAAGAAAGGTTAATCGAGTAAACTAAGAAAAATTAGAATTAAAATTAGAATTTGAATTAAAATTAGAATTTGAATTAAAATTAGAATTTGAATTAAAATTAGAATTTGAATTAAAATTAGAATTTGAATTAAAATTAGAATTTGAATTAAAATTAGAATTTGAATTAAAATTAGAATTTGAATTAAAATTAGAATTTGAATTAAAATTAGAATTTGAATTAAAATTAGAATTTGAATTAAAATTAGAATTTTGAATTAAAAATTAGAAATTTTGAATTAAAATTAGAATTTGAATTAAAATTAGAATTTGAATTAAAATTAGAATTTGAATTAAAATTAGAATTTGAATTAAAATTAGAATTTGAATTAAAATTAGAATTTGAATTAAAATTAGAATTAGAATTCTTTTTTTGATTCATTTTTAGACGTGGAAAATAACCATGGGAATGTGGTTGGCGACTCCAGTCGACTAAAGGCAATCAGCAGTCCTTCGGACAATGACATGGATAACAGCGGTAGTTCGTGTTGCGAGTGGCGACACATATGTCAGAGATTGTCAGAATTACGTAGTTAGTAATTTAAATTGCCAATAGATGGTGTATTGAATTTAATAAAAACCATGGTTAAAACAACTCTTTGCCTTTGTTTTGTCCAAGGTGGATGCTTATAGGTTGCATTTCATGACAATAAAATTTGTATAGAGAGTTCATCAAGAGTTAGTTATGAACGATGTCAACAAACCGCGGTGTACGTATCACATGGCACCCTACAGGTGTGAATTCTCGAGTTAGCATTTAGGTGGCCATACATCTAAATCCAAAAAGACAGAAAAATTACTTTTACAGAAGCAACCCCTTAATGCTTCGCTGAATCACAGTATCTTGTGCTCACTGCTCAGGCAGAGATGCGCATCACATGTAGTGCCTGTTCAATCTTTAATGAAGTCTTTACCAATGTGGCCATAATATTGTAAGTTGAGGTACCCACATTTAATTTTAAAGTAAAAATGTTGTTTTCACATAAAAATTAATGTTTTGAAAGTAAAAATTTAAAAACTTAATTTACAAAGTTGTTTAAACTTACAAAGTTCAATTTTAAATTTTTTTCTTTTTAATTGGTAGGAAACCAATGGTACTGGGTATACCAGGTGCAAACATCTCAAACTCGTAGTTCTCATCAGCTCATCCTGATGTTTTAGTTTATCTCGTTAGGTTTTCTCAGGAGTAATCCATTTGCGGAATTATTATCAATCAGAATGTTTTATTTAAATGTAAATTTAGTTTATAAAGTAAATTTAAAAAACTTCAATACTTAATACGTGCCATTACTTTGAGATAAATGAATATTTGGTTATAAATGACAATTATACACACATGTCAAAATTAATAGTAGGCCTTTTGCTGCATTGCTGCAACTTCATCAGCTATAATTTATCATCACAAAAGCAGCACAACTGCCCAGGTCGCCAAGTAAACCGTCCGTCAAAGCGGTCAGATCAACAACGCAACGGACAAGTAAAAACACATACTTTACTTTATGTGGCCCTTTCTTGCCTGTTGGACACGGTTGGGTTCAATGCGCCTGTGGTGTTTTCAGTGTTTTTTTCTGTTTGTTGTTCTGTTGTGTATTGTACATCCAATACTTGTGTGGCTCTTCATGGTTACGTGTTGTGTCGTTGGTTTTTCTTGGGTTTTTGCTGTTGTGGTTATGTTTGGAGGTGTTGCAACAGTGTTTGCAACAAATAAGGGTCAAATTTCATATTGTCTCACAATAACTTCATTGTAGCAATACGAGATATAAAGTCCATTTCCTGTGTAAGAGATGGGAAATGTAGGAAATGAGGCAAAAAAATGTACTACCACACACTTCTCTGTTCTTAAATCCGCCCAGTAGTTGCAGAGAACATTCTGGCCAATCCTTAACCCTAGCTCAGGCCAGTAGAGTAGTCAATTAGCCAAGTTTACGACAACTATTGATTAAACAAACATCTCCCTTTAAATATAAAAATAAATAAACAATGAATAATATCCGATAATACCTATATGTTTTTGCAGTATTATGCAGTATTTTGCTTTGTCAGCTTAACGTTTTGATTTCCTCCGAGTAACAGTGTTGGAATCTGAAAACTTGTTTTCTAGAGCACCCAACATACATTCTGCACCTCTACAACCTACATTTCCATTCATAAATTATTGGAGCTGATACTCGTTGGTGCTAAATGACGTCATTTCAGCGGTTACGTCATCAGTTGTATACAAAAATTGTACTTCTCTTTATAAAATACATTGTGACTCGTGGTTAAACTAAAAGACAGCTGATCGTATGCGATCCAGTATAAAGATCAGAAAACCAAGGAACCTTGAGAAAAAATCGCCGAAATAACTTATCTTTTAATCCTTTACTTTAAATGACGATATTTCGAAGAATTGCATGTGCTGTCTCTGGAGGTGTAGACAGTAGCGTTTCTGCTTATTTATTAAAAACAAGAGGTAAATCCGTGTTTCGTTGATTGTTTTCCACATTTGACATTTTTATACATAAAACATAGGTTATGAAGTGATTGGTGTTTACATGCGTAATTGGGACATACAGGATGAAGACACCTGTACAGCCGATAAAGATGCTGAAGATGCAGCTTATGTATGCAAAAAATTAGACATTCCTTTTAAGCAAGTGAATTTTGTCAAGGACTATTGGAACTCAGTATTTACGTAAATATTTCTATTTATTTAAATATAATAACTATTTCTTAAAACAATTATAAATTTTTGCAGGAATTTTGTGGAAGATTATGAAGCTGGGCTCACGCCAAATCCAGACATTTTATGTAACAAAAATATTAAATTCGATTCATTTTTTTCGTACGCAATGAAACATCTGAATGCTGATGCAATTGCAACCGGGCATTACGCTAATACGTCATTTGGTCAACATTTGGAATTATACGATAAGTCTGAAAGTGAATATGATAATTAAAAGTTATGTAAACTTTTATTTTAATGTTGATTTCTATTTATTAAGAGGTCCATTTATTGCGAGGAATAGATGCAGTAAAAGATCAGACTTTTTTTCTAAGTCAAGTTGCTCAGGAACCACTAGCTCGAACCATGTTTCCAATTGGTCGTCTAAGGAAATCGGATGTGAAAAAGATTGCATCTCAAACTGACTTTGAACATCTTGTTAGAAAACAGGAAAGCATGGGAATATGTTTTATCGGTGCAAATAATTACCAAAAATTTATTAGTGATGTATATTTATAAAAATTAACATATGAATATATTCAATTTTGATTTAAAATTTGATTCAGTTTATTAAGCCAAAACCGGGTGATGTCATTGATATTGAAACTGGGAAAATAGTCCAGACTCACAATGGTAAATATAGTTTCTAAAAAAAATTCTTTTTATTCATTACTTTACTTTATTTTATTTTAAGGAATTCACTTGTGGACCATCGGACAAAAGTTTACAATTGCTGGGCAAAATCACTCGCGTTACATTGTGGAAAAAAATCCAAATACAAATACTATTTATGTGGTAAATAAATTTGGAATAAATTTATTTTAATTTCTGAATTTATGAAATGATTTTAGGCTCCTGGGCGACACCATCCATCGCTATATCACAATCAAATAATTACTGACAAACCACATTGGATTCATAGTAAACCTTTCGAGAAAGGTCAACGCTTGTTGTGCTGGTTTTGTTTTCAACATCGGAATCCGTTAGTGTCGTGTACAGTTACTGAAACTAGTGATAATAAACTTCATGTGTTACTGGAAACTCCACTAAGGGCTTTGACACCTGGACAAGTAATAGAAAAAAATGATTTTTTTAAAATTTATATTAATATATCTGTATAGTTGGCAATACAAGGTCAACAGTTAAAAGTTATTAGCGATTGAATGTTGAACTATACGCTGCAGTCACTAATAACTTTTTACCTGGTACGGCACGAATGCTGATTTTTACGGCACGAATTCAGCACTAACAGGTTACTTAAAAAACTGAGAAAAATAAAAAGTGTACAAATTATTCAACACTAACAGTACTAACAGAATCATCCCTTTGATGCACTGAATAAAGTTTAATTATTATTACAGTATTAGGGGCCATTCATGAAGTACATAACGCAAAAATGGCCGTTTTTGGACCCCACCCCCCCTTGTAACACTCCGTAACATACCAATTAACCCCACCCTCCCCCTGCCCGTAACGTAACATTTTTAATTTTTTTTCATCATTTATTTTTATTAACTTTTCGTCGTTGTTTGTCCGAAAACCGTTTAAAATTAATTAATTAAAATTAATTAAAATTAGCCTCGTTTTTTAAAAATTTTTTTAGTGTAATATTTATTTATTTTTACATAAAAATTCAGCGTTACTAACCCTTTAAGCTTAAAGCTTACTCCCCCTCCCCCCTGTAACGCATGGTAACACATCACTAATACCCCCCCCCCCCCTGAAAGCGTTATGTACTTTATGAATGACCCTTAGTACATAAAAAAGTCCCCAAGGAAGTCCCCAAGGGACGATAAGTTTCCACTCAACTCTGGTACCAAAGGGTGTTGCCAGGTAACCCAGAATAGTGAAAACTCCTGTTTGTTTTGTATAATTTTTTTTTTTTTTTAAAGTAATCACTCATTAAAAGAATTGCCAGTATATAAATCTAAGGGGTGCTGAATTTGTGCTGTTTTGGGATATAAAAATAATTATTCATGCTCCAACCATTATTAGCGATTGAATGATTTGCTATACTGCCAACTTTACGAAAAAAACTATACTAAGAAAACTTAAAAAACTGAGCAAAAATTAGCAATTGAAAGTTTATACTGCCAATGCCATTGGCAGTATAATTGCTAATTTCAATTGCTAATTTTTGTGTTTTTACGTGTTACAGCACGAATGCTAATTTTTAAGGCACAAATTAGCACGTACTTACCAGAAAATATAAAATTTAATATTGACTGTGAATGGACCTTGTACTGTTGCCAACTGTACTGTTAATCATATAAACGATTAAATAAATTTTTATTTTGTTGCAGTTTGCTGTATTTTATAGTGGAGATATTTGCTTTGGGAGTGCAAAAATTTTAAGTACTGGGCCGTCGCTGTATAATTTACAAAGACTTGACTTGACGCTTGAGTAATTTAATTAAGAATTGAAATTCGCGCATGTTAATTATAATTTGTAATTATTGTGATTAATAATATGTCATTGCAAAAATGATATTGTTTTTATTTAAAATTGTAAATATTGAAATAAAAAAGCAAAAAGTTCATATCGGCCGGTATGAGGGATGCTTTTGTTATTTGCTTGCAAAACTCAACAATAGATGGCGATAGTAATCAATAATCAATTTTTATAAATTTGCTGTCCACGAAAATTATACCGGAAGTGAGAAATTCACACTTTTATGACAATCTTCTTATCCTACTCCGGTATGTAGTAAATCGATAATTTTTTTAAATTGAGAGGGCAATAAATATTTACAGGGATCTTTGAAAATTATGGATTATGTCACGGCCAAATCACCGTTATTCATAATGTTCTTATATGTTCTTGTATGTTTCCTTGTAATAAATATGTTAATTTTACCTTGTGATTTTTGTGACTTTTTATCCTGTGTTTATTACTCCTGGCCAAGGTCACGGATGAGTGACTTGGCCTATCTGTTATGTGTTTCCTCAAATTTCCCTCTCTAGTTTTAGTTATATTTAGTTTAGTCCGTTACTCTACTTTTCAGTTTGTGCATACTAATTGTTTCCTAGTTGTATTGTCGCTCTGTGATTGGTCCCCTCTTTTTGGGCAGCCAATTACAGGGCTTTAATGTTTTCTTCTAACTCTGGATTCAGAGTTAGACAACTACACAACAGCTTCAGACCTCACAGACACATTGGGGTGTTGTTCGTCTCACTTTTACCCTTCTGTGAATATCATCCTGTTTTCAGTATTCATGCATCTTTTCTAAGTCTAGTTTGTTCTTTCTTATGCATTTTTATGGTTTTGGCAGGCATACTTCCTAGCCTGGTCATGAATTGAAAAACAGCTGACTCTTTATTGGTCCTCATAACCTGTGGGTTAGTTTTGTCTGGCCAAGGTCACCTAAGTTCAATTGTAAGTCAGCCATCTTGGTTCACTTTTGGGCCTAACTCCAGCCACTGGCCCCTTAGTACTTGTAGCCTGGTAGGTTTTATTGCGGCAATTGTTTTATTCTAACCAGATATAGCCTGGAAATTTATTGCATAAACTCAAGAGTATGGTGTATCCAAACTTTACCGTTGTTTGAGGTACTATCTGGGGCTATATTTGATCAGGGGCTCTCCCACTCTTTCAGCTACGCGTCTTTCAAACGCAGGATACCAGCCCTCCGTAGCCTGGTTATTATAGTTGTAACACTCGTTCAGTAGGATAACTACCTTTTACTGATCAGTTGAATCAGAGTTGACTCTGGTTTTTATTCTTGCAAAACTCTAGATAGCACCTGGTGGATTTTTCTACCATAAGATAGCATACTTCAATTGTTATTGCCGTATTATGAAAACTTTTAGTAAATGTCGATGCTGCCGTCCAAAAAGATTAAAAAAGTTTTGTTGTTGTTGTTCCCTTCGAAAGGGAGCAAAGGTAACAGCATTTTTTCAACTGGTATTTAACTAACAATATTAGCAAATTCAATTTTTTAAATAAGAATAAGAATTGTCACTTTAGGTTTGGTTTGCATTTTACTTATACAATGGTTTCCGTGAAATGCAAAGTTTACTTCAAGTTTTTCAACAAATTTTGTCTGCAGGATTTAATTTGAAGATTATAAGTTAAAAAATATACTTGTTTCAGATTACATTTATGTACACAATTTTTAAAAAATTGCATATTTTTAATAGTTAATATCTATTTGATCCATATCCATTTATCGCAAGCTGCTCTCAGTCTTTTGATGTTTATAGTATTAGTAAAAGGAATCAGAAAAGTATAATAAATTTAATAATATACCGTAAATAAAATAATATTTTATTGGAATTCATAATTAATCCAAAGAAAAATCTTAAGTTACTTCTTTGTTGGCTTCGGGTAACTTTCATTTCCTTCATTATCTTCTTGTTGGATACTGCATTAATGTACTCTATTACAGTAAGTTATTCTTATTCACCAACAAAAACTGTTACTAATTTATCAGTATATATTATTTTTGTCAGAAATTTTATTTAATAAATCCGGTAACTTTTTTCATTCAAGTTATTGCTGTATTCTTATGGGTAAGTGAGGGATTGTAAGTTCTTGTCTACATCAAGGTAGTACAGTAGCAGTAAAGTGTTCTTTGCAATTGGTCTCTCCTCCTACTTATATTTAAATTTTATTATGTATTGTGCACTGACATCGAATTTTTGTTATTGCTTTTTATTCATTTATTTTTGTTTTTTTTCAGATTTACTTTTGGTTTACTGTCTATAGTTATTACCGAGAACTCAAATTGTTGATGGATACAAGTTTATTTGCTGTTGCAGCACAATCTAGCATTACCAAAACCCATAATAAAAAAGAACAAATTAGTGGTGTGTCTTTTAGTAAGAAAATTGCAACTGGAGGTTCTATAAATATCAAAAAAACGTAAATGTTGCCATCAATTTCTTAGGTAAATTAAAAACAATTATTAAAAAGTATGAGTTATACTGTTAATTTTCCAATTATTGCTTAGTTCTAGTTTTTCCATCTTGTCCACCTCTTAGCCTGTGTCTACCTGGAGCGCAGTGTATTCAATACTATATGATGAATATTTTAGAGCGCGTTGCTTAGGGTATTATAGTATGCAGATTAAAACACACACAAAATTATCAAAAATGTTATCATTGTACACAATAGTTGGTTTATTTATTTTTGGTTATAAAAAATATTTATCAAAAATTTCTTGATTAATTGCGTTATTGGAATTCTCAATTTTTGATGTCTGATTATTATCATTATCATCATCATCAAGACTATTGTATTGTCTATCAACTAAGATCCAAACAAAAATCTAAAAATAAAAACAAATAATAATTAAAAGGGAAAGAGATTAATGTTTTGATTCTTATTACTCCAACAACCAGAATTATAATTGGAAGTACACTCCAAATTCTCTAAAATTGAAATTAATACTTGGTAATTGCTATTAACTAAAAAAACTACAAATATACTGACTTCAAAATTTCTAACATGACTAAAAATAATTGCCACCAAGGCTAAAATATCGATGGTAGCATGCATAATGAGCCAGGTTACAAAGTAACATCTACTTTCCTGTAAATAAATTTTTAAATTTTGGGAATGTAATAGTTTTTTCGGTAGAAAATAACTTGTTTTGTGGATGCTGGTAGACTGAACAAACTGCAGAAAGCAAGAAAGAATATGATGGTGTACAATACTGCAATAATTCGTACCCCTGGAAGTAGTAAATATATTTTAAATCGCAAAATTTGTTGATTAAAATTTGAGTGCTTACACAACGTGCTTTCATCTTGAATTTGAGCTTGCAAAATTATTGTTTGACCCCACGTATTAATCAAAATTTCTGGTGGATGTTGGGACAATTCATATGCATAGTGGAATAACACTATAGAAGCAAATGCACTCATCAAAATAACTATCTACATGAATTAAAAGAATTTAAATATTTAAAAATGATGGGTTTCAATGAGTACCGGTAGTTATATTACGGCACTAAAATTAACCTACTACTGTATAAATGATAGCAAGGCCCATCATGGAACATTATATCATCATGATCGTAATCATCATCATCATCATCATTCCCTATTGAGATGTGGAATTTGCTATTTGCAATTTTTTAAGAAATTAGACAACGAGTATTTCTGAATTATTGACATATTGAAATGCAATGGCATCTGCTGGAAATTTTGTCTTACTAATGACAACTGGTGGCAGAATTGTATAAAAATAAAAATACCGGTAAGATTATGGATCTTTCTGGGGCGCTCAATTAGTCGCTAATTAAAATAAAAATAAATAATATACCGGTTATTGTGAAACGCCAACGTTTTATTCTTTTCAATTTTTCATTTCAATTTGGATGAAATGTCTAGAAATCGAGCTAGAAATGTACGTTAGGCGTAATACGTACATATGCTATGTATCACACGCTTCAGATTCATATAAGAGAGTTGATTTAGTTTCAACATACCGTATTTCTATTATTATTTCAACCGATCGTAACATGCCTATCAAGAAAACAGCACCCAGATTGAAGACCATGTGTTTCCAAACAATAGCTACGCATTACGACGAAATTTATTCTTCTTTATCCACTCTCCCAAACTGTCTAATTAATGAAATGTATCAACGCCAAGATGAATTGGGTCTCAATAGTCGTTGTTTGCATTCCGACATTTTTATTAATTCTGGCACGAAGGAATTAAAACGTTTAATTATGTTTGATCAACCTGTGAGGGTAGTTTTTTTTAAAATTGGCCAAGTGTGTAAAAGTCTTACTCATTTAAGCATCGAATACAATGTAAGACGGAAGCTGCGTAGAAAAATCAAAAATAGATGCATAATTAATTTGCTACTAAAACTGCCGCAAATTCAACATATTAATTTCCACAATAACAACTGGTGTACTAATGAAGTCGTCACTGCAATAGCTACACTTTGTCCGCAACTACAATATCTCGACATTTTAAGCTGCATAAATGTTAGTGACAGAGGAGTTCTTTCTTTAGCTAACACAAAAATCGAATATTTAGACGTTTTCGGTACAGATTTAACAATTGATGCATGTGCACTTCTTTTGAAGAACTTAGCATTTCTCAAAGTATTGCATTATCATTTTTCGAATGGGTTGTTTCGAATCTTGAAAGACAAATTTTATTCGAATCCAACATTGACTTATCCTTT
Organism: Strigamia maritima; assembly: GCA_000239455.1. NCBI lineage: Eukaryota > Metazoa > Arthropoda > Chilopoda > Geophilomorpha > Linotaeniidae > Strigamia > Strigamia maritima. The sequence goes on along the minus strand of JH431327.1, from coordinate 42,293 downwards.
AGAAGAATTATCAGATTGCGATTGGCACGGAGAAGATGTGATCATTGCTACTAAAATATTTCCAAATTTGCGCACTTTACACATTCGGCAGCCTTTTGATGTTAATAATTTTAATACTCACACGTTTGCATTGCGCAACACATCGAAATTAGGTTTTTTGCACTTGTACAATACTATACTTATGGACATTAAGCTTATTGATCAATTCTGTCCCATGTTGCAAGATTTGACATTAAGGAATTGTACCTACAAGTCGTCCAGTAATTTTCGATTCAAAAACTTATGGAAGCTCAGTATATCTGCTTCACAGCCTGGTGACGTTGCCATTCCGGAATTACTTCTGCAAATGTTATTACGTTATTGTGATAATATCAAAGATTTAGAGTTGTCACGTTGTCCACTAACTGATGACATGATCAGGCAGCTAGTGAAAGTGAAAGCATTTCAAAATCTTAAAAGTTTATTATTTTATGAGTGCAATTCGATTAGTGTAGTATCAATTTTAGAAATACTTGATGTTAAAAATCCTTTAAATAAGCTTACCTGCCAATGTTGTGATAATATCGATATAAACGCATGGATTGTAATTAATTCGCATATCAAAAGTCAAAGTTTGGCTCTGGTTTTAAAAGATTTTTATTTGGTTAATAAATAAATTAAGAAATTAATGATGACGATGAAGAGGAGAGAGCTTATGATATCTAGCTTATTATGATCTAGTAAAAAATTTTCCCAAAACTAGTAAAATGATAGAATTAGGTCAGTTTGTGCAATTTCAGTGTCTCATTGAAAGACAACGTAACTTACGTATCAAGGGTAGAATCAAGTTTTACTTCAAGGTATTGATGTAATCAACATTTGATTCTGAATAAGCAACTTTCTCTTGTGTAGTTCTTGAGTAAAAAGCAAAAATGGGGCAAATTTTTACATCACTTTGGATTGGACCAAAAGTAGAATCACGTCAGTAAAACATTATGGTAGTGTCATAAAATTCACATGAAAATATTTTGCTTGCGTGCATAGACGATTCCCGCCGTGTGGTCCCAGGTTTTCACGTGTAAGACAAATATCAGGTGGAACAGCTGAAGAAAATATTTCCATCTTATTTGAGTTTGCTGGTTCATTTTTTTTTTTCAGTATTAATAATTCGTATATATTTATTTCAAACTGTACCGTATTCCCTCGGAAAGAACGGCATGCCGGATAATGGCAAGTCAGACCAGGGTGCCGGATAATTCGAATTTTCCGGCATTCTGTCCATTTGATTATTAATTGATCAGTTGTCTACTTGTCAAAAACTGGTCAGACTTGTAATTACCGGCATGCCGTTGTTTCCGAGGGAATACGGGTACAATCTCTCTTCATTCCAAAGTTATAAGCAAAAAACTGATTTTTGAAAAATTTGCCCTATATTTTGCTTTCCAATTACTCAAGAACTACACGTGAGAAAGTTGTTTATTCATCATCAAAATTTGGATGGCATCAACATCTTGAAGTGAAACCTTAGACATCTTTGCAATCCAAAGTTATGAGCAAAAAAAATGATTTTACCAAAACGTGCCAAAACAAAACTTTGCTAAAATTTAGAATCTGAAAAATTAGAGTTAGAGTTATTCATTGTCCATTAACTGATAATATGGTTACAGAACTTGTGAAAGTGAAAGCATTGCAAAATCTCAAGTTATACAGTACTTGCCAATTCTGTAGAAATATCGACGTACCTGCACGGTTTGCAGCATATCGCAAATCAAAAGTTGGCGCGGGTTGTTCGTTTCGGTAGTAAATAATTAACTTTCCTTTCTCTCTCAAGATTCAAAAAACCAAATAAAAAATTAACTGTAAATGCTTTTATTATTTCAGTGCATAATAAGTATATTAAATACCATACATCATAATAAAAAGTCACAAATACACAAATTTGCAGCAATTAGTTACGACTTTTATCACCTTTGAAAAATAAAACAAAATAAAAGCCACCGAAAATATACTGTACTAACACCTGAGCTGACTTCGTGAATTTTCATAATGAACAATGCATACAAAAGCGATTTACAAGTTTTATTTTACATTTCCTTTTCCGAGTGTTTTATTCTCTATCAGTTCTTTTATACAGTAAAAATACAAAATATCTCATTTTTTTTTAAAATAAAGAAGACCTACAACAATAATTAACATCACAGATAAAAACACGTCATAACACATCAAACATGCCAACATCAAAATTTTATGTCACGCGAAGAGAAGCTGCATTTCAAGCGGTAAACTAGACTTAACTATTTCCTTTCCGATTATCACCGTGATATAAATGCAGCTATCAAACTAACAAATATGAAAAAAGTATCCAACAAACGAGAAGAAATCAAGTTTTTAGGAATAAGTATCTGTCAACCAGCTTCGTATTCCTTAATAAGAAAAATTGAGCACATAATACAATGATGATGGTTTATTTATAGTTTTGGTATCATAAGGACCAATTTTCTCACGCAGTATAAATTTAAAAAACCGCTATTGCACATGCTATATGTCATATATTCAGGTACGTATCCGGGCCATTGTTCAATGATACTTTTCTACATTTTATAATTCACGTTTAAATATTTTTTTATTAGCTTCATGGTTATCTTTACATTTGATTTGCATTTTTTCTCGTAACATTTCAACGTTTTGTTCAACTTCAACATCCATATCAAATGTAAATATTTATTTATATAACTTTTTTTACGTACTCATTGCGATATCTTCCACAAATTCTGATTGTGTGCACAACTAGTTGCTTAATGTTCATTTTCATTCATTGCAATACCTCTAACTTACACTAAAAAAATTCATTTTCACTTTGTAACTAAAAATTGACAGTGAAATGAGCTGATAAACACAAAACTGTTGTTTTAAGCGCCGATTTTTACGTATATATATATACAAAATGATATGATTAATATTTCCAATCACCATCATTCAACAAAAAATCAAAAAAACAAATCAAAAAATCAAAAACCGTACATTCAATTTACAAAAGCTTTCATCCCTTTTTACTGCCGCCTCATTCGGTAACTTAAAAACAAGTCTTTCGTTATGTGATTACATCATAATCATAAGGCTGTACGTTCATCGTACACAACTACAGCTTCGTTGTCCACAAGCGAATCTGTGTCCTTATGCACGAACGGAAACTGAATGAACTGACTCCGGCTTTTATTCAAGGCAATGGCAGCTGCACTGTCATTTCTCATACGATTTTTCCTTTTCTTGCTAAAACTAACCTGAAATTCATTAAATATCACAATTAAATGTGTAAATCTCGTAAAAGTAAATGAGTTTAGGCACCTTTGCATATAGATCACTCAGATCATCCTCCGTGGAAAGTGGCCTCGGTCGGGCTCGCACCCAGGCCGGCAAACTTCTGGTTTTGAGAACCGCTTCACTTAATTGCGCGTGGGGAAATGTCTTATCGCTTGTCTCGTCCAATACTACAAGTACAAACACAACGGTAATTAAGCACGGTCTACTGCTTAATGAGCGGGCTCAATTGCTTTACCACTCGACGAAGCGTATAGACTGTATTGATCCAAGCCGTCACAACTTCGCTGCGACATCTCGGGGATTTCGGGAAGATGCATGGCCACGAGTTGGGGTGGTAAACCGGCCGCGTTCACATGTCGAACTGCGAATGATGCATCGGACGGGTTGAATTGCAATGGTTGACTCATTGGGCGCATTTTCTTGGCTTTTTTCGTCGTGCAAGATGGACCCTATTAAAGAAAATAGTTTTCTTAGAAAATCACAAATTGCAATTAGTGAGATCAATAAGTGTTCAGAATCTTTTCAAAGCAGGAAATTACATCGTTTGGACAAAAGTTGAAGTCGGAAAGTTATTATTTAGAAGGCAATAATGAGGGTCAATTGACCCAACTCCCAAATGTGTTTATGACATTGACAAGGCAATTTGAATTGGTGATTGATTAGGCAAAAAGTCAGAGTTATTGGAGTGGTTTCTAATCAATATTAACGACAAAAATAAATAATGAATAAATATTTAAAAAAATAAAAAAATTATTCTTTTTTTTTCTAACCACTAACATCAGAAAAGCGCCAACTCGTTTTGAAAGTGTTTTTGAGTGGCAGTTCTTAATAAATTCCATTTTTTCTGCTTTGAACATGCTTGTCTAATGATCAATAAATTCTCGTTCACTCGAAGTAATTATTTTAAATTTAACTATTTTTGAGGAAATTATTAACACTTTACCTGTTCGTGATCTTTCACAGGAGCTGATTGAGATCTAGTGATGACATTAGCTCCAACATCAGACCCTTTATCTACCAAACAGCTTTGGTAGGCTTGAGATCCGGGTTTTGTAGAACTAAGGAACACTGCTGATTCACTGTAAAATATATACACTTAAATTTTAATAAGATAAAACGCTCTAAACAAGACCTATAATTATATTTTGCGATATCTGATTCACATAACGGCGCCCCAGCAAAAAAGGATGTATGGAAAATGGCTCAGGTGGCGCCGTCACATTGATTTATATTCGCAGTCTCATTTCACCCTTATTTCATGTTTCCGAGTGCACTTGTCATTACCAATCAGAAAAAATTTCCTGCTCATGGGATAATTTGAACATTAAATGTTCAGTCAAACGTAGAAAAAATTGAGAAAAAAACGTTATTTTTAATGATATTATACATAAATTTGTTTTTAAATTATCTTTTTAGAAATGCTGCCCCTGAGCTTTACTGCACATCATCTAAATTTTATTTTTGTTATTTTTTCTTTTTAAATTTCTGGTAATTTTGCTCCAAGTTGTTTTCGAAAAAATTATAAAACACTTTCAAGTCTAAACCGTCGAGACTAAATTGATGCAAAAGTGCGGAAATGAGATGGCAAGCCACAATTTCCCAAACACAATTCCCAGCTGGAAATTGAATAAATGAGCAAACTAACGAGCAAGTAAAGATAAACTACGGCCAACGTTAAAAAAAAGTCTTGTTTTGCTTGCCACTAAACACATGATTTATTGAAAAAATTATTGAACGCGACACAGGTCTAATTAAATGAGTTGTTTCACGAATTCCAACTTTCCTTTCCTTAATTGCCATTCAAGTTCGTGTAGTTGGAGAGGGAATTGAGATTTGAATAAAAACTCAATTTATTTGAACTAAGTTTTTAAAATTTTCCAATAAAAAAAATTACATTTTGTTTTTTATCGGTATGGTTTGATTCGCCGCATAAAAAACATCCGATAAATCAGGTAAAATGAATCGATTCAACTGATTGATTGTGTTCTTTGCATTCTAAGCAAAAAGATCGTTTATCATGTAAATTTCACCGAGCTACAACCTATACATAATATTTTATGTTTTTATAAGTTGTCAGGTTAATGGAAACAGAAATAATCATCAACAGGTAAATCGCCTGTAAAAAAGTGTCTATAATATTTGCATAAGCAACATATATAACGTCATGATGGCGCGACTGACTCGGTTGAAGTGCAGAGAAGCGATAGCTCACAATAAAATAACATCAAGAACGTACGAAACGTGCGTGCTTGTTTCAGGTTACACCTAGGGACTTGGCAAAACTCGATTTATAACACCATCCATAACTTAGTCGTGACTTATAAATTCCCAGTGCCTTATAACATCGAAATCTATAGCCAAACAACAGGTACGTCACTGTCACTGGGATTAAGTCTAATCATAGTTGGATCGATAATAGCACCAGGCAGGCACTTGTATGGGTTTAAAACAAATAAAAATTCGATTTGCAGTAAATGGTATTGTTTAATTGGTATTGTAATTGTTTAAACACAGAGGTGTGAATCAGTAATTAAAATTGTTTAATTTTCGCTGAAAATGCTCGATTCAAGAGTGCAGCTTAAACTGTTAAGAGCATAGCTGAACAACACTTTCAGCTCTTATTGCTTCCTACACAGGCTAAAGCGCACGCCTGCAGTACATTCGAGGATGTAAAAGACCATCCGGAGTTCGACTGTGAAGTCTAAACTGGATTACCTTGACAGTTTTCAAGATGATAATGACAAAAAAACTGCTTGTACGGATGTAAAAAACAGAATGGCACACATTTTAACACCAAACTCATAACTGTAGATTAAACAATATAATCGTGGAAGAAAATCAAATTTTGACTTCCCATAATCACATCCAGGGGTAAACATCTAAACGGATGGGGAGAATTTCGTTCAAAAAGATTTTTTTATTATTATCTAAACCCTGGTTTTAATATGGGCCCAAAAATACCATTTTTAGCACATTCAAGCAATTTGTAAAATTAAAATTAAAAATATACATAAATAATTACACAGAAATTAAGTAACATAATATCTCGCTTCATACTATTCTAACCGATAATTGTTTTTACTTAAGTTAATTCTCTTTCTTTTTTTCTCTCTTTTTTTTCTCCTAGCCACCTTGCGCACGCAGTTAATTAGCAATAAAAAAGAAAAAAAAAAAAAAAAAAAAATACGTTTAGCTTGCTTAGCTACATCGTCAGGTACTCAGGTAATTTTCATTTTATTACACAGATAGCAAACCCAAACGGCTAACCTTTGCAAAATTTGGCCATGTGCGTGTTTCCCTTCCAAATCTTCAACACTTTGCTGCAAATCTATACATAATATCGAACAAAAAACACAAATTAGTTACAATTCCAGAACTCCCACTCAATAAAATATCTTACAGTAACTTTTATTAGTATCCGTCACATCCTGACAACAACGCCACAAAAGAAGTCCTATCATGGTCATGACGAGAACAATTCCTCCAGCTGTAACTCCGATCAAAATTGGTAACTGCTCGGCCGTGATCCCCCATAAGAACCAACCAATTTCCGTCCCAGGACCTTCAGTCGGATTACCACTATCCATTTGGGCGTGCAATGTGACACTTTGCTTGTAACCGGGAAAAATATCTTCATAGTTGTTGTTCTGGTAAAATTCCTTCAGATTATCTGTCCAAAAAACAAAACGAAAATTGCCTTAATTAGCACTGCAGGGTCAGGGATAAACCCAACAACTGCCGAGTTGTTTAAGAGCAATACGGGAAAAGCAACGTCTGCTGAAAGAGGGAAATAGCACAGCATCCTAACCTCACTCGACCTAACCTGGCGATAGACATTTTGTGCCCCTGTAAGCACAAATTTTCAACCCGAGTATTTTCCCTTTAGTCAACAGACACGATATATTTTCCTAGTAAATTGAGCAGAATTATTTTTAACAACAATTTAAGGAAGTTAGATATTTATTTATTGATTTTTATAGTAATTTTAGACATGTTGTTCTCAAATCGACTATAAATCTTCTTTTTTTCTCATAAATGACAAATTTTGTGGTCAATTTTTAATTGTCCTCTAATTTTTATCTCAACCTCATCTCATCTTTTTACAAAAATAAAAAAATTCATTAAGTATATTTTATGGCAAGAAAATCAATTTTTAACCCAAAAAGCAACCTAAGTAACTAAATAAATAATAACTACATATCATATTTCTTGCATTTTCTACAATGGCACTACAACTGTGAAGGTGACAAAAATCAATAACAATCTCCTTAAAGAAATCTAGTCCCTGAACACACTTTAATTTAACTTAACACAGCTCAATATTCTAAATGTCAGTTTAATTTTCTTTTCACATTTTCATTTCCTAAATACAAATAATGAGTTGAACCTAATGCACGCTCGATGTGAGAGTTTATGAAAGCTAATCAACAAATTGCTAAATAAAAATAATAAAACTAGACAACCAAAAAAAAAAAAAAGGAAAATAAAGAATTTCATTGGTTTTCTTTCTCCTTCGTAGGAAACCAGAAGTTGTTGTTTCCATTCCATCTTATCATCATTTCCGTCACTTTGCAGACAAGTTGGAAGAAATTCGGGTTGCAATCCTCAGCAAGAATGTGAGACGAATGTGAATTGCACGATGAAAGTAAATTATTCATTTTTTATGGCGCTTTGGGAGTGCGGCCGAGGGTTAAAACTGTTCAAATGATGTATCGCTCTGTATGTATCTGACTTGAGGCCAATCCTATCCCCGCTTTGTTTTGGAAGGGACAAGAAGAGAAGAGATGATTTACGGACATAGAATGGGGAAGGGAGAAAGAATGCCACCATTAACTTCGTACTGACCATTCGGTTTGTTGGTCTAGCCAACCAATTTACTTGTGAGTTCTTCTTGCAGCAATTTTATTACAAACAATCAATCGAGTGAATTTAAAATGATTTAGTGTAGTGTACTCCAAAAACCCATGTATATATTTCCACTTATACGATTCTAAACGATTCTAAACGATTCTAAACTTGAATTCAGCCCTCAGAGCATCGACTTAACACACAATTTCAACTCCATCCAGTGTAGAAAAGTAAAATCTATATTCAACCTTGGAGCCATTGGTGAATAAAGTGCAGTGACTGCATAATCCACTGCTGAAAACACCATTGATTTTATTTTTACATCTCAAGTAGGCTTAATATTGATTTCTTATAATTTAAAAATTAAATTGAAAAAAAAGAAAAACTAAACAAAAAAGAACTTCCTTCTTTCCTTCCTTCCTTCATCCCATATCAAATATTGAGGAAACAAAAGTTTGTATTTGTTGATAAATAATAATAAAAATGGGCCATTTTTTATTTATTTATTCTTTTTTTTTCTTTTTTTTTTTAGGTCGATTGGGGGGATTGTTTGGCGCCCGTCTGTCTCTCGTTGGCAGTAAACATAAAGATGGGGTGGGACATTCCTGCTATTCTCCCACGCACACGAACCAACCAGTTGCCATTTGTTCATTCACCCAACACAACACAGAAAAGACTAAACGACACCCCGATGGCTCCGAAAACCAAAAACTCACCCTCAATTCCTGCTTTACTGCTATATACACAAAAACTCTCCAACTCAATTCAAGACTCCTTAAAGAGCATTATTTACATTTTAAAGGCAAAAATAAATTCGTATCAAATGTCTTATCTTGCACGAATACTATTCGTCCAAGGTCTTATTAACAATGTAGGCATTGCTAAAATTGCACAAAACTTCGCAACACTAAATATGAAACAAATTAGCTAAATTTGCCAGTGATGCTAATTCACGCATGCGCATGCGCAAAATAAAAATTTTATTTTAAATATAATTATTAAATACTTCTATTTTAAAAAAAAGATATATTTCACCCAAAATTATTTCTGCTTATTTTTTTTTTTTCTCATTATTTAATAAACGAGCACATTATTAATTGTTATTAGAGTATTTACAGTACCGTATTCATAATCCACACTGTGCGGTTCCATCTTTGGCCATTCCTCCATGTCCTCCATAAGTCCGTTGCAGATTAAATCAGACGCACAACATGGCTAGAATTTCTGGGTCTTTCACCAGGTTACAAACCCCCTTCGAGCATCCAGACAGCAAGACGACACGCCTAAGCAGCCATTTGTCATGCAATGGGAAGTGATGTCATTCCGGGTCTGTGCTCCATTCCCATTGGTTAGCTCTTCTGGGAGACCGTGGAATAAAATCAATGCGAGCAAAACCGAGAGCAAAACTCAATTGAGAAAAGATTTTTTTTTTGTAAAAATTTAATTGGAAGTTGTAAAGCCTGAGTAAAGCTAAACTTAAAAAAACAATTTTGCTTGTTAGTTTATGATTAATCATGTTCATTCAGCAATATTTTTTAAAAATTTCTTGAAGTTCTGAGTTTAATCATTAGATGGTGTGCATGTTGGAGTAAATTAAATATTAAAATCAGTGTTGCCAACTTAGCGGATTTCCCGCTAGATTTGGCGGATTTTTGAGACCCCCAGCGGGAAAAAAAACGAAGCAGCGGACTGCGGAAAATCTAGCTTGGAGATTTTCCAATCGGCGGATTTTTGGCGGATTTTAGGATTTTAAAAAAAAAAAATTTTGTAAATTTTTTGACCAATTAAGAAACGGCCCATTTGGGCCGTGTGGGGTCTTTCTTATTG